>LS515342.1:71437-94524 GCA_900490845.1 Pristionchus japonicus
AGACGATTTTTTGAGATATTTTCCATTTTATTTTGAAAGTAACGATTTTCCAATTTTTCACGAATCGATCGGGATGAAACTTGGCATGCACAATCACAGTAGTAGTACGCGCTATTTGCACTATCATTGGTTTCGATTGGTTACAAAATGACAAAGTCGGCTGGGTTATGTTTCACTGAAACATACTTCACCATTCGGCGGAGAGTGAACCAGAACACTAAATCAGCTAGTGCTGAGCTACACTCGAGGAGTACTACCAGCCGACACATTTTGGAGGAATTCGATTTTTCCCTAGTGCCAAGCATATTTTCATTTTCTCAGAAAGTCGCTCTTAGAACGTTTAGAATATTTAAACAACGAATTAGAAGTAATCCTTGCATACGACAAGAAAAATTTTCAATATTATCTAAGCGGCCCTCTTTGTAGACTAAACGAGAACTTCACGACCATCGCGCAGGGAGACATCCCGCTGCATGAGGTGAGTCGTTCTTTTCATTTTGATTCTTTGTTGTCAACACAGAGTGATCCCTCAATCTAATCTATTCCAGGCCCTCTTCGCGCCTGAACGAATGCTCTCGGAGGGCGGAGTTGATCCGCTGCTCAGAGGTGAGTTGATTAACTTTAGATTTTCTTTCAATATTCTGAAGATCTTTGAACAACGAATGTCAAATTTCTTACATTCATGCTCTCTACTTCTGATCTCAACTCACGAGACTCACAAGATCATCGATCTATATCAGGTCTCTTCGCCTCTCCCCTCAAACTGCCCAAGCCCGATCAACTGCTGAATACCGAACTGACCGAGATGCTGTTCAATAGGAATGTCGAGGTGAGCGTGCGGCTCTTTCAAATTTGTGCTTTTTTATTGTTCAAAACAGCTGTCGCCATCAAACTGCTTTTCTTCCGCTTTGTCACTAAAGTGATTCCGCGGAAACCTACCTGAATACCTGAAAACCATCATAATGAAGGAGTAGCATCCTATTATTTCAGATCGCTCTCGACCTGGCCTCTCTCAACATCCAGCGCTCCCGAGATCACGGACTGCCGAGGTGAGGGGGATCAAACATAGCTCATACCTATGGATCAGTGCTGCATGTTGAGTTTCACCGCTCTCGGAAGAGAAAATGCGCGAAAGAATCGACAGTTTTCTTCAGTCGAATTTCGAGAAAAAATAAATTGACTTCAAAGCTCAATCATTCCAGCTACACAGAGTACCGCCGCTTCTGCAACCTCTCTTCGCCCGCCAGCTGGGAGGAAATGGAGATGGTCATCAAGGTGGGTTGTATAGATCAGAGATCAAAGACTAGAGATGAGAGATCAAAGACCAAAGATCAAAGATCAGAAATGAAAAATCAAAGATTACTCAAACCATTCCAGGACTCCGATGTCGTGGCAAAGCTGCGGAACCTCTACGGGCATCCGGGTAGGCCACTGTTTCTTTCAATCAATAACCGTACCGTAATAATACCGTGTCCCTGCCAATTTGTCAGCTTTTAGCTGGAATACTGTATCAGCCAATCAATAACCGTACCGTATCCCAACCAAGTTTGCTGAGCTAGTTCTACCGTAACCCTACCGTAATCCCACCGTACCTCAGCCAAAATCAACGTCTCTTCGCTGTCTTACTGTATTAATCAATCAATAATCCTACCGTACTCTACCGTAATTCCTGCCTATATTGACTTCGATACTGTATCAATCAATAACCTTACCGTAACCCCACCGTGCCCTCAGCCAACAACGACGTCTGGGTGGGCGGGATCGTGAATCCCAGTCATCCTCGACACCTTTTAGCTGTCCTACTGTATTACGCGATCAATAATTTACCGTAACCCTTTTGTAATTACACCCTACCTCAGCCAACATCGACGTCTGGGTGGGCGGGATCGTCGAGAGGAGACTGTCCGAGGGACTCGTCGGCCCGCTCTTCGCGTGCATCATCGCGGAGCAGTTCAAGCGGACGAGAGATGGAGATCGATTCTGGTGAGTATGTCACTGGCCATACCGAGAAATATTCAGCAGTGCATTCATCCCATCAATTGCTGCGTAGAATGAGACAAATTGAGATGTGTTTCATCGTACAGAGAAGAGTCAAATTGAAATCGGTGCACCAATTCCAACTCCACGTATTTTGAAAACAATACTTCAACAATTTTTTCTAACTCAGAGTTGAAGCTTCATTTCACGCATGAGGCACTGTCGAGCGAATACCGATAATTCATCGATTAAGAATGCATTTATCAGGTACGAGAACCCGACCGTCTTCTCTCCCCTCCAACTACAGCAGATCAAGAAGGCCACTCTGGGAAGACTGTTGTGTGATAATGGAGATAATATTACGAGAGTGCAGGCGAGTGATGAGCAAGATTGATTGTGTGAATTGATGCAACGCACTCTGAAGTTAGCTGAAGGAGAGCATTACGAGAGTGCAGGCGAGTAATGGGCAGCTAGGGTGTGTCAAGCTCCATGACTAGACCACTCTGGGCAGACTGCTGTGCGATAATGGAGACAATATTACGAGAGTACAGGCGAGTGATTTTGTGAAGTAGAGTGTGAAATGCAGGATCACACACTCTTGCAACCCCTGAGAGAGTGTGTGAAAGGAAGAGACGACAACTTGTAGTTTGAACTCTAGTGTGAAGCAATGCAAATCAGTCACACGAGAAGTGTTGAGTTTCATCGCGCTCTTAAAACAATGAAAGAAGTATTGAATCAATGGTACTCCGTTTCCAGTTTTCTAGATAACATTACGAGAGCGCAGGCGAGTGATGGGTAGCACGGATGTGTCAAATTTCCCAACTTGCACGGAAATTGCTGAAAAAAATGTCACCTAATTTTGGTGGGCAATTGTGTGAAGTAGTTTGGAATATTGACTGACAACATTTTGAGTTTCAACGATCTGTGAAGATACTGAAAGAAATGTGGAACTAGTGCTTTCGGGAGGTTTGTTTTTTAGAATCACAGTCTCACAAATTTCTCTGAATCCGTCAAAATAAACTCTGGGGCATCAATAATTGCTAAACTTGCAGAAGAACGTCTTCATGTACCCGGGCAACTCGTCGCAGCTGTATGAGAGGTGTGTTATTTGATGTTAAATTCGAAATTGCAAGCTAACAACCATGTGTTTGCCTGATATTTAATGTGCCGAATAGTTCCTAGATAAAAAATGAGACTTCCTAACAAACTCGCATCAATTATTGACTACATCTGATACAATGCCCATCAGTTATCGATTCATTGCATACCGTATCTCCTCGATTATCGATCCTCCTAGATGCGATGCCCATCCCTCTATCAATCGATTATCGATTGATCTAGATACAGCATCCATCAATAATCGAATTCTGAACTACCATAACTAGGGGCCGCAACGTAGATTCAATATTAATCACTATGATGTCAAATGTGTGTTCAACGTGTCCCTCGTGATCCCAATAACATCGTACTTTTTACCGAAAGTCGATATCTTGTCTCTGAGGTGCGCTAGAGCCCAAGACGTGCGCGCGCAAAGGAGGGAGGGAGAGGTGGGAGAGATGAGAGGAGAGAGAAAGGGGCGGAGCCTCTCTCGCGTGTGTCTCTCTCCCTCCCCCCGCCCTCTCGCCGCGCTCTCCCCGCGCTAAAAACACAGCTCGGGGGTCATCACTAAAATTCCGAAAAAAATTCTAAAATTCATGAAAAATTCTGTTTAGTCAGAAAATCGCTGTAGGTTTGACTTTCCTCATCGGGAATGGGTGAAATAGGCCTATTTCCGACCTTCACATCGATTTTTGACCAATAAGGAGACAACTTTTTCAAGGTCTACAGGGCTCAATCGATAGTGGGGGGTGTTAGCTACAAAACGCGCTTTTGATCGATTGCTTTGGTTAAGAATGATCTTTGTGTTTTCTCTCTCACGCTCGTTGGCCGCGCATCATGCCTGTTCAAAGTGGGCGGAGCTTGCGGCCCCTAACCATAACCTCCCAGCTATATCTCTCTCTCTCTCAGATGCGACGCCCACCCGTCCATCAACCTGGCCGTTTTCTCCTCCTGTTGTGATTCGTCCGTCTGCGAGGGAGAACTGCAGCAGGAGTTACCGATGAGGTGCTCTTTATGGTTTTTGTTCTTTGGACTTTGGTCGTTGATCTTTTGTCTTTGATCTTTGATCTTTTACCACCATGAAACGGTAACATTCAAGCATGCAGCATGCAAGGGCAAGATGAACGTATGATGCGAGCATAAGAACGCCCGAGAACTTTTATTTGACTGAGCTAAATGCTCACTCTTGTCCTTCATAGATAGTTTAAAACCGGATACGTTTCATGAACCTCATAAACGCGCAATAATGATTGAAGAAGTGTTAAGTTTAGGTTGCCTAAATTACGAAACAATAAAGTCAAATATTTAATACCTGGTTTTGCTTCAGACGCCGTCGCACCCTCAAGTCCTGTCTCACCGATGCCGGAAAGCACTACAAGCACGAAGAATCCTGGAAGCAAGACGAGTGCACCCAGTGCAAGTGCGAGGTACGGTACTTTGATCCGTTCTGGACCCGGATCAGTTACCGTAACTTACCGTACCCCATTGCAGAACGGAGCTGTCTGGTGCTCAGTTATCTGCAAGTAACCTCTTCTCTTTGACTTCCTTTCAAGGTTTGAACTTTGATCTTTGAACTTTGATCTAGGATGAATCCCTCTTTCTTTCAGCCATCCTCTTCCTCCTCCATCTCAGCGAACGAATCTCACTGCCATTATGAAAATGATATTGTTACAAGTTTAACTGGTTATCCAAAGTTCGATAAATCTCAAATATTCAATATTTTCCCACCCGTAACCCAAGCAATAGAGGCGAAGTGGTGTAGTGGTCTATGGCCCGCCCCGCCATTCCATCTTCCCCGGGTTCATTCCCCGGTCGTGTCACCGCCTCCGCCCCACCAAGGCGCCCGCAAGGGGAATTGGTAGTGACTAGATAACGCGGTAAAGTAGGTCCGAAGAAGAGATTAGGCCCTCCGGACTGAATTGGCCTTGAATAATCACTGGCCTAGCAGTGATCTCCCGCAGGACGAATGTGCCTTGATTAACGGGATGACCTTTACCTTTTACCTTTACCTTTACCCAAGCAATACTATCTGAACACATTCAACGCATTTCTTCTACTATGAGTGAAACACAATCGTTATCCTACAACGTTTCGTGACATTACAAGATTCGCACTGCAATAGTAAGCCAAAGGAGGTTACAAAACACTGTTTAGACATACCAATAAGTTCCAATCCAATTTCTCGGGTACACCCCGAACGCACGTCTCTCTCGCCTACAAACAACTTTAACGCGACGGTTCGAGGTGTTTTCGGGAACTTTCTCCCTGTCGCGGTCACTCGAAGAAAAGGGAATTCCCCGGGGTCCTAATTTCGGCTGGCATCGGCCACTCAAGAGAAGGAGAAGGAGGGCCTAGTCTGTGGTGAGAGAGAGCGGGAGAGTAGGGGGGATGGAGAGAGACGGACCATGGATAGAAAGAGTTAGAAAGGGGAATGAAGCAATGATGATGGAATTAGGATCGAGAGATGGGAGAGATGCCACAATTGAATTGGCGGAGAGAGCTGTGAGAAGACCCAAGGGCAGTACTGGTGGTGGGGTTATGGTAACTTCTAGGTTCTGTCTTCATCCTTATCCAAATCTGTTTCACCAAGTAAATATTGCAGAGTGGAGCGAGTTAGAGCATTGCCGCCTTGCCAGCTTTCTTGAAAAATAACGAATGATTAGAAATCCACGAAGCTGCAGTTATATTCAATCGTCGCGCCTACTCCTCATGATCTCTGTCACACTCATCCTCAGCAGAGCATTCATAACACGCCTGATTATTTCCTCTTTCGCGTGCCATTTTCATCTGTCACTCACTGAAAGATCGAGATGTTCCGTTCCTATTGCTTCCCAATTCGTTAGTGCTGGTCTCCAAAACTCTCTGATCTGTTGTTTTGTTTCTCACGCACAAGACATCCTATGAGAGAACATGCTGAAGTGAGAGTGCCACTGTTCGTTTCCCTGATGTCTGTTCTCGCTGTCATGACACGTGTCATTTCCATCTGGCTCTAACTTAGTGATCTTAGACTTTCGGTTTTCACATAGTTTCCAGGCATGTTTCTATCGCGTTCTTTCGTACTTCTCTGGAGCTTTTTCAAAGCTTGTAATAGCGAGCAGCGTGGGAGCCTGACAAGTGCCCCAATATGCAGCGAGAACTCTGGTTCCTGCTCGACCACTCTGTCACAACACGTGTCAGTGTGTCAGTTATGATGTGGGAAAGACAAGTCTCGGATTCCCTCTCGCCTTGGGTTTCCCGCAGAGTCTAGTTTTTGTTGCGTTCTTGTCATTCCGTTTCTCTGAAATCCTTTACTCATTTCATTTTCGAAGTCTTCTGGCATGTGCTCCGCCTATCTGAGGAAAATTGAGGGAGACTTCATCCGCGTTTTGACTGATTAATTAACGCAAAACTTCGTTTTATCTTGCAGAATAGATATTGAGAAACTGAATATCCTCTCAACACCTGATTCCAGCACATTTTTCTCACCTGTCTAGAACTTTTTCAGCGCACGTGATAGCGAGTAGCGTGAGACCCTAACAAGTCCTCTACTTTTTGCTTCGTGAATCTTTCTCTAATGACTATCAAGCATGACAGCTAGTCATTAGCGAGACATACAAGCAGTGGTCCAACTCTACGTATTTCTCTTATTCTTTCACTATGTCTTACCAATTGGTGAGCAATTAGACCACAGATTCACTATACCTTGATGTATGCCAGGAAACAAACCGTAAAACGAATCGGATGTAGGTCGGACGTTTCTAGCTACATCTGTTCATTTTTTCTCAAGTATTTCTACGTATTCCTAGTTTTCTCTTCGAGGAGTAGATTCGCGCTTTGAAGTTTCGGACTTTTCGCGTTCAACTAGATACTCGAAATACACTCGAGAGAACTCTAGTTCAAGTGTGACTGGAATCGAAATTAGTCAACAACCATTCCGAGAAAGCTACTTCAATTCCACTTTTGATCTTTCAAAAATCGAGTTCATTCTTGTCGAGTCTAACAAGTCCGGCAAGTCCGGCACTTTTCGGTTTCTGGTCTGCCTTCATTCTTTTTATTATCATTCGTATGCATTTCCCGGTTAGCATTATTCGATGCGGTAAAGGGTCAAACCGCAACCAAAGTATTTCCAAAATTCCGTATCCTCATAGCACTGTAGGTATGGCAAGTGATGGGAAACTCGCTCTCTGGTCAGAGAGACGAGAAAGCACGCAAAATGAGGAGAGCGATTACTTCATTTGCCATCTCTATCGCGCAGATTCCTCTTGAAGCCCCATCTGCAATCGCATCATCGACCCAATTCAGTTTTATGAGCACTTTCACGCTATACGCAAAGCGCATTGTGAGGGAGGATTTGATGAAGCGATGACTCTCTCAAATCTACGTGCTGTCTCGTCAGTAGGAGTTTGGGGAGGGGAGGATTGGGGGACTAGGAAGCGATAACTCTCTCTCTATTTTTCCTGCTTTCTCGTCAGTTGTATGAAATAGGATGCAATCGTATAACTTCTATGCTTCATCAGCTAGCCGAAGTGATAGATTGGACGAAACGGAGAGATCCAAGATAGAGATAGAGATATGGATTCGCTGGACTAACTCCCATGCTTCTTCGTGAGGTAGATAGGACTAGTGACTATGAAGTTTCGGGAGAATATTGCGAGGAGGGTAGGGGATTCTACGAAAGTCGCCTCTTGCAAAGGCAACAATGCATTCTCGCAGAAGCTCCCTTGCAAGGGCCGGAGAATTGGTGATGATTCTATTTCCACGCTGTTTCGCACGTTTCAGGGAAGTTTCTATTGCAAACTTGCTGGAAACCCACTCATGTCAATTGTTCTGACGCTGCGTTGACCTCTTTGGCTGCCATACGCACATGCCATTCCTGGCTGGTTCTATTTACTTCCTCTGAACTGCAGTGGACAGGCTACCCCTGTTCCATCACTCTGTCTGACTTCAGAGAGGTGTGGGGGAGAAGGAGAGTGGGTGGCTCACTCCGGCCGAAATGGACTGACGTCCCAGAGAGAACTGTCAGTTGACTTAGACCGTCCCTTCCTCTCGCCTCCCGCTTCTCCCAACTCTCTAGGGCACTTTTCCCGATTGTCCTCTTTTCTCCAGTGCTCTTGGTGTCTCTGGATCTAAACTTGGATAGATTTCCGCAAAATCGGTTACTGATTTCACTCAAGCGTCTAACGCTATTTCACCAAAGTTCGGAGCCGTTTTTCGAACAGACGGCAGGGTCCAAACATCAATGCAGTAAGCGGCATAATGGCTCTCGTTTGGTCGCGTTTTCTGCTATTATTGGATACAATTCTTGTCAGACAGGGCGAGTGAACGTGTGAAATCGAGAGGTTTCTTCCCTTGTTTGGTCTCATTTTCTGCCCTAGAGCCCTGCAAACTGGGCGCAACTTGAAATTGAATTTGGCCTCGTTTACACACGGGCAGCTGGTGCCTTACTAGTTGCGGCCTGTCTCTCTCACTTTCACGTTCTCTCTCGCCCTGTCTAACCGATGAAAGGGCGAGATAGAGAGATTGCTTCTTTCTGGCATCATTTTTGCGCAAAATTTCCCGGAACAGCCTTATTGCTAGCAATTTTTACGCAAGTTAGGAGATACGAGGAAGTGAACGCGTTATACGTTGTATGATTTCGAGATTACTGCGAGTTGTGGCCTCTCTCTCTCACTTTCTCGTGCTCTCTCGCCCTGTCTGACTGCCTAAAGAGAGATCACTCTTTTCTGGCATCATTTCGCGCAAATTTTCCCGGAACTGCCTTAGCAATTTTCGCAGTTTACGCAAGTTAGGAGATACGAGGAAGTGAACGCGTCAGTATGATTTCGATCAAATTCGAATGAAATCATCTATTTTTGTTTGTTGAGTGGCTTCCGTATGCGGGAAGTGAACCTGCGATCAACATTTGTGAATCATTTCGGGATTTCAACCTTGTGGTCTTCAATCTAATTGTTGGTTGGATGCGACTTGTCCCTTCTCTTCCCTCAATCTTCCGTCTATCAGACATTTTCTTGTTTTCTGTGGTTGCACAATCGTGACTTCTCGTAGTCTCTAAGTCGCATTTATGATGTTACTCGAGTAGAACTATTGCTTGGGCTTACTCTACCTAGATGACTGAAAACCAGTTGTTTCTGTCGATATCAGTCGCAATTTCCGTTTGGCTTATCACTTCTATTTTCAGAACTCACATCTTTTGATGCACATGGGAAAAAATCATTTTCTACATTCCATAGCTTACATTTCAGCCGTCGGGCCAATCCAAACACTTCTGCATTCATAATTCATGAGCAGCTGCTTCGTTTATCTTCCTTTCCTTCCCGAACATTCCGCGATTATTTGCCTTTTGAATTAGAACCGTTGAATTTCGTCGATGATTGAGTTGTCTAACATGGGGAAATTTTTAAGGAAAGTTCCCTGTTTTTCCAGGAACTGGACTGGTTTTTGCCCTGAATCCCCTCCGCTTCCTCTCGCCAAATGAGTGTGAGAACGTTTTTGCTGTCCCCGCCTGTCTTCAAAATGGAAGAAAACCGGGGAATCTCTCTATTTTCAGTGCTATTTCTTCAACTCATCCCTCCGCACTCTGCCCCTTCTCAAAATCACACTGCCCTATATCTTTCCGTCTCTCATTTTCACGTGCTCTCTCACCATCCGAGTTTGTGCTGCGAGCACTTTTTGCTCCGTCAGGCTCTCATAACGAGCCTAAAGGTTCCCCTCTCTGCCTCACTGATTTTATCATCCTCCCCACTCCCACTTCTTTCTCATTATTTTCTCGATTCTCTGAGAGGCTTGTGGTCCGACTTCAAAATAAGTTCATGCAAATGAAGAAGCTTTTCTCCTCCCAAAGTCCTCTGTTTTCGCGTACTGTCAATCGAATTTAGGCACGTCGACAGATTCGCAAGTTCTTGTTTTCCAGTCTCTTCCGTTCTTTCGCTCGCAGGTTTCCTTACCTTGCGAGTAGGTAACTGCAGAGGGAAAGATCCATTTGGCAAATCGAAAACATGCAAAACAATCATAGAGCCTGACTATTACTTGGCCTTTGCAAATACCATTGATCATTACTATTCCATCTGTTGTGTGCAAGGCGCGTGGGTCTTGAGCACATTGAATAACTGATGTCGTTGTGTCTGATGTTTTTTCTTGTCGAGACGATCATTCTCTTCGCTTAATGTGTTCTCTTGCCGGTTAGTCATGGCGAGCGCGCCTAAGTGATTGTAGAAGAACTTCCCTGTTGCAGATGACCTTGGAAAAGTCTCCACCACTCGGCTTCGAACGGATAGTGGCTGACACGAAAGCCCTTACGAAGAAGAAGTTGAAGAAGCATCAGGTTGGTCATTTTCGGGCTTGACTTAAATTTGAAGTCGCACACAATTTCACTAGTCACAGTTCCGGTAGATGAAAATCCTCTTTATTTGCAATTCTTGCATCAAATCCGTTTGATCAGGTCCAAATCAAATGCCTCGGCGGTCAATTATCCCTGCAGCAGAGCGTGAAGCTCATTGTCTTCATTGAGGTAATATTTTTTTGGTAATTTATTGGAATTCACGAAACAGGCTAGCGATCCATTACTGGCTCTCGCTCTGTTTACATAAAGACTCTTACTGAAACTCAACCAATTTCGAGGAAAGGCTATGTGGAATTTGATATCGAATTTGACATACATGCTCAGGTCTTCTTTTCGCTCGTGCTCCTAGTACAGTCAATCGATCTGCTGGACAAGGTAGATAGGAGTTGACCTTTAATTTTTTGTGAATCTTAGATCTTTGTTACTCTTTAAACTTTGATCTTAATCAGTTGATCTTTGATCTTCTTTGAAGACAGTGAATTTTCATTTCAGGATGGCGATCACTTTTACTTCGAGCACAACTTCATCGGATTCGGCATCGTTTTCTTCTCGGTGCATGTGGCAGGTGAAATAATTTAGCCCCACCTGTCTTTTGTCGTTTACTCAAAGAGTGCTCAATCTATCGGATTGTCTGCATTAGTTCGTGCTTTACACAGTCATTGAAACTCATCCTTACTGAGAATCGAAAACAAGCCGTTCTCCGATCGGAACACTCGAAACTAATGACTCGAAATGTGATAGGAGGAGATGACTCCCCACAAAATGAACACTATCTATTTTCTCTTGTTGATGAGACAGCAACGCTTGCTTTCCGAATTCACTCATTTCAAAAGGCTATTGAGAGGTTCTCAACTTTTATTACCACGAGGGTATTAGAGAGAAAGCAGGGCCATTATCGAAACTACTTGGCTGAACAGTTGTTCATGCTCAGCGAACAACCAATGCTTTTCGCTCAGTTGAAACAAAAACAACAACAACAATGATCAAAACAATAACATCAACAATCAAAACAACAACATCATCATTCCAGTCTGTACCCTCTGTCTGCTCACCTCTTTCCTTCTCCTGCTCGGGATAGGCAAGAAGTGCAGGTGGCTGTTGGTGCCTCATCTGATCTGGCAGGTGAGAATAGGTTGTGATTACGAAAACAATGACAACAAACAAAAACAACGAATAACAATAACAATAACAAAATAATACCAATAGCGTTGCAATGACAATGGATGTGATTGGGTAGATGGACCGCATCTTGTTTGGTAGGTGAGAATACGTTATGATGACGAAAAAATCAAATCGAAAATCAGAAACTGTGAGAAATGGAAAGAGAAAATGCTGTCCCTAAAAAGAAAATGCTGTCCCTAAAAAGAAAATGCTGTCCCTAAAAAACTACATGACAAAAACCACTCTGTGATTTATTATTTTTTGTAGGCGAACATCCTCATCCAAATTATTTTGCGTGCACATCTCAGAGAGATAAATATTCTTTGAAACCTAATCGACATCAACCCTCTGCAGATCTCATTCGCCTCGCTCTCGTTCCTCATCTGCCTTATCATCATGCGACTCGGTTGGAGGGGAAGGATGCTGATGCCGTCTAGTATTACGCTGACGATCATGATTTCGATACCGGGTGAGTAGTGAATACAATTTTGTGTTCTCGAGCAGCAGAACGAGATATATTGGTCGTAAGGAAATCGGTTGTTGGAAGAATGCTCTGGGAAACATATTTGAACATGTGGACTCTGAAGTACACTATCGGCTATTCATTCATCATTTTAGAAACAGTGATCATTCAATTCCAGGCTGCCTCGTGCTCTGGTGGTCGTACGTCGTCTGTCGGTTGTTCGTCGCCTATTCTCCAGGTATCCTCGAAACTGTAAAGTACGCCGCTCTGCTAGCGAAAAACCAGAATTCTGTTGCTAAGATCTAGTTGTATTAGCCGCATAGACTTAGAGCCTCATTGATTATTAAACTGTTCCTCACGTGTACTCACCACTCCAGAACAGGCACAGTCTTTCACTCAGCGTTTGTTGTGGTTCTCATGCAGAGCTTTCTGAACTTTCTGAACTTTCCAGAACACAACAGTAGGAATGCGAGAGTTAACGATAACAAATTGAGGATTCACAAAAAAGGAGAGTGGAGAGATGCACATGAAAATGGGAACCGGATGGTCTAAAGATGATCCATGGTCTGTATTCTTTCAGACGAACCCATTGATTTCACTTCAATCGCCTTCCCCGCATACAGACAAGTCCCCGTGACGGAGAGGGTGAGCTGTTTATATTTTGCTGAGCTTGAATAGAATCAATGAGTACGAAAGAGCACACGAATGACGAGACACTGGATAGGAGATGTGAGGGTAGGGTAAGAACTGCTTCCAAGATCTGATACCAGAACTGTCAGTGAGCGACAGATTTCGTGGTTTCTATAATTCTTGTAAGAAAGAAGAAAGATGGAGAATCGCAGACTATCAGCACAGTGATGCTTCAAATATCCTGTAAAACATACCTGAAACGCTTATCAATTTTCAGATCGCTGAGGATCTCTGTGGGGACGGAACCGAGTCGGGTACTCGAACGAGCATAAATGCCTCCACTCATCGATCGTCAACTGATCTTTGATCTTTAGGCCTTGGTCTTTGATCTCTCTATCTTTTACCCTTGCCTTATTCTCTACGTGTTTGCCTGTAAAAAGTAAACAACTCCAGGCACCTGTTCGATTTCAAAGTTCACGGAACTCTCCTGTTTACCCTCTTCTAGACAACAATTGCTCTGTTACTGCTGTTCTCAATCTGGGTTGGGCGAAAACTTTACGATCTCTCATTGCACAATTCTTTTTCGCCGGACAGACAAAACGAGAGAACATGGAAAAGTGAGAAACCGTGAAATTTGCACTCAATCCTTGTCCCAATCTGCGTTGTATTTGTTATGCATCTCTCCTCTGATTCGAATAAAAACGTGCCATCGCCTCTTCAAACTCAATTTATTATGGCCGTCTCGTATTTCTCGCACATTTCTCGAAAAGTTTCGACGCCAACGCGTCTCATTTTTGAAAGGATTTCTCACGAAATCTATCAAAACAGAGTGCGGCGCTGAGCACACGAAGAATCACAGCTTCAAAGATGAAACTGCTCAATCGAGTATTCGACCAAATTGCCTAGAATACGTTGACTTTCTCGCACTCATCACATCTCCGTCATCCAATTCATTCCTGCATCTGACACTTCCGTTTTCCCTGCATACGCCTTGTGAATACGCCTTTTCAGCCATAATAGGACTGCTAGGAAATCTCTGCACTCACTTTTCTTCTCCATTTCACTCCCATAAACTGCCCATAAAGCACTTGACGCTTTCCCGTTCGAGGGCTTTTAGCTTTAGTTTTCAATTGTTGGTTTACTTTCATGGCATCCGTCAATGAAACTGGCTATACCAACCTCTCATTACTTTTTCTGACTTGGCTGAAGCCCAACCCATTCATCTCTTGGACAGATTGGCGGGAGATGAATACTTCTGATCTTTGATCTCCCCGCATTCCTGATATTCGTCAATGTTTGCCTAGCATCGGCTGTTGTGTAGTCATGTTCGATGTTCCTCTCATTCTCTGCCCCTCGGACCTGCTCTGACTCTCTCACTTTCGCGTGATCTCTCGCCTGCTCTGACTCACTAAACTTCTCGTCTCTGAGATTCGTCTGACAAATGAGTTGTGTCAGCAGTAAGATGAAAGGGAGGGGAGATAGACACCTTCTCATCTTTGTTCGCTTCTTCTGTTTTCTCCTCGATTCCTGGATGATTCTCTTCGACTCCAGTGAGTTGGCCCTTGACACTGGGGTGGGGTGGGGAGAAAACATGAGACACTAGAGCTGTTGCGAACCAGTGTCACAACTTCGTGTCCTCTCGAGTCCCGAGGCTGGATTGATCCGCCACTCATTGATGAGGTGCGGAGTCACCTTTTGATCGCACAGTCATTGATCCAGCTCTAGACTAGTGCTAGTTCTTTGCTTATTGTTAGGAAGATTCAATTCCTCTCTAGTTTCGTGAACTCCCTTGAGTCACTCTTGACCCAAAAACGTTGTCAGTTTCTGTCATTCTCATTTGTCTCTTGGTTCATATTTGACGAGTTGAAGGATTGGCATGCACTCAAAGAGTTTTAAAAGTCTATCGTTTCTTTCGATAATTGTTTGCTTTACTAAATTGAAGCCATTTAGCTTGAAACGGTTTGTAACTTCAATTTATTTTGCAGCAGCCCTGGTGCGGTCAAAGATCCTCTTCCAGCTAGCGGAGCACCGGGAGCTGCTCTACAAGGTATTCGGTGAGTTGTAACATTATTATTTGTTTAATTCAGCAGAAATTCCCCCATCTGTAGCACCTTGATAGCGAACGTCCTGAGTACACAGTTGATGGTTAGAGAAAGTAAGCTGATGAGACCGATTCACTGAACATTGTGAGTCAGAATGTTTTCATGAGCTAGAAGAATTAATAGAAAACAATAATCAAGTTTTGCCTGATTGATAGACGTTCCCTGCTGTGCTGAGACCGGAAATGAGATGTATAAACAGAAAACGTCAGACGAATTCCAGGGTTCACATGCCTCGCTTGCTGGTTGCTGTTTAATCTCTGGATACTGCGGTTTGTTTCTCTTTTATGACCTCAATTCGAATTTTCAAAATCAATTTGAAAGAATCTCGGAGTTTCTAATACTCCGAGCGAACGGATGAGTTTCACTCATTCATGAAATTAACTCGCCTTCACTTTGAGTTGATGCTTGAGAGATCAATTGAAATATCAAGTAAAGTCCTAAATTATTATTGATGGTTCTATACAACCATTTCAGTGACTACTTCTTCCCGTCCTTCTTCGAGCCTCTCTACAACGAGAAGGGAATCAGCAAGAAGAAGTTGTCGATTAAGAAGAATGAGATAATCATGAGGTGAATTTAGTGCTCACTTCTTCTCATACAACCGGATTAGTATTCTAGGCTAAAAATATCCTTCTCTGACACCCATTGAGAAAGAATCAGATTATTATGAGGCGAGTGCTGTGCTGAAATTATTTCACTCCTCTGACAGTCGAGGATTACTCTGAACTGAAACTCATGCAATCCGCATTAGTTGTCAAGGTTGCTTTTGATTCTCTCGATGAAAAAGAACGAGATTATTATAGGACTCCTGTTTTCGAGCTAATATTGTTCAATGCCAGAATTTTGAGTCATTTTTGACATCCTGAAGTGGTCGAGAAAGAGCCTTTCAAACTAGAGGTCTGTCTCAGTATCTAGAATCACTATTAGAGATCTCTCGTCTGCATTCAAGCCTCTTTCTGGGAAAACTAAGATGCAGCATTATTGAGTCTACGTACGTGTCAGCACGCATCTTCTAGTGTCTGATGAATGGAATGAGAGACATATGTCCAGAAAAGCGAGAGATTATGGGGAATGGAGAGAGTCAGAATTCAATAAATTAAATTGCAGGCAGAAGATCTCTCGCGCCTTCTCCATCTCAGCCTCCATTCCATTCGGAGGCGAGTTAACGTTTGATTCCTGCAAGAAAAATCTGAGATCGGTCCTCCTTTGCTCTTTCATCTCTCTCATTTTCCGATCAAGGTTATGCGGCTCCCTTGCCAGAAATCTTGTGCAACTGCTAAGTCAGAATTAGGAAGGAATGGGATGAGTTTCACGTTACCTACTGAAGTCGGATAGTTCTTGCACAACGATTCGAGAATGGCATTCAGCACAAAACATGACATCGAAAGTTTCAGGTTCGATCTCGGCCGCCTCTCGTCTCTCCACCATCGGCAGGGAGGATCGGTCATTCGACACATTCATCGTCTGACTCTCTCGATTTCACACGCTCTCTCGTTCTGTCTGACCTCTTCGATATTCGAAATGGCTCCCTCATTGATCTCACTTTCCCATCCCTCATCGCCCAAACAATGATCTCACTCTGATAAAGCACATTACGGTCAAAGCTGAGTGTCCAATGACGGTAAAATACACGACAAACAAAGACAGTGTCCAATGTTGATCCCAATCTATCTCAACTTTGCCGTGAAATGCAGTACAACGAGGCTCGATCATTCAACAGGAAAAGAGGAACAAAGAAAAACAGGTCAATTGTCGTAGGTAGATCTTTGATCTTCGATTTTTGTAAGTTTGATCTCAAAATATCACGAAAAACGCTCAAGACCAAAGAACCAATCCGAGAGGTAGATCAATGACCTCTCTCGGGTCACTCTCTCCCTCCCTCTCTCCTATCGATTTGCATGCGCTTCCCAAGAGTTCGCTTGCCCGTCCTCATCGATCAATCAACGTTCTTTTCTCCCTTCTGCCCCTCGTTCCTCCTCCCATCCGTCATTCTAGCCTGATTTCCGCTTGTGCTGATATTTCCGGAAAGAACTAGAGCGCTGGCTTTGAGTTCCACCTCGATTTCAGTCATGTTTGATCATTTTCTCGCGATTTGACGCCCTTTTAACACAAGCTGCCATGAAATACTGGCATCGTTGTGGAATCCGGTCTGGTTTATCGCCTTCTCGGAAGATTCTGACTTTCTCGCGCTGTCTGTCGTCGGTGAGAGAGCATGCGGATTCGAGAGAGCGAGATCGTGATTTCGTCAGGTCATTTCGAACGCTTTTCTAGGTCTTTTCGTTCTTTGATAGTTTGATGTTGGTCGTTTGATTATTGATCTGTGCTCTTCCATTCCCTCGCGCGCGCTCCGAAAAGTGAAGGTTTCCTTCCTGTTCCCCTCAAGCTTCAGTCGCTTCCTCCTCTCACTTCCTTCTCGTCATCCTAGCCATTTTTTTCGCTCTGTTCTTTGCTGAAACTTGTCCTTGTCATGTCATCTTCCTCCCCCATCAAACACTGATCTGCTCATCCACACATGCTTCATGAGAAACCCAATCCCCGCGTGTACTTACTCCGATTTCACCCCCTCCCCATCGCCCCTTGGTCATGATCCAACTTTAGCGCTTCCGTGAATCCCATTTCTTCCTCTTTTCCCCATAATGCGGCTTTAAACTGCTCTTCCGTTAGTCTTTTACAACGATCCGCTCATATTTCCTTCTCATTTGACTCTTATTAACTCAATGCACTCGTTCTCGGTTTTTCTCTCGTTTCCTACTCTTGCTCCTTCTGTTTGACCTTCAAATCCATGTCCGCTGTGTTTTTCTTTTACGATAAAATGATACTATTTTTTACCCTATTCCATTTCTATTACAGTCCTCGGCTCGCTCCTTCCCTCATGCTGCCCCTCCGTCGAACAGTCGCCACCACAGCCCTCTGCGCCCTCGTCGTCCTCGCTGGTCAGTTTATGAGCTAATTTATTTATTAATACCCTAATTAATTAGCTAAATATTTGACTAATTAATAAGTGGATCTTCCTTTAAAGGCGCAGTCTGGTGCGCGATGCCGTCCTCCTTCCCGGCCTCACCCTCTGATTTCGTCGCTGAGGTCGTCGAGCAGCACGACTACAGCAGCGCCCGCAGCAACGACGCGAGCAGCGCGAACGGCCCGAGTGAGTATCGGGACTAGAGTGTAGTCTAGAATGGTCGGGGGTAGAATGTGGCGAATCAAACATGTTTCACAAGTCGTACTTTTCTCCTGCGGTGTTCAGCGTATGATTTACACATGACTTTTCCTTCCAAAAATTACTAAATGTTGCCTGATAGCGGGATATGTTCGTCGTTGACCATTCGTAGGAAATTTTTTTTCAGACATTGTTAATTAATTGCTCATCAACGACTATTTCCAGACGTGAACGTCTCGATAAGCCTGGATCACGACTAATCAATAGTCAAATTATATTCGAGGCGATTAGAGTCCAGAGTAGTTTCACCATCGCGATAAGATCAAACTCCAAACTACAAACTCTAATCCAAAGCCTACCAGACGTGAACGTGTCGACGATCCTGGGCGCGGTGGGCACGCCGTACTGCATGCGACGCTGCATCGGCCGCCTCGCGCTCGCCGCCAAGAAGGTAATCGTAGTTTGTAGTCTGGTCTCTGCGTACTTCTTGCATGAAGGATCTGGACTAATCGTAGGCCCGCTAAGTTAGTGGGATGTTGAGTATCATCCCACTAACTTAGTGGGCCTACGAATACCCCAGATCCTTACTCACTTCTTGGAAATTTGGCTCACACTTTACCCACTATGTTTCGCTTTCTACAATTCTTGCCCACTATGTTTCGCTTTCTACAATTCTTGCCCACTATGTTTCGCTTTCTACAATTCTTGTCAAGCTAATGAGCCTGGGCCAGATTTCAAAGAAGTTCAGGTCTTTGTAGTCTAGACTGTCGTTTGATCACTTATCCCCTTGCAGCTGCTCGCCTTCAACGAGACGACGGCGCGCGTCCACGATCTGTGCGAGTGCGTTGCGGCTTTCGGTTTTTGAATATTTGAATTCGCGCCGAAAATTTAGAAAATCACAAATAATGGCAATTTCCTGCAGCGCGTTCGCGGCGACGAAGGAGTGCCTGGACAAGCGGCCCGGCTGCGGCCCGCGCAACGTGTATGATGCGGTGAGTTAGGGGAGGGCGCGATCTTTGGTTATTGATTTATGGGTTAATTAAGAGCCCGCAGCATGTTTATCTCAACCTTTGTACGAATAGTGAAACATTCCCAGTTCATAATTAAAAGTGAAGTGGGAAATGAGAGGGTCGATGTGATTCTATAATTTTGTTTGTTTGAAGCCATTCGCGGAGTGGAATTGTGTAGGGATTGTTCTTGAGACACTTGAGTGACGAATGAAGCGTAAACCGAGCAGATAACTAGAATAGGTTTCGCGCGTTCGTTTCTCTTTTTTTGATTTTGATCTCCTCCCAATCCATCAGGTGACCTCGGGCATGGAGTACACGTGCGTGGGCAAGCGCGCCTCCTTCGAGCGAATCGAACCCTGCCTGAGGGAGCACCTGGACGGCATCCTCGCGAGTGAGTTAATTTGTTAATTAACTAATTAACTAATTAGTGAAATATCTTAATTGCAGCCTGCGACTCATCGTGCCTGCTGCGCGCTAACCTCTCGGCGCTGTCTGTCGCACCCGCAGTGCAGGTACTGCGGCTGACAAGCCAGAATCTCATAATTCTGACTTGTCTTGTGAGCCAGAATATCACTGGGTCGACCGTTTTTGGCTCATTTGTCACAACGCCGTGTGTGCCTATGACTGCAGCTGTAATCGCATCGCGTAGCGATTCAAATACTGTTAATTAATCATTGACTAATTAATAAAGCAAAGTGATTAATTATTTAACTAACAAACCTTCAGATGGCCTCGACGATGGGCGGCAACCTGCTCATGGTCGCCAAGCACCTTCCGCCGTTCTGCAGGTTGGTGGAGAGGAGCAGGACTGGGATGGCTCTGTAGTTTGTAGCTTGATTTCGTCTCCTGTTTGCTCATCCCGGGAGTAAAAGTATTATTATTAAGCGATTTGATCTCGTCTAATTTGTCGAACAACACCACCATAGTGCGTTAAAACTGGCTTTTTTTAGCAGTTGTAGTGATGGAAGTGGCGTTTTGTAGTATGTAGTCTGTAGTTTGATCTCTCCTCACTCAGCGCCGTGCACTGCGCGATGCCGTGCATCCTCGAGCGCGCGAATGCCGTGTGCCCGCTCGCCGGCTGGCTGATGCTCGTGAGTTTATTCGTGGTTTGTAGTCTGATTCTTGTAGTTTGTAGTTTGATCTCTGATTTATGACCTTCAGGACTCTGTGCTGCAGCCGTTCGACAAGGCCGCAGCGCTCTTCGACAAGGCGCCCCCGCTCGTGCAGCAGGTGACGAGGGGGGAGGGGGTTGTAGTTTAGTCTATCTTTGTAGTTTGTAGTCTGATCGCCCCGATATTTGCTGTAAAGTTAGAGGTTTTTTTTCGAAACCATGATTTGCAATTATCACATTCTCGACGGCGATCTTCGTATTGTATAAATGGTGAAGCGCAACTCGTCCAGTAGCAAAAATATTATTACTTGAACAATGTCCCTTAACAATTATTCTGACCAATTTGAACTTCGTGATCTGTATTCTCTGATCTCTAATCTTTGTTCCATTCCAGCTGGTTCGCGAACAGCTCTCGGACAAGTGCGCGCCGCTCTTCGACGTCGCGCGCCTCGCCGATATGCGCAAGGGCAAATTCTGATAGATTGATCTTTGATCTTTGTACTTTGTAGTTTGACCACCACCCCACTCGACTGTAGTTTGTAGTCTAATTTGTGAATAGGTTGTACAGCCTGACTCGATAACCCCAATGTGTGTATTTTCGCTAAGTTGTAAATATCACTCGCCCAAATGGGTCCCTCGGGAGTCCCGCGGCTCATGTATGAGCATGTATTTATTGTGCTGTTGCGGCGAGTGACCCGTCCCCTGAGGGATCCCCGCTCGCTACTCTGTTTAGCAGCCCCCCCCCCCTTCTCTATCTCGCTTCCCCCCCTCACCAGCCCATCTATCATAGCCCATTCCATAGCTTTAGACTCTCTATTGTTGTCTCAGTTTGATCTCAATTGCTCGCATCTCTAACACTGGTACTGATAAAGCTTGAAACGTGTATTCTGAAGGTAGTTGTTGTGCAGAAGCGTTATAATCGCTGGTAGATACCGTAGTATTCGCACGCAATCTTATCATTGGTCTTGCTGGCTTCAGAAGCCTTGTCAGCTACTGCTTTCCTCTGCTGGTTTTTTCAGTACTTCTTGACGCTTTTTCTCCGAATCTCAAATGCTCATCATTCTGCCGTACACCTATTTCCTTACCGTACCCTCTCTTCCCTTCCAGATGAGACTCGGGACAGCGCTACTGCTGATAACGGTAGCTACCGTATCCGCAGTCCCGCTCAGCTCGGCCGGCTACCGGGACGACGTCAACTGGCCGTTCGGCCTGGATGAGGGTGCGGGAATATTTATTTATTGATTATTAAACAAATTACCTCAATTGAAAGATGATTTTAACGACAATGAGAATGAATGTATCGCTTTGCAAACACTACTACGTGGTCTTGACTCGTTTTCTCTTCATTAGCAGTCTTCGGACTTGAGAAAGATCTAGAGTTGCGGAGATAGGGTATCCCACGTGATCCGGAACGGTTGTGAGGCACTCGAGATACCCTGTCATCAATTCCCGAATGGCTCAGTAGGTAAGAGCATAGCCTGTCAAACCGAGGGTTGCAGGTTCAATACTCATGGGAGATGATTAGATTCGGGATCCTCTGAATACGATCAATGAGCCTCGGCAAATCAAAGGCGCGCATCTCCATGTCGTAAAATTGTCTATGATCCCTTTTTGCAGAATTTTCTCTTGAGTCTTTTGGTTGAACTACGAGTTTTTCTGAGTGCTGAATCCAAAATAGGGCACGTTTGCTTGAAACAATGCAACATCCCCCTCACCCTAAAATGTAGTTTTAATGCAGGCACGCCCGCCTCTCCCCTCTCCTCGTCTTCCTCGTCCTCCTTCCCTTCCTCTGGTAAGGATTTACAGTTATCACTAACGATTCTACTTCCTAGGATGCTAGTAGAGCACAAGTGTCTTCACTAATCGGGCACTAATTTCCCCTTAATTATGTTAAAGTTCCCCTCGACACCCACATGATTTTCGAATTCCCGCGCAACGAGTGGCGGAGGGTAGATCAATGACCCCTTCCCTCTCTCTAATGAGAGGGAGTGAGGGGAAGTGAGAGAGCGCCAGAGAAAGAGAGACATCTCTCGTCTGATCTACCCTCCTCTCCCCATGTAAATCGCGATCGATCACCTCTCACTTACCGTATATTGCGAAATCCGTGCAGGAGACACTTGTCCCTTAGGTCAAGCCCTCGTGTTT
Organism: Pristionchus japonicus; assembly: GCA_900490845.1. Classification (NCBI taxonomy): domain Eukaryota; kingdom Metazoa; phylum Nematoda; class Chromadorea; order Rhabditida; family Neodiplogasteridae; genus Pristionchus; species Pristionchus japonicus. The sequence goes on from LS515342.1 coordinate 93,610, forward strand.
AAAAAATCGCCATTGGCCAAATTTTGATTTTTATGCTTCAATTTCTTTGTTTACATGCAATTGGCGGTACGTTATTTCATAAAATCAAATAAAAAGTGGGGGTAATTTTTGGCGTGGAGGGGAACTTTAATTAATCACTTAATTTAATTAATTAATCAGGCTCCTCCCCTCCCTCTCCGCTCGACTGCTCCGTCGCCTGTGCCACTCCCCTCCACTCCACACTCCGCTCCCTGTTCACGGAGGGCGCCAGTGTGAGGGGCAACCTGCAGAGCGCGTGCAGGTGCGGTAAAACCAATGGGAACGGTAAAGGGATACGGTAGTCTAACCGATTATTGACGATCTCGGAAATTTAGTTCGAGGGAAGAAGGGCATTGCATATAGTAGATTATTTTTCAAATTCATTTCCCACTCGAATTGATTCGCTGTAAGCTTCCTGGTTCTTGGCTGAAGTGTGAAACACTATTCCTGACTCACAGTTCAACACTATTTTCTGATATTGTAGGACTGTTATTAGGGTTCTCAGACCGGATGCTACTCCATTGATGCGAGTGCGATACATTTTTCAGCTTTTCATGCTTCGTAATTAATAATTATCAGACTAACAACTTGTAATTCACAGTGAGTACGACGCGGCCCTCGCGTGCGTCTCCTCGCGCGCCGAGTGCAAGGAGAACGCCGGCTTCGCGCGCCTCACCTCGGGCCTGCGGTACATGTGCAGCGAGCAGCGGGATGGTGAGTACTTAAATCCCTAACTAAAGTCGTAAGCTAAGGGCACTAAGCCATAGGATGATGCATAGCGCTTGTTAGAGCTTAGGAAGTGGCATAGCAATCCTCACCTCGGGCCTGCGGTACATGTGCAGCGAGCAGAGGGATGGTGAGTACTTAAATCCCTAACTAAAGTCGTAAGCTAAGGGC
>LS515342.1:100013-119879 GCA_900490845.1 Pristionchus japonicus
CCTCACCTCGGGCCTGCGGTACATGTGCAGCGAGCAGAGGGATGGTGAGTACTTAAATCCCTAACTAAAGTCGTAAGCTAAGGGCACTAAGCCATAGGATGATGCATAGCGCTTGTTAGAGCTTAGGAAGTGGCATAGCAATCCTCACCTCGGGCCTGCGGTACATGTGCAGCGAGCAGCGGGATGGTGAGTACTTAAATCTCTAACTAAAATCGTAAGCTAAGGGCCCTAAGTTTTAGGATGGGGCTTAGTGTTTATTGTTAGAGCGTTGCAATCCTCACTTCCGGCCTGCGGTACATGTGCAGCGAGCAGAGGGATGGTGAGTGTGTTTATCTCTCGTGATTAGAGTGTAGTTTATAGTTTGATCTTCGATCTCTGCGCGTGGGATAGGGCGCTGTAGTAAAATATACCCACCGAAGGAATATAATATATACCCAAGCAGCGGGATGGTGAGTAGTGGTCTTCGAACTATTTTTTTTATTCCGAAAGGTGCCGACAACATATCAAAGCAGACCTGATCTGCCTTGTAAATGTTACCTCTGAAGCACGACTCGAACTGCTAAAAAGCGCTTTTAATCTCCTTAGGGGTTGCCTTTAGGAACATTGTTCCCGGTGCATAGCTAACTGCTGGCGTTTGATCTTTGACCTCTGATCTCTTCCATTCAGCCTTCGACGCGATCATCGAGTGCGCCGACCAGCACTCGCAGTCCGTCAACGAGGGTGAGTGGGTTGTACTTTGATCTTTGATCTCTCTAGTTTGTAGTCTGATCTTTGTAGTCTGTAGTGTGACTATCGTATTTTGTAACCTTATCTGTGATCTTTGAACTCTGATCCCTCCCAGAGTGCCAGCGGTCGTGCCGCGCAGAGACGCTGCTCACCGGCTTCGCGCTCAAGGACACGCTGCTCAAGGTGCGGCGTGTGTCGGGACTAGAATGTAGTTTAAATTTAGCAGTCTGATTTATTCGGCTGTCGGCTTGTGCAGCTAGATGCAATATGGTTGTTCCAACATTTTGAAGATTGCATCTACTCAAAATCGATTGCGGTCATTCGTGAATGAATTAGTGAGTGCGATGAAACGCAACTGTGCTGTGCCATTTCATCACTGCATGTTGCGCTCACTGCATCATCAGACAATCCCAGTCATATTACCTAACGCTTGTAGCCGCTTTACTTTGATGGTGGTAGTAAGTAAGCTGCCCTTCAATATTTGATCTCTCCTCGCAGACGCTGGCGCCGGAAGTGGACGCGGCCCTGACGCCCAACATGATGCAGTTCGCGATCAACGAGGGATGCCGGTGAGTACGGTGCAGTATTACTGTGGAAGAGTGAAAATCGACTTTCGTTCAAGCAGGAAGTGTGTTTCAATAAGAAGAAACTTTAAAAGCGATGTTGCAAGTTCGTGCTATTTCGAATTGTGCTTCACGAGGAATTTATAACATCGTTGTTCCACACATTATCAATCTTGTTGGCAAGGCGGGTACAGAAGAAAAAACCGATAAAGCTGTTTTTTTAACTTCTTCCTATTTCCATTTGTATTTCAGTTCGCATTCATAGCACGACTGGCATCCAACTTCAAAATTTGTTGAGCCCAATCGTTGACAAAAAAACAGTCTGATCTTCATCCATTCCAGCATCGCCTACTGCATGCTCAAGTGCGCGCGCACGAAGATGAACGCGCGCTGTGAGGGAACGGCCGGTGAGTGCATATCGAAACTAGACTCTAGTTTCGACTTGCTCTTTGATCTTTGATCTCTGGATAATTGTAGTTTGATCTCTCTTCCTCTTGCAGGCTCGCTCTTCACGGAGGCGCTCGTGCGGCCGCTGGCCAACGGTGAGTGGCGAGGTGGGACGATTACAAGATCAAACTACAAACTACAAAGTACAAACTACAGACGCCGCCGCGAACCGCGACGAGACCGCGCAGCTCGGCCCGCTCGCCATCGTGTTCTCCGCGCTGCTGCCCACGCAGTGCAGCTTCATCTTCGATGACGCGGTGCGTGTAGTTTGCACACCAAGTCAGAGGGGGGAGAAAGATCAATTTGCGTGGCCCTCGAGTTTTTGACTCTAATCTCTCCTCTCACTTTCTCCATTCTCACCCCTCTCCATCGGTTCACGAAAAATGTCACGTATCTCACTCATTCATTCCTCATTTGTGCCCTCTTTGAATCAGCGTCTCTTCAAATTACACACTCTCTCGTCGCCGAGAGTAATTGAATCAAATCCAATTATGTAAAATGTGATATTTTCTCAAATTTAGAAACTCACTATGACTCTGAAATACAACAATAGAATAAAAAAGCAGTGTCAGGGAAAAGCACAGTGTCCATTTTCGACCTTTTTCAGTCGATGCATGAAGAAATGCGTAAAAATTCATGTGAAAATGACGAAAATTGACTGTTTTGACCACTCTAGCCCCTAACCTGAAGAGTAGGATGAAGCTATCGACATGCGGTTTGTGCACATCTCTTCTAAAACCCTTTGCGCAAAATCTGACTGTCGCCGATTTGTCGATTTCGACCTCATTCGTTAGTAGCATGAGCAAACGTGCGGAAAACCTTGCGAAAATGATGAAAATCGACTGTTTTGACCACTCTAGCCCCTAACCTGAAGCGTAGGATGAAGCTATCGACATGCGGTTTGTGCACATCTCTTCTAAAACCCTTTGCGCAAAATCTGACTGTCGCCGATTTGTCGATTTCAATCTCATTCGTTTGTAGCATGAGCAAAAGCGTGCAAAACCCCCGTTATTCCTCTCATTCCACACCGCTCCGCTCTCTCGCGCAGCGCTGAATAACTCGGCGGAGAGGGGCCACGCAAATTGATCTTTCTCCCCCTCTGACTTGGTGTGGTTTGTAGTTTGTAGTCGGGACTAGAGTGTAGTTTGATCTTAGATGAATCGTTCTTTGTAGTTTGTAGTCTGTAGTTTGGCCTCGAAACTAAAGTCTAGTCCCGATATTCCAGAAACTGCGCGAGCTCCGCATCGGCGCCGAGATGGACGAGGACGTGCGGCGGATGTACGCGGAGCGGAAGGTGAGGGGGTTTTCTTTGATCTTTGGCCTTTGGTCTTTGATTTCTGATCTTTAATGAATAGATCTTCAATAATAAGAACTGGGAATTGGGGATAACAATGGCGTTTGTAATCATTCAGAGCGCTATGAGCGTTTAGGTTTCAAGAAGTGTGCATTGGGTGATTGGCATTTTCTTTTCATTCGTTGCGTTCGTTCTCGATCGAAAACATAGCATCACTGAAGAGTTGATAGCGCCGTCATTGATTGAGGGAATGTGATTGTAGTTGCACAGTTGATGATGGTTTGTGTTTCACGATGCACTCATAGGTGGAGAAGCACACAGACTTGTGATTTGTTGGCCGTTTTTAACTCAGTAAAAATTCAATGTCATTCTCCTCATTCTCACTTCGCAGTTCGTGCTGTACAAAGAATACGTAATAATAGAGGAATATTTTTGTAATGTCGTTACTATTCTCAAGCTAAAAAAACAAATAAATTTCAATCAGACGTCATCCACTGTGCAATCAGACGATTCCACAGTGGGGTGACCATTTGTGTTTCACGAAGCAATCTTGAGTAGAGGCGCATTCAGTTTTGTGATTTGTTGGGCAATTACGCGATTAAAAATTCCATCTCATTCTCCTCATTCTCACTTCGCAGTTCATGCTTCACCATGAGTACGAAGTAGTAGAGGAAGTGCTTTTTTTAATTTTGAGGCCATTCTCGTGCTAAAAAACTTTTTAAAACTAATTACACAATCAGACGACGCCCCGGCCCGAGGAGGTGCTCGTAAACTCGATCTTCGACCAACCGGCGGCTGCGGATCCGTGGACCGCCCATCGGTCAGTGATCTTTGAGGAGTTTGATCTTTGATTACGATGTTCGCAGCTACGACAACCAGCACTCGCCGCTCGTGCAGCACGCGGCGATCAGGGACGCAACGTACGAGGACTTCTTCAAGGTGAGAAGTGGGCGGGGCTAGGGGCGTGGCGTCGAGTGGGCGGAGCCTATTTCGAAATACCGTAACTCACGTCCCCTGATTCAGGACATTGACGAGGAGCTGGAGCGGGAGGAGGCGCTGCTGCGCGAGGACGAGCGCAAGGCGTGGCTGAGGAAGATCGAGATGGAGGGATACGGTAGGGAGTACGGTAGTATTGATTTGGGGTACTGTAGTCGTATTATCGATTGATTTAGTAATAAATAGTCAATTCGCAGATCCGGACGAGGAACACTCGGTGGAAGGCTCGGGCTCAGGGGTGGCCGCATTCGTCGAGGGATCGGGAGCGGACGAGATGGAGGGATCGGGTGAGTGTACGGTAGGATACGGTAGCATCAGGTATTGATTGTGAGATCGATACGGTAGGATGCTGTGACTATCGATTGATTTCCAGGCGCGGAAGAGGTGCGACTCAAGCGCACGGTGCCCATCACGACGACCACGCCAGCGACGGCCACGGCTGCGGCTGCGACCAGTGCGGAGACTACGGTAATGAAGGGATACTGTAGCTCGATTAGGATACGGTATCTGTCCTGAACCTTAGGCAGTAAGTTCAGGGGTACTGTAGACGCCTTGTAAACGAAGTTACTGTAAAGACGGCAAATGATAATAGCTGTAGGGTACGGTCATCATTTGTCGATCAATCAATCGATATTCCTTTGTCAGACCCTCTCCGAGGACGATCGTCACTCGTACGAGGTGGACCATGTGGATCACCCCTGGATGGACGTCGAAGGATCGGGAGGCCCGCCGCGACCCCGCCCACCCAGGGTGTTCTATGGTATGGTAGGGGTACTGTAGGTTATGGTTGCCTGTTCTAGGACACAGATGAAAACAGCACAATGAGGGTGTTGCATGACGCATAGAAGGGATGTTTCAGGAGTGTTTCGACTTTCGCTTCCGCTCTGATTTGTGTTTCAAACACCGAATATCATTCGATGGGAGATGACTTTCGCAATGCACAGAAATTTTCCAATTTTCAATACATTATCGAATCACAGATGGCTCGACCGAGGAGACTACGGTAATCCGACTGGAGCGCACGGCAGACAATGCGGACCTCTTCACGGCGAGACGCATCGAAGCAGCGCGGAAGTACCGTATCGAGCTGAGGGTCGCGCCTGAGGATCAGGGTGAGTCTTCGTGGAATTACTGTAGCCTATCGTAGTCGTCCTGAGGATCAGGGCCTTCAAAGGCTACTGTAGTCGTGAAGTCGAAAAGTTTTTCGGGTTAATGTGGGCACTGTATGCCAAGAAAGACAGGATTGAGGAGTTTATCGGTCCGATAAAATCGATAATCGCAGGCGAGCTGGTGTGCCTGCTGCGTACGGACAAGGCACACGCAGTCAATCGAATTCCGACCAAGGAAGATTACGAATTAGATGAACTGCTCAATGATCTTTGATCTTTGATCCATGATCTTGAATTGTACGTTGTCTTTTATTCTTGCCCAGTTCTCAATCTCTTTGAATTGTACCTTGCTCTACCTTCATTGAATTTGCTCCCAGTTTCCAATCGATTTGACCCCTGTGATTTTGTATTACTCAGAGATTTGTGCATGTTGTATAATACAGATTATGAGAAATATCCCTAATAAATTATTGTTATAAGACGATGTGGCCATTGGAAGACTGTATAAACAACTGACCGAGCGAAGAGAGAAGGGAGAGTAAGCGTGACAATGAGATTATGGAAATGGACGAAATCATAGAGGGCAACATTCACGTAAACAATCCCCTCATTCTCTCTTCTCTACTCTCTTGAAGACGGTCGGAGCGATGGCTGCGGTGAGATTTTGTTGATATCCCGCAGAATATTCACTGATTACGGTAGGTTATAAATTGAATCTCTCAGATACCGAAGGTCACTGTGAACCAGCCTCCGATTCCGCCTCAGGAGGACTCGGGTCCGACGATTCCCGAACCGCCCAAGGTACTGTAGGCTACTGCATCGGGATACGGAAATCGTCGTTTCAGAAACCACCCAAGAACCAGCCCCATCAGCCTCGTCAGAAGCTCGCTCCGGTTCTCGAGAAGCTCAAGCGACCATACATCAACACGGATGAGGTATACGGTAGATATTGATTAATGATGAATTGGTTACTGTAGATAATCAGTTATCGATCAAAGGTGCTTCGACTCGGATCGATTCTCGAGCGCAGGATGAAGCTGACTCCGGAGCACCGAGCCTCGTTCGACTGGCTGGCCTACACGAGAACTGAGGATATGGTAAGATTGGAGTACGGTGGCCATCTTAAATATAGATTTTCCAGCAGCGCCTGCCCGAGTTCTTCACGCATCTGCAGCGTGCGATCGGAGGAGTGGTACGGTAGCAAATCGAGGGCTGATCGACAACTGACTATATTTCAGCTGCTGCAGCCCCAGTTCGCGATCGAGTCGATCGAATATCTGTTCGGTCGCAAGCTGCTGACGCCCGCTGAGAGAGATGCAATCTGCTCGAAGGTACGGTAGATTACGGTAGCAATCGGTAATCTGAAGGTTACGGTAATATTTCAGATTCGAGAGATGAATCCCGACGTCCTCACCATGTATGCGATCGGTTCGTTAGCTTTTTAAATTGTTAATTACTTAGTTAATTAATTAATTAAATAATTAAAGGAGAACTACTTCGCATGGAGGCGCAAGTGTTCCGAGGAGCAGCGAATAGCCTCGATTGAGTCACGAACTCACATAATCAAGATCCGATCTATCAAAGCCATGAGATAAAACGTTTCTTTGGACTCCTTTGGTTCGATTATGCCAACTATTACGAACACCATGGCTTCACGAGATTTGACTTCGGTCTTTTGGCCGAGATTTGACACACCAAATATAAATGACAGTCGGTCACTACAGTCGCATTCTTCGCCTGTTACATCTCGATTGTATGCAACCGTGTTTTACGTGCACATCGGTTTCCACATGAACTTGAACAATCCCAAACCGGACCAACACTGTTAGCCATGAACGAATCCGACATCATGAACGTATTATGAACCAAGTATCCTTCCCAGTGAGCCATGAATTAGACAAGTTTCATTCATCACAATCGTTCTGACGACCCAGATGACCTGCCAATGGCCTGAATTACACAATCCAGGCACTACTGCTGCATTGCCTTGTGTTCCACACACACTCAACAATCTTTCCGACGACCTCGTTTATGCACATACAAGCGACAGACAACGAGCATCGACTAGACTACCCTCTGCCAATCGGATCAAAGGGGGCGGGGCAACGAGGGGGCGCAGCTTCTCCTGCCTTACTTCTCCCAATCGTACGGGAACTCCTGGCAGCCGTTGGCCATGATTGCTCCTCTGCAAGGTTCGGTATTGGTTACGGTACATGGCTACCGTATACCTCATAATCTGGTAGATCTGCGCATAGTTGGGCGCGTCGTAGTACTTGTGGTTGTCGATGATGCTGAAATCAGTTACGGTGGGGTTACGGTACCATCATGGATACGGTAACTCACGTCAGGCACTGGGCGTACTCTCCCGGACAGCCGGCGAACAGCTCGTTGATGGCGGGCGGGAAGCGGCAGCGCTTCTTGTACTCACCGACCTGAGGGACACGGTAGGGTTACGATACGGTTACGGTATCCTATAGTATACCTGGTTCATGTCCTGCACGTTCTTCCAGGGCAGGTTGCCGGTGGTGATCTCGACCTGGGAAGGGATACGGTAACTCGATCAATCGATATCTACCGTATACCTGCATGTACAGCCACGTCTCGACGTCGTCTTTTCTGCACAACTCGCGCTGCATGTGGCACGAGATGGGCGCGTAGCGGACGGTGCCGCGGAAGCCGGCGGCCGCGCGCGGCTTGCGGATCACGCCCTGCAAGTGGGTGAGTGACGCGTCAGACGCGGACGCGTACCTGCTCGTTCGTGAACTTGCGGCACATACCGAAATCGAGCACGTACACCTGCAATCGATCGATATGTCTTAGAATACCCCATCATCTACCGTATACCTTGCGAAGCTCTCCCAACTCGGCGCGGCCCACCGTGTAGTTGCCGGGCTTCACGTCCCGATGCAGGTATCCGATACCGTGGAGATCTGCCAATACAGCCAGTTATCGATCGGCAACCCGGGTGTTTACCGTACCCTCAAGCGCCTCGAGACACTGGATGCCCACGGAGAGGGCGGTGCCCAGCGACATGTGCCCACCCGGGCCCTCCTTGCGCAGATCCTGATTATTGATTGGTTACGGTATAGTCAGTTATCGATCAACCGCATCGGTGCTACCGTATACCTGGAGTGATTTTCCGACGAAAGTCATGACTACATAATTGAAGGTGCCGAAGCGTCCCTTGTCCTCGATCTTGCAGAAGTGGCGACCGCCCCGCTTGCCCAGCTCGGTCAGCACGAACACCTCCATCTTCAGTACCTGCAGCATACGGTAGGTTACGGTTCAGATACGGTAGACCCGAGGTACGGTATGGATCGATAATATTATGATGTCATACTGTAGGATGACGTCATCATCGTGGTAGAAGCTGACGTTATATCAGCGTTGACGGCTGATAGAGGATAGGGATACGGTAGACAGTATCCGGATACGGCACCCGCGGGGTACGGTAACCGTACCTGAATCTGCTCATTGACGCCCTCGGTCTTGAACGCGTACTCGCCGCCCGGTCCGGACACCTGAAGTTACGGTATTGATCAGGGTCTTCAATCGATAATCGATTATCTACCGTACCTTGTAGACGGCACCGAAGCCTCCTTCTCCGAGCTTCTTGATGATGGTCCATCGCTCGACCTGCAACGGGTACGGTATCGATTGATTGGCTCTAGATGACTACGGTATCACGCCGAAATACGGTAGGATCCCCGAGGGCAGGACAGGGAGGATCTCCCAGGGTCCCGGGATCCCCAACTTGGATACCTGCATGCCAGGCGTGAGCTGAACGAGTTCGGCGGCCATTGCTTAGAGCGAAAGAGGAGAGGGGCGAACCACTCGGGACGAGGCGAAGAATAGAGAGTGAGGAAAGGAGGGGAGGAGAGGAGTGAGGGGAGAGAAATGGAGAAAAATGGAATATGTAAAAAGGAAAGTGAGAGAATGTAGGGATTGGAGAGACCGGGATTAAGAAGATTGAAAATGGAAATGGAGGGATTGGGGAGGGTTATTTACGCTATGTTCAATCGAAAAAAGCCGAAAACACTAGCACCCACGCAAGTACAACTGGCGCAACAACTTAGAACGGTGTAATAACCAATGGTGGGCTCATATTCTGCTAGATCATCGGGTTGCGGAGTCCCGTAGGCAAGAAAATAAAAATTTTGCGCACCTCCGAAGTAGTGCATGTAAAAATTTTGCGCAGTCCCCAGGTAGGAATTTTCTTTTTTTTGAGGGACCCCCTTCCCACTAGCGGAAGTTAGCCCACCATTGGTAATAACTCGTTTAAAGCAACAAACGACGTAACAACTAACTGATTGAGCTCAAATTGTTGCCACCGAAGAGAAAGGCGGCCATCAGGAGTCACACGGTCTATCAGCTGCAAATTTATTACATTAATTACTTTAATTATGGCGAATCACAGCTCAAACTATGAAATTATAAGCGAAATACGGCTAAAGCAGCTCAAACTTGAACGAGGCACGGAATTTGAAAGACTTAAACTCACAACTCCAATCGAACTTCTTGCAGTGCACTTGCTGGCCGGCCATCGATCGAGTCTGCTTGCCGGAGCGCTAAAACGACTCCGATTTAGGTAACAAAATAAACATCAACGGGCACAAGAAACAAGAAACAAAAGCAAGGACGTTCAAAGACTCTAATTACGAAAATTGGAGGTTGGGACAGCGCGTCAAGCTGAAGCAAGGCGTGGCTACTCAAGCAAGAAATGCAGGGCACAGCAACAGCAAATAAGAAGCAAGACAATCAAAAAAACATTCAATAATCGCTCTGCCGAACTACAGTAATCCACTTATATTAGAGTTGGAGCGAACATTTTAGTGCATTGGTGATTTTACTCCCTCAAAGAGTGAAGCTGTTGGTTGTTTAAACCTTAAGTCATTTATAATATACTAATATCACAATCATAGCAAAATATCGAGCAGGAAAAAGGGCAATTTCAAATGAATCGATGTTCAAACATCAGTGGTTCTTGATCGTTCTGATAATAATCCCTCGCCTCTCACATTCTCCTTCTCACGTCCACTCCCTCTATATCACGCCCTCTTCCTTATCTGACTCCCGTTACCATGCCCACCAGCCACTTTCTCACAAGTAACTCTCGTTCACATCACATACTAGTAGTACTACTAGACACTACTGACCTGTCTTATCCTTCCGTATTCCTATTTCTTTTTACTGCTACGTGAATTGCCTTGGTGCTTACGAATAAACCAGTGCCCTGATTGTAAATTAATCATTTTTCGTTTCGAACGCGACTCCAATGCGTCTATTCACTTCCCTCTGGCCGGAATCGCCTCGTCTCTCTCCAATCGAAAAACTTCCTCAACTTGCTCTGCTCGAGATTACGAAGAATCTGGATGGTCTGTTTCTCTTTCACAATTATTTGACTACCGTAGTTTGACTACTCGTAGTGACTACTCGTAGTCAGGAACAATACTTCTAACTACTGTATAGGTCTCTCTATCGATTTCCTCTCCGTCACTTCGACTACCATGCAGAGGAAAGTGGGCGAGTTGAGAGACAAAAGGGACCTGAAGGAGATCGATAGACTCGAGTTGAGACTGACTACGGTAGGTTACGGTCAGGGAAGTTATCGATCGAAAAACAAGATTCAGATCCAAAAATCTTCCCGATCGGTGGTTCCAGCCTGCCATGTGTTTGTGCAATGCAGTTGGAAGACTTTGGAGGTAATTTTGTATTGTAATTTTTGTCAAGTTTTTCTTATTTTTTTTGACGAAGATCATTCAGTTCTACATCACTGAACACGATGTATTCCGAGTGAAAAGTGCCCCAGTTAAACGGACGCTCTGGTGTAAGAAGGTGAGCTGAGTTCATTTCCAATTTCTTCACCTGAATTGAAAGAGATTCGTGATTAGGTCGACATTAGGAAGAGAGACTTCGTTTCGATGCGTTTCACTAAAACTTCAAGACAGATTAGCGTCTGATTGAGATATCTAAGTCAGCGAGATTGAATTCGGATTTGAAGTAGTTTGTGGTTTGTGGTTTCTATGTTAAAGTCAGCCTTTCATGTTTCTTTCCCATTCACTGTGCGAACAACAAGAATTCTGACAAAACAGATGATGTACTTGCCCTATAATAAAGGAAGTGTGATATAGTTCGACTGCTACGAAATAGATAGAAACGAGAACTTGTAAAATGTGGAAGTACACAAATACCGAATAAGTTCCTACAAATTGCAGAACACCCGCAAGCTCATTGTTCAACCAATTCCTCCAGACTGTGTCTCCTTCGATGACCTACTCAGATCAGTCTTTGTCAATGCAATCTGTGTGAACCACGCCTTCATCCCAAGCGGGAAGGTCTTCGAATGGAGAGGAGAGAAGATCGACCTGGATAGGAAGGTAGTTATTTCAATAATTAATAAAAAAAGCAAAAGGTTGGTGCCTCATGCTGGAATCGAACCAGCGACCTTCTGTTTACTAGACAGACGCTCTGCCACTGAGCCAATGAGGCGCGTGCCTTCACCATCACTGAACAAACACACATTGCAGAAGATGCAGTGCTTCGAATGGATGTATGAGATTCGACTAAATCGCGGACCCCCGATGCACACACTCTACTACAAAAAGAACAAGCATCCTTGGTCCGATGAAAGAACTCTGGCGGAATTGCGGAAACGGCTCGCCGCTCGAACGGAATTGCTGGCGCTAGAGGTGGAGGAAGAAAAATGAATACTCGTCAATTATCGATCTGTGCCTGCCTAAACTGTGAATATTTTCTTGTTCTTCTCCGTACATTGCGAATGTTTTTTTTTCAAATTCAATTCAACGTGGTCAATGATAAAATGCTGCTGCTAATTGTACCACACCATTTATGCAAATAAAGTATCGCTATTTTCTAACTTCGAATTATGCATTGACGTACGTGTGCACGGGGAGAAAATGTGGCGCAGAATCTCGGTTTCCATGAATAATCCGTCTAATTACCCTCGTCTGTCACGTCCCCCTCTCACTATTCTCTCTCAATTTCTTGTTGCCATGCTGACCAAACGCTGGCTTGCATGAGCAGGTAAACAGGTCTCGCTTATCTCACGCTACTGACCGCTTTACTTCCTTTCGTTTTCTCCCACAATTGCCTGTTTGTTTGCAACTTCACCCAATTTTTCCGACTTGATAATACAAGATCCCTCCGAGGAATGGGCTTGTTCACCTCTCCCCGTCCGGCAGATTTTCCGCTCTCCCCTCTGGAACGACTGCCCCATCTCGCTCTACGAGAGGTCGCCCGGAATCTGGATGGTGAGTCCTAAACTACGTTTTTGCACCCACCCATAATCATTCGTGTATTTTTGTCTCCGTGTCCGCCATTTGTGAAGGGCAAAATGCGTAGAAAGATAAGTTGAAGACGGAACTAGCTCTGAATGTTAACCTCATTATTCAGGCATCGCTTTCGAATCGCTTGCCCTCACTTCTTGCACGATGATGAGAAGAATAGGTCAGCTGAGAATGAAGCAGCCACCGAAAGAGATAAAGACGCTGGAACTGAGCCAGACCACGGTTAGATTAAACAAGTCGTTAACGAAATTCGAGCCAACTGATTGTTCCTGTCTCAGAAAATTTTCCATGAATCCTATATCAGGTCAAATTGAAAGTAACTCGAACTGAGCCAGTCTGCCGCATCTGGATTGATTACGGAACTTACGCATTAGAGGTGAGTATGAGCCAACCCAATGATATTTTGGCCTTCAGTTAACAGAAAATGTTTTTAGTTTGAGAAAAAATATTGTAGTGATAAATATTTTCAGTTGTACATTACTAACGAAGAGGTAATCATGGTTCGGGATTCGCCGAAAAGTCTGCCTCTATTGTTCAAGAAAGCCCTACAAATATTCAACAAAAAAGTGAGTGAGTTACAAGTGCATTTTATTGTTAGTGCATTTTATTTGCAACTATAATATTTTCAGAGTTTATTCATTATCCACAAGATTCCCGACACCATCGCTACCTTTGATGATCTTCTGAAGAAGACCACCGACAATTCTATCTGCTTCAACCACTCGATCTTCCCGAGTGGAAAGAATTTCCGGTGGAGAAAAGAGAAAATTATTGCCGACGAGAAAGTCAGTTTGAACGGAAAATCGAGAATATGCAAAAAGTTGGTGCCTCATGCTGGAATCGAACCAGCGACCTTCTGTTTACTAGACAGACGCTCTGCCACTGAGCCAATGAGGCGGATGGTTATCTCGTTCCTGAACAAACTCTTGCAGAAGATGAAGTGTTTCGAGTGGATGTGGGAGATCCGAAGAGCTCATGGAATTCCCCATCGCTGTGTATACAAGGCGGAAAACTGGACTGAAACATACTATAAGGATGGGCCGAGAACATATTTCAGGGATAGTGTATAGTAAGAGAATGCTATTCATCCAGACTAGTCTCTTTCTAGGCCATTTTTAAAGTTCTTTCACGTGATTAGCCCTGAACTCTGCTACTTCGTCTGTTTCATGAAGATTGTTCAATTCGATATCAGCAACGATGAATAAATTACCGCTCTGAAGATATACTCGTGGGAACACACTTGAATCACAAAATAAAGAAGTCGCAATGCCAACTGTCGAACGATGTCTGTCGAATAATAGTAAAAAGACGCAAAAAGATTGGTGCCTCATGCTGGAATCGAACCAGCGACCTTCTGTTTACTAGACAGACGCTCTGCCACTGAGCCAATGAGGCGGTTGGCTAACCCGTTCCTGAACAAACTCAAATTGCACAAGATGCAGTGATGTGGGGAAACCCGAAGAGCGCATAGAATTCCTGATAAATTCCTGAAACGTACAGCGGAGTGGACCGAGAGTAATAGCAAAAGAATAAGAGATATATCATTCAAGCGGCGGAGAAATTCGATTTTGACAGTGGATCAATAATATTTCGTTTTTGGTATAAATGTCCAAACTCAAATTGAGGTTTCAGTTTCACTTTGAACGTTGTGAGAATTCAAGTTTGAATTGTCTGACACAGGAGTGGAGGAGAACTATATTGTGTGCACAATCATTAGAATCGTCTCGACACTGATAAGAATTCTTTCACAGTCGCATTCCTAGGACGTTTATTATGCGAGTCATGTCTCTTCCGTGGTACGAGAATGCACCGATAAAGAGCTGCTTGTAATGCCAAGTGATCGCTTCCACAAATGAATGGGAGTACTTCTCTACATCCAGAACTCTTTGATCGAGATTAGAACGGCAGTTTGGACAGCTTTGTGCGTTTTTCATGTTTTACTCTCCAGAAAAGCGACGCAAGTGGGTGCTCCCTGAGGCATTGCTGTGTCAAAACAAGTGAATTCCTCGCATCACAATGTCGATTACAAACTCCTTTCGCTTGTTCAATCCAAGTTACCTCAATTCAAATTAGAAATTCCGTAATTGCAGTCTGATTATCCCACTCCACCATGGTGAACTTCTTGAATGCCCTCGCCAATGTCCCGAGAAGGGTTCGAGATCGACTAAGAAGAAGACATCGAGAGGTTGATTATTTTAATGAACAAGCTAAATAAAGTGCGAAATAAAGTAATAAAGTAACGCCATACGAGAAATCGCCTAAAAATCTAATCTTAATTGTGTTTTTTTAGTAATTCTCTTTGAGATTATTTTTGGTTGATTACAGGATTATTTCACACCACTTCCCGATATGTGCTTGCTGGAGATCTGCAAGCATCTCACAAGGTAAACTCTCTTTCTTGTCTCTTTCTAGCAGCCTTACCATTTCTGTTCTATTTGTAACCTCGTTTCGTTCTAAATTGGCTCTCAGACTTTTTTACGCTTGTCTGGTTCTCCGGAAGGTTGTCTAACCTCGATCAATCCCCAACCTTCAACCCTGCTCTTGGAAATAACCATTCTTCCGGAGAACGTGTATTTACATCAACATTAGTTGGGAAGACCGGTTTCCAACACCATTTCAGTCATTTCCAAACAAAAAATATCTTTCAGAAAAGACATAGACAACTTGAACAAAGTGAACAAGAAGATACACTCGGTGACTAATGATCGGTCACTCAACAAAATCAAATGGAGGAATGGAGTACTCTTTATTGGACAGGTACAGTACCGCTCAAAAGTTTGGAAACAAATTTTGACTTGCCATAACATTCTTCAAAGTTGAGATAGAGACTTATGGTTTTGAGTGATCGATGACAAAACCATAGGGGAACAACGTCATATGGTACAAGTCCACTCGCTTCTGCAAAGTCATTCGCTGTAAAAATTCTGCCGAGGTGTGGTTGGTTTTATTTTTGTAAGCCTCAACGGAATTTTTCTCGAATGTCTCGCTACCCTGTAGAGATAGTACATCCATAGTAGTGTACAATAAAAATATATACCGGACGAGTGTAATTAGCATAGAGCAGTGGCGTGAGATCGAAGACACCACTGAAAAATCTTTAAAATACAATAACTTCGGTCTCTTTGGAGCTAATGACCCCAAATTCAGTAGGTAGCATGAGTGAGTGCTAGAGTGTAGTTCCGCCAAGTTTCAAGTGATTCGGTAGACTGGCGAAGAAATTCGAAAAAATTTCGAGTTCTATTTTCAATCATTCAGAAAATACCCCTCAAATGTTGCGAAAATTCGGTCACTTCGCAGCAGAGTGGGGAAACTATGAGTGAACACGTATGCGAGTTAGAGCTTCATGTTGACGCTTTCTGCAATGGGGGAATCGAAGAAATTAAAATAGGAAAAATGCCTCCCAAGCCTCATCTGTGTTTTCAAAAATGTAAGCAGTGGCCATCAAAATGGCATAATTGTCTTTGTATGAGTGCACAGTCTTACGCAGCGTCAAGTGAAAGAAGATTCAACGCGAGTCCAGTCATTTATGAATTGTTCGAGTAGATCGATTGCAGACCGAATTTTCGCAACATTGGAAGGGTATTTTCTGAATGATTGAAAATGGAACTCTAAATTTTTTCGAATTTCTTCGCCAGTCTACCGAATCACTTGAAACTTGGCGGAACTACACTCTAGCACTCACTCATGCTACCTACCGAATTTGGGGTCATTAGCTCCAAAGAGACCGAAGTTATTGTATTTCAAAGATTTTTCAGTGGTGTCTTCGATCTCACGCCACTGCTCTATGCTAATTACACTCGTCCCGTATATATTTTTATTGTACTCTACTATGGATGTACTATCACTACAGGGTAGCGAGACATTCGAGAAAAATTCCGTTGAGGCTTACAAAAATAAAACCAACCACACCTCGGCAGAATTTTTACAGCGAATGACTTTGCAGAAGCGAGTGGACTTGTACCATATGACGTTGTTCCCCTATGGTTGGGTCATCGATCACTCAAAACCATAAGTCTCTATCTCAACTTTGAAGAATGTTATGGCAAGTCAAAATTTGTTTCCAAACTTTTGAGCGGTACTGTATTTTCAATTTTATATTGGCCGATTTTGTTTGTATGATTGATACTTGTGGAATTCATCGGAGGAATATCTATCCAGCTTCCATCCCTGACCACCACCCCTGTTTAGGGCAGCAATGTTTCCAGAGTGAATGAAACACAACTTCCGGGGAATTCCACAAATTTCGTATGTAATCTGGGCGAACAATGAAGTGCCGCTGTTTCATCAATGCCCTTGCAGGATGACGGATACCTCTTCAATTTTCGAATTCGAGAACAAGCAAAGTATAATAAGTTCACATCTTACGTGTACAATGTATGGACTGACGAAGGACGTTTAGTCGAGAGGAGAGGAATTTGTTTTGCACATGAGTTAAAGGTACACGTTCTTTCTTGAGTTTCAATTATCCATATGTAGATATGAAATGAACATAGGAGGTTCTTGAACACACTAGAAGTTTCGTTAAAGGTTCTGAAAAGTTCTGGAACGTTCTCGAACACTCTAGAACTTTTTGTGTAGAAGTTTCCTGAAAACTGCTCCGAACATTCTAAAATTAGCTGAGGAAACGCAGGGCATGCCTTATGCATGCAGAGTCAATTCAACAACGAATCAACGAGTCAACGAATGAATTTCAGTATCCATACAAACCCATTCTCGCGGATACGCACTACTCTCCGGTTCCGGATATGTTGTTCACAGCTCTGTCGTTCCTCTTACGCTATCGTGAAGCGCTGATTGTTGAACTTTATCAGGTCTGCGAATTCATTTAACTTTGGATTTTGAGAATGCAGTGCCTGCACATTCCCGGACATCTCCTAATATCCCCCACATTCCCGGGGATATTAAAACTCGATCCGCATAAGATCATCGGGATCCGGAGGCGAAGTGGCACAGTAGCTCAAAATGGTCCCCGGGGATGCATGCTTGCTGGTTAGAGTCCCTGAGAGATGGATATTCCGGGAATGTGATGGAGTGCCCATTCTGATCGCATTTTCAGATTCCGTTCGAGCCTTATTTCTTCGCCAAACTCTATGCAGTGCTTAGAGATAACAAAGTCGGATTTCTCGAATGCAGGGGAGTGCTCTGTCAGCAGCCCACAGAGGAGATTCGACAGAGGTTAGCGAACTTTTTGATCTTTAGGAACTGATTTGGGGGCATTTAGGGATCATTGAATTCCCTACTTCAGTGCCATACTTCTACAGTCTCACTCACAAAGCTTATTTTTATCTTCTGTTACTTATTTTCTAATATTCCAGCTTTTCTCAACTCATCAAAGGCGTGAAATTCGTTATAATTGGCTCTAGTGCAGTCTGCCCGTCACTTTTCAACGAGCAATTCTTTTGGGCAGCAGCAAAATCGGGGATGATTGGATTCGATGATATGGACAATTGGCCCATGCAGACTTACGTAAGAATTAATAAATAATTAGTATTTAATTAATTTCTAAATTAGTATTTAATTAATCTAATTAGTAGTCACTTTCAGCGTCATCGGTTCCGTGTTAGCGAATCTTTCCTACCCAACATTCGCCAATTCTTGTCCCTCAAAGCAACAACAATGGTTCTAAATGTGAACTGGCTGATGGATCTGATCATGGTAAGTTCGATATTCCGAAATCGCTTTCGAAACTCTTTCGATTTAAGAGACTGGATCGGTAAAAATCGAATATCCTCCGGACACGTTCCTCCCGGAACGGGGCCAGCCAACCCATACTCTAGCGTTAGGAGGGTCTTGTGCTCACATTGCTCATAGTACCCCTTGATTGGGGTTTCCACTCCTACGGCGCGAGAAAAAACGAATTATGTGTAAAATGTTCGAAAAATCATAAACTACAAAGCAGGAGAGGTAGACTCAAATGTTCACGTGCATCACGTTACAGGTGCCCAGAGGCATCATAGCAGCAGTTTAGATTGATTCCTGATTGATTCCGGATTATTATTCTGATCTCAAATATTCCGTTTTCGTTCAAAGTAGCCTATAGATGCCGCTAGGGCTGAAGGTAACCTAGGTGTACGTTGCAGCCCACTGGTAGAGGTATCTGAAAATCCACTGCCTAGACTTCCCGGGCTTTTCCAATTTGAGATAGCTTCGCGAAAAGATCTCAGACCAAGGTTTGGATGTCGTATTATTTTTATTAAATCGTTCCTTTTAAAAGCTCTGAGCAAAAGACCATTGAAATAGTGTTACTACGCCATTATGTAAATATTCATCACCATAGGAGTCGATTCCGCCACCATCACTTTTCGGACCATGACCCGGGGTTCATGGTCTCGGAGTGGTCCACCACCATTAACCCGGGGTCATGGCCCGAAATGGAGGTGGAAAGTCAATATGAAGGATGTTCATGTAGTATGTACCAAAGTATAGTACAGCTCCACAGAAATATACAGTACCCTGAGATACCCTGAGATACCCTGAGATACTGTATATTACTGTGGAGCTGTACTATACTTTGGTACATACTACATGAACATCCTTCATAATGACTTTCCACCTCCATTTCGGGCCATGACCCCGGGTTAATGGTGGTGGACCACTCCGAGACCATGAACCCCGGGTCATGGGTCGAAAAAGTCATGATAACGGAATCGACTCCTATGGTGATGAATATTTACATAATGGCGTAGTAACACTATTTCAATGGTCTTTTGCTCAGAGCTTTTAAAAGGAACGATTTAATAAAAATAATACGACATCCAAACCTTGGTCTGAGGTCTTTTCGCGAAGCTATCTCAAATTGGAAAAGCCCGGGAAGTCTAGGCAGTGGATTTTCAGATACCTCTACCAGTGGGCTGCAACGTACACCTAGGTTACCTTCAGCCCTAGCGGCATCTATAGGCTACTTTGAACGAAAACAGAAAATTTGAGATCAGAATAAAAATCCGGAATCAATCAGGAATCAATCTAAACTACTCCTATGATGCCTCTGGGCACCTCTAACATTTGAGTCTACCTCTCCTGCTTTGTAGTTTATGATTTTTCGAATATTTTACACATATTTCGTATTTTCTCGCGCCGTAATAGTGGAAACCACAATCAAGGGGTACTATGAGCAATGTGAGCACAAGACCCTCCTAATGCTAGAGGATGGGCTGGCTGGCCCCGTTCCGGGAGGAACGTGTCCGGGGGATATGTGAAAATCCTCGATTTTTACCGAGCAGGTCTCTTAAGAGACTGTCTCCGTAAAAATTTATCATTTCGTCTCTTTTCCGGACATCTCCTTAGCACAAAGATTCAGCCCTCCCCACTACCATGGCATGAGAGGGTATGGACCCCTGATTGATGAAGTGGTGGTTTTGGGATTCCTCGTCGCGTGCGTGGTGCGCCATGTGCGCGGGAAGTTCAAAAAATCGATTTTCATATCT
>LS515342.1:122733-142583 GCA_900490845.1 Pristionchus japonicus
CGGCTGAGAAGATATGAAAATCGATTTTTTGAACTTCCCGCGCACATGGCGCACCACGCACGCGACGAGGAATCCCAAAACCACCACTTCATCAATCAGGGGTCCATACCCTCTCATGCCATGGTAGTGGGGAGGGCTGGATCTTTGTGCTAAGGAGATGTCCGCGGGATGCTGAATTTTTACCGAGACAGTCTCTTAATGTAATTTCGAAACGAGCCAATATTCGATACAATATTGATACGATATAGCACGTAGCACGACTCTCATTTCGAACCTTACTAAGGATTTCAACTTGGCAAATATTTCAAAGAAAAAAAATCAAATTTCAGGACTATCTAGATGACGAAGAGGCGTTCTTGAAGAGATTTAATATATATAAAATATATAATTCCCTGGACTGCTACATGACAATTGGTTGGGAGTTGTCGATCGACCATCCCATCCATTCCGAAATGATCTCTCAGCAGATTCGATCGGATTTCGAGGTTAGAAGCGTATATTTCGTTTGAAAATGATATAATTCAGTACACATTCGATCGCGATCTTCATAAAATCAGAAACAAGAAGAACGATATGCTCGCGACCTTCTTTGTGGGCCAGTTTAACGTAGAGGACGGACTAGTAACGATACACACGATCACTGTCAGATTCTATTGCCAGCCCAACGCTTAGTTTTCAATGATGTAAATCGCATGATAAAGTTCTACAACACTGTGCGACAGAGAAGGGTGACCGATTTGTATGAATCGACCTGCAAGGATGGAGAGATCGCTCTCCCCGTTTATTTTGAATAATTTACTGATGCAAGAAATGTATTCTTTGTCCAATCCGTATCTGTGGAGAACAATGGGGGCCAGAACGCAAGTAAACATAAATTTATTAGTGAAGCACAACACGCAAATTATTAGATCATGAACTAGCAAACAATTCACAAACTCAAGCCATCTTCGTGGGCACCCAAACGGCGCAATGTTGATTGGGCGCGTAAGTGGAGCCCCTGGCGCAGTTGAAGGAGGACTGGAAGGCCAGGGTGTTCTGTAGGGTGCCGAGTACTCGATATGGGCCGAGGGCGTGGGCGTCAGTCATCAGACGACCCGAGACGTAGGACTCGGTGAGGTACGTCTTCTGCATGCACCAGACCTGCAAGGAGCAATGGGTCAAGATATAATTGGAACAAGATATCTTTTTTTATCCTTTGGATTGATGTCTTTTTTCAGTAGACACCAGAAATGCATGTTTCGTTGAGTGAAATTAAAAAAGTACCTCTTAGTGTACTGAGAGTACTTTGCCCATTGAAACTGCTAAGCCCAGTTGTACCACCTACCGTACTCTATTTTTCCGATGTTACCGTACCTGAGCGAAGTTCAGGAAGTACAGCTGGTTCTCCGTGTACTCTCCATAGACTCTGTCCATGAACAGCGCGTCCGATCCATCCAACTCAATGTGCGACTGGTACGCTCGCCAGGCCGAGTGGATTCCTGCAATTTATTGTACTTTTGGCACGTTGTACCATGTTCAATCGAGATTGTACTCTAGACTCCCGTTTTCGAGTTGATTGTGCAAGAGGTTCCGTTTTTAAAGTTTCGTAACACTTGAAGCAGATTATCGACTATCGGATCTACTACCGTACCTCCAGATTACAAATTAGCAATGTTTATCAGGGATTCGTGAACGAAAATGATATTTTACGCTCTGTAGTACCTCTACCGTAACCAACTACCGCAATCTACAGTAATCCTACCGTACCTCCATTGTCAGCGATATTCTCGCCCTGCGTCTGCACTCCATTCGTGCAGTTCGGTTGCTTGTCAGCGGGCAGTGGGCAGAATTTAGAGTACTCTGAAATAATCAGTTTGCGTTTGTTCACTACAATAATTAGTTTGTGATAGATCACTACCATAATCAGTACTCTGGAATATAATCAGATCGCGATAGTTCACTACAATCATCAGTTCGCGATAGTTCACTCACTAAAATAATCAGGTTACGATTGTTTTCTAAAAGACTCAATTTGCGATAGTTCAAAAACCAGTTGACGATTGCTCACCATCGATCACACACTGGGCCATGGTGTTGAATCCTGCCTGCGATTCGGCATCCATCCAGCTGCAAAGAGTATTTACAAAATGGCTTTATACTGCCACATTTATGATTGTTTCTAGTATCTTCTACAGAGCTCAAAGATGAGAAGTTTCGAAAATGTGCGTACGCATTAAGCGCGCCGTCCTTGTCCCACTGCACTCCCGTCCGCGTCGTCCCTATTACTAATGAACTTACATAATGAATTTGACTATTTGCTAGTTCGGTTGTATGCATGTAGATGCGATCTCAAAATATGTAATTGAGGAGAAAGAGAGATAAAGTTCGTACACATTTAGAGCGCCGTCCTTGTCCCACTGCATGCCCCTACCATCATCTCTATTCCTAATAAACTATTTGCTGACTATTTGCTATTTCGATCATCTACATGTATATGCGATCACAAAATATGTAAAAAAAATTTTAAAACGCACGCATTAAGCGCTCCGTCCTTGTCCCACTGCACGCCCTTATCATCGAATCCGTGAGTGAGTTCGTGCCCCGCGACCACACCCAGACCGCCGTAGTTCAGGCCTAAATTTGTTTTTGCTGGAGTCAATAGCGCTCGCTATTACGGTAATTGGATATGTTTCACATTGATTCAGGATTAAATTTAGAAAAAAATTCAGATGTAAGGCACAATTTAGCTATGAAAGAAAGACGATGCTGAAAGTTCGTGAAGAATAAAGTAGTGGAGTAGGACCTGCAGGATAGTTGACGTCAAAGAAGGGCTGCTGCAGGATTCCAGCGGGGAAGGTGATGCAGTTACGGTCATCCTGAGATGATCAATCATTGATACGCTAGTTGCAGTACTTCTCTATTTTTCCGGAAATAAAACTCCATCCATCCGCGATGCGTTTGGAAATATCTTTTCAGGAATGAGTGAAACTTATAAATTCTTCAGGGGAATTGGAGAATTGCTCAAATTGCAATGAAGAATATATGATTTATCTGTGTCGCTTTAGAAACGCAGATGCGTTTAAGAATGTGGGATTGGTTCTTTTCTCGAAATGGTAAGACCTAATGAAACCAGCGAGAGAGAAAGAAAGAAAGCTTACGCACCGAATAGAAAGCATTGACAACAGCGATCTGTCCCGAGAACAGCGTCCTGTCGGCCGTCTTGAGAGGAAGCTTCTGGAAGTCCTGGTTGATGGAGAAGAGCGTGAGCTGGAAAGTCGTTATTTTGCTTTTTTTCAACTCTTCCTTTCCTCGTCAACCTGTACATATTGAAAGTGTACATTTTATGTACTGTTGAAGCGCATGTTTAAATAACCGGAAATTCAGATTCTAGATCCGATTTTTAGGTCCATGCTCAAATAATTATAGTAAATGAACAAAAACCGCTGTCTCTCAATGATCAGAAAAGCCAAAGAGCACGCGAAATGGGGAGATCTCTTCAATTGCCATTCCTTCTTTGCAATACACAATATTCTGCCTACCTTATCGAGCATGGAATAGTAAGAATCATCAGCGGTGAACACGAGATCCTTGTAGTGGTCGTCGAGTGCGTCTTTGTCGAGAATCCAGTCGGGGAAGGCAACGTTGACCTCTGAAAATGTCAGAATACGTTAAAAAATTTCTTATGCTCAATATTGCATCAACAGCTCTGGTTGAGAAATCGTTGGGCAATGAATTAAACCTTCTCACAGTCAACTGAAGCCAACTGGTTTTCTCAGCAAAACGAAACCGAATGATTCAGCAAAACGTACGGATGTTATCAGCCTTCTCGATCGCTGCCTTTTTCGCGGTCGTCGTCATCCAATCCAGCTGCTCGATCATTCCCTTCGTCGCATCGACAATGTTCTGCATCACGCCCATCGTGAAACTGCAATTCCTCATTATCATTAGTGATTATCCAGCTAACAGTAATGACTTTCCGACGCAAAAATATCGTGGTAAATTTTACGTCAGCGTAACATGAAGCCTATCTCGTAAGTGCACAATTCAGGAATAGTTCTATCAAGAGTGGAGATGGCTCTCACTTCTTGATCGTCTGTCTATCGTAGTCTGTCGGGTACTTGACATCAACGTACACACGTCCTTGCGCTTCGGGCATCACTCCGACCTTCAATTATCATGATCTTCTCGAACAATAAAATGTTGAAGTCGCTAAACCAAGCTACCATTCATTGGTCCGGCTAAGCGTCGTTGTTCAACTACAGAAGTTCTTCATGTTCAACTACAAACAGCGATCAAGACAACAGATTACATCATCGTTACCTCATCCGCACATCCCACTCCATCAGCATCCTCCTCATTCAGAGAACTTTATTGTACTAGGAATCAAATTCCATATTTTTTTTAAACCCATATTTTTCTTTCGCTTTTCGTGCATTTGTTAGATGAAACATAAACGATAATATAAATATACTCTACCTCATCCGCGCATCCCACTCCATCGGCGTCCTCCTCATTCAGAGGTGCGAAGGCGGGCAGGAGGTGACCACGACGAGGGAGACGACTGGAATTGAAGACCAGATTCAAATACAATTTCATCCAAACATCATTCGATCCGCATTCAGAAAGCAAAAGTAAATTATTTTGGGGTAGCTGAATTTATCACAGGCATTTGACAAATATTTGTGTTGAACACAAGAGATATTGGTAGGAGGATTCACTCACTCCTTGCCCACATGATCCGGTAGTTCCTTCATAGACAGTTCCCTCATCACGGCCACACACTTGCCGTTCGAGCAAGGAATGATGCCCGAGTTGGCGAGGAGGAGACGGATGAAGAGGTAGTTAGTAACGATCGTGTCATCGTTCTTCGCCTTGAGGAAGTCGAAGAGAGCGGGCGTCTTTTGGGGCTGAAACAACGCATTTGTCGTCCGGCCGTGGTGTACTTACTTTACGACGTTTCCAAGACGTCGACATAGTCATCGGCAGTGCTCGAATTGCTTTTTTTATTTAACTGGTTCCTGAGGGGAACTTTACAGGAGAAAGAGGAGTTTGTTTGCAATGTGTACTTTTCTTTTTAGTGGTACAGTTGTTGCCTTGCTAGTTATGTTCACTTTAAATGCGCAATAGAAATTGAATTGAATTGAACCTCATTCAGAATGACAGCCTTATTCGCGGCGATCCAGTCCCGGCCCTGCTGCGGGGACTGCGCCCACAGCGCATTCCAGTCAACGGAGGCTACGGCGGTGGTGAACTGGACGAGTGATCTGGAATAGAGTTTGTGTAATATGGGACGGGAAGTTCGGGCCCGAATATGCCGAGTAATTCCCACCATTTCTACACTGCTCGATGCACCTGGAAGCGTTACATATGGAAAAGATAAAGGACGTCGAGTATTCAACGTATTTTTGAACGTGCGGAACATGCGCAGGCTTCTTTTGATCGGGCTTTTGAATATTTTTTATTGATTCTTTTGCCAAACTGCTAACCGCGGGTTCCACTGCGGCAGGAAGACCCGACGCTCCTGGTCGTTGCGAGAGTAGTCAATGGCGATGGTCTGAAATTGAAGCTTTCAGCTGTTGAATCGTGTTTTCAGATTCCGACTCGCTTCATGTTAAAATGTCTAAACAATCTCTTCCACTGAAACCAAATCCAAATTGTAAAGAAGTTGAAGCTACAGGAACCTGTGGTCGACGAAGATAAATGTTGCTGGTCTCAACATAGTTGGATTTTGATAAGATCACTAAACGAGAGTAGAGCCGAGAAACGTACCCTCTCCAACTCCAGAGCATCATCGATCATCTTGTCGTAGTTATTCGGCAGAGTGGCGGTAGCATCGGTCTTGACGTACGCCTCGACGAGAGTCTTGACCGTCTTCTTGTAGGAGGGCTGCAGAGCTGGGATTAGCGCTCTCTTCATTTCACATACTCTCTCGCCTCTATGGCAACATTTCTTGCCAAAATATCTGTACGTTGGATGCATCAATTTCATAAATACTGGAGATGATGAGACTGGTGCAAATTTCTTTGCAAGGAATGAAGTGGAGAATATTATCTTTTAACATAAATACGAAAAAGAAACCTCCTGCGATTCCCAGTTGCCCTTCTCGTAGAATGTGTGCGTCTTGTAGGGCGAGGACTGAGAATAGATTAATTAATTAATAGTGCGCTAATTAACTAATTAGTCAAAATAATCCAGAAATTAGTTAATTAACTAACCTCATCAACAAATAGTTGATATCCATTCACTCCTCCCTGAGGATCGATCCAGTTCGTGTCGACGCCGGGCGAGATGAGGGTGTCGATTCCTGGAACATATTGGATCATCATTCACCATTGAAAATAACAAGATGACAATTGACAGTTCGAATGCGACTTTTCTGATATGGATCCAACTGCATCTTGATAAAAATTGACTCAGAATGATGAAAGTGCCGATAATAACACACCGAGCGTGAAAGACAACCATCCCAGAAGATCTCCGTAGTTCTTCGGGGTGATCTTGGGAACGCCGGCGCCTCCGATGAGAGGGATGGGCTGGCCGAGGTACGTGCGGAACTGGTCCATCTTCAAATATGCAATTTAAGAGGAAATTGAGGGATTGAAACTCTAGGAACTTCATGACAATTATATCTTATGAAACGTATCCGCCAAAGTTTTATGTGCAACAAGGCTGTGCAGTCTCAGTTCACAAAGCTCTCTTGCCAATCAGACAGAGCGCGAGAAAGGACATGAAAAAGTGAGAGACCGTTTAATTTTTGCACAACAACGGAAGGACGATTCAATGAACTGACCTTCGGTTTGAAGTAATCCACATCCTTGATGGTCGACTTCTTCGCCTCTGCCTTGCACGAGTCGTACAGCTTCTTCATCTTGGTGAGGGCTTCGCTGTCCTGCAATGAAATAAAAATTAATAGATGTTCAGCAGAACAACTACGATGACGATAATTACTCAGTATTCCTATTGAAATGCCTTCTTCATGTAACACTTTTACGTGTTATTCAGAGCGTCCCGGATTTATATAAGTTTTTTAAAAATATTTTTCCTTTGAAAAGCTTGAATGTTTCGAATTCCACTCACCGCAAGAGTTGCTTGATAGTCGGGATCGTTGATCTTGTCGTTGATCACTCTGTAATTTCGGATTGTATTATCTAGATCTCGTTCTCTGCAGATACACTTGCTCTCCTCATCTCACGTGTTCTTTCGCTTCTCCGTGAGAGAGTGTGTGAAACGAGGAGAGCAGTACTTGTAATTCTCTTGCTCGAAATCATTGAATGTCGTTTTCGTGCAAATTCTACGTCTTTTTAGAGTGAAAACTAGGCAACAAGTTCGATATAAAAGCTGCAAGGGTACTTCATTACTTGTAATTCTCCTGATCCAGATCATTGAATGTCGTCTTCGCTCCGGGGAAGGCGCCGCACGAGTAGTGGTAGAAGTCATCACAGGGGTCGACAGTGAGGTTGGCTGAGGCCTGCAAGAGTCATTTCCAATACCACTGAGATTTGTACGAATCTTTATGTTTCATTCTATTGTGAAGCCCTCATAATCAAAAGCGATGAAATATGCAGCAACAAACACGATGTTACCTTCAGAGTCGCCATTGAGTTCTGGTACGCGGAGTACTTGTCCATGTCCTGGGGCGAGATGCGCTCGACGGGAGCGACATTGACCTGGGTAATGATCGTATTTGACGGTTAGACATACCAGAAAAGCGTAAAATCGACCTTTCAGAGTAATTCAAGGCGCAGAATTATGCAAGAATTTATCTCATCAAGGTTAAACACTGATAATGGGATCAATTACCTCATTATCGGGAACGATGGGTTCTCCCGCAACGTTGAGTGGGGCTCCTGGAAATTGAATTCTGCAACTCCTTTCAAATTCTAGTCTTATACTTGACGTTTCCAGTGTTTTCCTGTGAACGCTTTTCGAATACAAGTATCTATTGAGAGCGGTGTACGCAATGTGAAGGTACTAGTGACAGATCGGTTATTAAATGTGCAACTAACCAGAAGTCGGCTCGGACGTCCACACATTGCAGTGGTCGACGGGCGCGTAGACGGAGGTGATCGGGCAGTTGAAGGCTTTCTGAAGTCAATTCATTTCAAACCGATCTGTGGGACGGAGGGAGTCCAGCAACTATAGAAATTGGTTCTTTTCCAATATGGTTTCCAGACCACTCACAGAATCGTGAGTAATGAGTGCATTTTGAATAAATCATTTCAGTTAAATCACTGACCTGGAACGCGGGGATGTTCTGGATCGTTCCGAGCACTCTGTACAGTGAGGGCGAATGAGGGTCAGTCAGGATTTGCAGCAGAGTATCGACTTGATCGGGAGCCGGCTCGCACCACACCTGTAACGATAGTGGTTGGCATTAGTTTAACAATCATCATCAATAACTCGTCGACGTACATGCGTCTTTGCACTGTTCTATCGTATTTTGCGTATCCATGCGGAATTAACAATGAATACGTTGCAACAAACACATGTTGAATAAGATTATGAGGCACTTGC
This sequence comes from Pristionchus japonicus, assembly GCA_900490845.1. Taxonomy (NCBI): domain Eukaryota; kingdom Metazoa; phylum Nematoda; class Chromadorea; order Rhabditida; family Neodiplogasteridae; genus Pristionchus; species Pristionchus japonicus. The sequence continues at coordinate 131,227 of LS515342.1, forward strand.
TGAAAATCTGGCCGAGACTCTTTTAAAGAGAATTATAGCATTCACCACTTCTCTTACAAATCCGAGTGATTGAGTTTGGGTGCTAGAAGCAACGAGTATGAACGGTACTTGAGCGAATCCAAGGAAGAACAGTTGATCAGCATTGAACATCGCGGCGAATCCAGGAAGGAGCGGATCGGGTCCATTGAGAGCTTCGTAGGCCTTGAACGCCTTGTAGGCGGCCTGGATTCCTGGAATCACAAATGTGACCCAGCGGACTCTATCGTATACTGCAGCTCAACGTGCCCTAGCCTGGGCAAATCGAACTCGGGATCTACGCAATGGTTCATTGTTTACAACTTCAAGATACAGTATCTCAGCAATCGATTTTGTATGGCTATCGTCAGCTACCGTACCTCCATTGTCAGCGATGTTCTCTCCCTGGGTCTGGTCTCCATCCACGCAGGGGAGTCCGTTGCCGAGAGGGCAGAACTTATCGTACTCATCGACGACGCACTGAGCCATCTTGGTGAAGGACTTAGTGGAGTTGTCGTCCATCCAGCTGGAATGATAGATAGTGGAACCCTCAACACATCCGATGCTATGGCTGAATCCAAACGTTCTTGATGAATGAACGCAATTTATTCATAAAATTCCATCCAACTGGAATCGGAGCCTGGACCTAGCCAGAACCAAACCAGCTGGTAAGAGTTGGCTTCGAACTATGCTTGTGACTCATTTTTAGATACCTGTTGAGTATGCCAGTGCCCTCCCACTGCACTCCCTCGTCGTCGAATCCGTGAGTGAGTTCGTGACCAGCGATGACTCCGAGACCTGAAATTAATATGTTATTGGCTCTGACATTCGTAACTCTTATTAATGAGCAGGGAGTGATGCACAAGCCAAATGGGTCCCGCTCTCCCCTCAATTTGACATACAGAGCTCTTCTAGTGCGGATATCGGCAAACGCGCGCAAATTCAAAGATAAGCGAGATCCATTTAGCGTATGGTGTGGAATGATAACATTGGTAGGCGAGTCAAATAGCCCGAAAAGACTGAACAGGGTCTATTACCTCCGTAGTTCATGGCCGCAGGATAGTTAAAGTCGTAGAAGGGCGAGTGGAGGATTCCGCCGGGGAAGGTGATCGAGTTGACCTCGGGCTGAAGATGAGATAAATAAATTTTAAAAAGCGAATTAGTAAACAACAAAGATAGTATAAACAATTTGGAATCTCAGATGAGTTTCATTAAGAACTCAAATTCTCAGGGTAATTCTGCGTTTGTTGAGTCCGGCTTGGGAATGATAAACATCAACAATTTCGAGTTCACCTGGTACCACGCATTAGTGATCGCCGCCGGACCGGAGAAGTCCGTTCGGTCAGCCGGAACTCCGTTGATGAGAGGAGCAAAGTCCTCGTAGAGACCTGTGTTTTGTTGTTGTGATGTTGTTGTTTTCATTGTTATTGTTTTGTTATTTTTTTGTAAATTATGAAAGATTGATTAACCGAAGGCGAGCAGTTGGTCGACTTGCGTGAGGTAGTTGTCGGCTTGCTTGGTTTTGAGGTTCTGAAAGGATTGATTACCGTTTTGCGACCGTGACGTCACCAGAAGAGGCAAAATAGCCAACTCACCGTGTAGTAAGCCGTCATTATCATCCATCATCCAGCACCCAATCGGGGAATGTTTGCTATCAGGTCGTTTCACTTCTATTTTTTTATATATTTTGGCGCAGGTGTGCTGACTTATCCCAGTGGTGTACGCATAGTTATTGCATGTTTCCAGTTGGTTAAGATGCACTCGCTTACCGTATAATAAGCCGTCAACTGCGCGTCATCCAGCACCCAGTCGGGGAAAGCGATGTTCACCACGAGGTTGTCGATCTGTGAAGGATTTTTATCTAATCATGTTTCATCTTGCATATGCTAATCATAGGATCTCGTTATCGACAATGTTTGCTCTTTTGCAAATTGAGGTTGCGAGCGAGAGCACAGATCGGGGGGCTTGGTGGACTCTTTAGGGTCCACTTTAGCCCAAAAATTTGAAATATGCTGCTAACCTTCTGATAGGCACCCTTCTTCGAGGCGGGACTCATCCAGTCGAGCAGATCGACCTGCGCACGGAATGCCACCAGGATGGAACGAATGATCGAGTTGGTCTGCAGTTGTTTACTTTATCTCTAAATAATACAATATTCAAATGCTGTTCCGCTCTTCTGACACCCTTTTCTGTACGGAATAACATCAAATGAAGATGCTGAAAGAAAAATAAAATGAAATGTGAGAATGTTGTTCAATGTTGTTACCTAGCGATGATGAAAGCATGGTCAGGATGATTCCGTCTGATAACCAGATGTCAGATAACGGTACCTGTTCCCTGACAGCATCTCTCGCCTTCTGCGTGGGGTAGTTGGCGTCGACGTACACTCGAGTATTGGCCCACATGACGAATGCGGAGCAGAGGGACTGCCAATGTGATTCATGAAGAGTATAGTAGTGTAGTTTAGGAGAGCAGTGGTCACTCATTGCACATACTGTTCGTTTCATACACAAGCACACCATATAAGAATGTATCAATACTGTTATCAGCAATATTATGGTGCGTTACAAAACCCTCTGAATGGGATCCTGACGATAATTTATCGTTCGGGAGGCAGGTTATCGATGACGAGGAAGATACGCTCAGCCCTACCTGACAACTCTGTTCCCTCGACGTAAAATCACTCTCGATCGCCAGTGCGAATGGATCCACTTTCGGTTCCCTTCTCAGCTTCTTGTTGATGGGCGTCTTCGGGCGACGGTAGCCATCGAGGTGGGCGGACTTCTGAATGACGTCTCTCCAATAATTTCATCATCTCTTGTCATGACTGGAACTATCCCATAGAAAATAACCAGAAAACGTTTAGTTCGAAATACGGCTAACCCGTCGACCGGTGAAAGTGTGTGAGAAATGAAGAGATGGTTACCCGTATTTCGAACTCTACAATCCAGGAAATGGATATTCGGACGAAGATAGACTATACCTTCGCTTGCTTGGTCGCCGTCGCTTGGGGCAGAGGAGGCAGATAGTTCCTATCCAAGGCGATTGTGTAGAGGTAGTTGTTGACCGTGCGGGACTTGAGTGTGCCAGAGGCGACGTCTGCGGAGAGCTTGGAGAGCGCGTCCGCCTGAATTAGTGCATTTGTTTCTCTTCTCCTGAAACATTATTTGAGATACAGGAATGGCAAGTATAGGTGCTATTTGGATCAGGCGAGGATCATGCACTAGGCCAACATCATACTGTTTCGGCACGTAATGTTGTGATTAGAGGATGGAGAAGAGGGGAGAAACCAACCTCCAACACGATGGAGCGGAACGAGCCATCGACGGTCGTCTTGATGGGAGTGAGGGCCTGGAAAGAAGGTTGATTCGTACGATTAAGCATTGAAAGATTAGGGTTCAGCCCCAGTTTGGCTACTTTTTGCACATAAGAAAAGAGGGACCTTATTGTAGAAGGACTTCCAGTTCAAGAATGGTGCCAGCTTCTGCAGTCCATCGACCGAGTAGGGGTTGTAACTTCTCGCGTACTGTCTTCTGTTTACAGAAATTTAATTACTCTTTTACTATGTATTTATTGAAGAAATATTCTAATAATAAGTAAATGAGAAAAAAGAACTGGTATCATTCAATGAACACAACAACAAGAACAAGTTACCGCGTCGTATCATCAGTAGAGTACTTGGTGGCAAGGTCGAAGTCGAATTTGGCCATGTCCTTAATGTTTGAAATTATTCAGTTGTCAAACATTTTTAATTTAATTCTATGGATGTTCCAGCCTCTTTTGATAGCTCTTGAAAGACAGAGCAGTTGGGAAAATTTCTCAGAGAGCCATTGTATCCTGTTTCTATTCGTTAAATCAACATTCATACCCAAGTCCAACATCAAGTTTTCCTTATTTAGCGGCAGCATACCTTAGCATCCTGCAGTGCCTGCTTCTGATCCACATTCTTGATGCCGAGCATCAGAGCGCCGGCGTTGAGGATGTCCAAGAACATTTGCTCGACGCTGATAGGGGTAGATTAGAACTTATGTCAGACCTGTGCTCGGTACTGTTTTTTCCTCGATATCTCATCACGAAATGCTCTCTCGATGGTCAGGATAAGTGAAATAGTGTGTGAGAATGAGAGATTAAAAAAATGCAGCACATACCGGTCACAGACTGATATCATAGGAAACGATATATCGCTGATGAGAACTGATAGCAAGCAAAAGGGGGAATATCCAAACGAAGAAAAGCAACTGACTCCTCCTGGAAGATGTCGTACAACTTGGTGTAGAATGTGTCCACAAATACGGGTTGGGGCTGATCGACGAGGAAGGCGTAGCCACCCTGCGAATTGAAATTAATGAGAATTTGATTTTCGAAAAATTCGATCTTTGATCTCAAACCTCCAGTTCCCTTAGCTTTTTTAAATATAATTTGATATTCATCTTCCACTGACTGTATCACATTTAGACACTGCAAGAACTTTCAACAGAAAACTTTCAACGACTATGCTTTTTTTGTAGACGGTCTTTGATCTTTGGCCTTTTTCGAAATCTTGCCAGAAGCCATGACCAACCTTGGCATTGTGCGGGTCCTTCCAGTCAGTGTCCACTCCCACATCAACCAGCGTGTTGATTCCGTTAGTGCCGACTTGGTAGCCTGAACACAGAGAACGTCTTAAACTAATTCTGTTCTGAACATTTTTTTGTACAATTTCATGCTGATTCTGAATTGCACAATAGTCGTGTTCAATTTGCAAGCATACATTGAGTGCTATAGGGTAAGGTTGTTTACCAAGGAACGTCGATAGCTGTTCAGCATTCGCTGCCGTGGTCTCGGCCGGATAGAGAGCCGGGAAGCCGAAGCCGGGATTGGCCGTGCGAAGGTCGTTGAAGATGCGCACGGAACGAGCCACGAAATCGGTCTGGCAAGTGATAGTTATTGATCACTTCTCAATCTTGCTTCAATTTTCCCAACGAAGACTCTTACAAGTAGATTATCCAAACTATTTCAGTGTGCGCTTGGAATGCATGAATCTTTCTGCACTAAGAAGCAAGCCGATCACCAATTTTCACCATTCTGTCAAAACTTAAGTATTCGTGTCTTAACTTCAAACACTCCCTCGTTGGTCATTGAAGCGAGATAGTGTGTGAAATGAAGAGACGTATTTCGAATTCTACTCAACGCACCTGATAACGAGGCTGCAGGCACACGTCGTAGAACCACTTCATCTGGCGGACGGGCAGGGGCTGGAATGGTGATGGTTACTGACTAAAGACGGGCATACCGATGCGACTGAGTATTGGACAGAAATCAGTTATTGGACAGAAATCAGTTATGACAGAAATCAGTTAAAAGGGATCTTTTCCTGCATAAATTTTTTTATTCAATCTTTGATCTCCCAAATTTTTAACTGTGTAACTTAAAAGTAGACTAACGTCATTGTTGAAAGTCTCCGCCGGCTGTCTCAGCACTTTTACCATCGAGTCGGTGATCTGGTTGTCGGACAGGTCGAAGGACATGGGCTGGTTCTGAAAATGAAACATCATTGATCTTTGGTCTCCTCGGATACCCGGAAAATCATGAGTTGCTTCACTATTTTTGTCAAATGTTTGACTGAAGAAAGAACATGGGGAGTAAAGAATTGCACTTTCTGTTCTTTAGAGGACGTAGAGCCTTGCCGCCTTTCCCGCACCGCAAGTGTACGAATAGAATTTTTAAAAAATAAGGATAATGATAGCAAATGGACAATAGTGTGGGCCAGCGTGCCGATAGTTGAAAGATACTTGGGATTGATAATCGATTCTTACCGCCTTTCCCGCACCGCAAGTGTACGCATAGAAGTCGTTGCACGGATCGGCTGAGGTGTTCATCCAGGAACTGAAACGTGCGTTTGATTCAGTCTCTTTGTACATCTTTTTTTCTGCCTTCACTGTACGCTTATATGAGGCTGGTTGCGTAAGAATCAACAATGCTTGTGTGAGGGTTGGTACACTGAAATTTTGAAAGCGAGCGAAAAGAGGTTCTCAAGGGTGGTGATCACCATGGGCAACTTCACTTTGCACCAACTTGGTCGGTGCAGCCGTGCTGCAGCCATGCAAAATCACGCTGCAAAACGTGTTTTTGTTTTAACTTTTTTTCTACTGGGCCGATTGGTCTGAAAATTTTACAGCATTTATGTTGAAACATGAGCATTCCAACCATGAAATTCAATTTCATAAAAAAATTTGCATATGCAAATTCAAAAATAGTTTTCGAATACCAGGAGGTAGTGGAAGCTGATTTTAGCGGCGATCGATGCGCCTTGTTCTGGGGATCATTTTTATGTCCTAGGTTGTGGGGTTAAAAATAGGACTTTTTGAGATAATTGAGCTTTTGTAATGTATTTCTTATTTGTTTCATTGCTTACTATTTCCCCAGTCCGCCGGAATGGCGTGGAATCGAATGAAACATACCTTCATTTCCCATTCAACCCGCGCACAGCGCGGTGAGTCAATGAAATTATGGATACAAATCCTCAATTATCTCAAAAAGTCCTGTTTTTAACCCCACAACCTAGGACATAAAAATGATCCCCAGAACAAGGCGCATCGATCGCTGCTAAAATCAGCTTCCACTACCTCCTGGTATTCGAAAACGATTTTTGAATTTGCATATGCAAATTTTTTTATGAATTTGCATTTCATGGTTGGAATGCTCATGTTTCAATATGCATGCTGTAAAATTTTCAGACCAATCGGCCCAGTAGAAAAAAAGTTAAAACAAAAACACGTTTTGCAGCGTGATTTTGCATGGCTGCAGCACGGCTGCACCGACCAAGTTGGTGCAAAATGAAGTTGCCCATGGTGATCACCACCCTTGAGAACCTCTTTTCGCTCGCTTTCAAAATTTCAGTGTTCCAAGCCCTTGTTGATTATTAGGCAACCGGCCTCATATCCATTTTGCGAAGAATAACGCATGAAACGAGCCAATTGGCTGATGATCGCATCGTGCAGTCATCATCTTATTATTGACTTGTCTGATCCACATTTTGTACTGTGTAGTCTCAAACAACTCACGCCAGCAGGTCCGACATGCCCTTGTAGGTCGCGTATCTCGGGTCATTGTCCGCGATCGGTTTCGCGTCCGGAATCGTGTTCTTCGGGGGCGTATCGGGATCATCCGGAGCCGCAGTGGTCGCGTCCGGAGCCGGCGGATCGGCCTTCTTCGTCGTGGTGGTGGGCACGAAGGGTGTGGAGGCGGTTGGATCGGCCGTGCCGGGAATGGTATTGTTGGGACCTAATTCTTCTTTGAGATCTCTCGATCTGCTTTTTTGTTCAAGCTCTGCATGTTCTGCAAGTTCTCTGATCGAGAAAATATGAAAATTATGTGGCCCTGCAATGTTGCGTATGTAGTGCGCGTCACAAGTCAGAATTATTTTTTGCGTAACTTTCTGGACTTCAAAATTCATGACATTTCGCTGAGCAATCATAAACACATGCCCGTTTCGACCAAAATCGGGAAATCGTTTCCCCCACAATGTTGCAAATGTTGCGTGTGTAGTGCGCGTCACACTCTTACGAAGGGACCTATTTTTATGTTGCCGTTTAATGAGCTGTGATAAGAGTGGAATGAGACTGTCAGAGAGAGAGGGATGACAGTTAATGTGTTTAACGAGCATGGATAGGGCTCTATTCTCACCGCAAACGCGGTTGGAAGAAAAATAAACAGAGATTCCCATCTTAGCCATACCCATCGTTGGTTCAAATTTTAAAGCAGCCTACTGCAAATATTGAGCGCTAAACTTTTAAGGATCTCTGAACTGAAACGGCGCACTGGGAAAACATTTTCGAAAATATCACTCACTCCATTGTGAGTTGATAGTATCCTGGATGTTGAGTACAGTAACGAGAGAGGCTATACTCACTCCGAGAGCACCGAAGATCGCCAGGAGCAAGGCTATCTGGAATTATTCATCTGTAGTCATCATCTTCATTCAAGACTACAGTTCTCTCCACGATAGATCGACTTTGTTAGTAACCTAATCAATCACTACTGTATCCACTATTGATAACCAATGATTAACCAGATAAACTTACTCGAAACAGCGGTTTTAACACATCTATTCGTTCCATTCATCAAAAGATGATCAATAATGCCACTTCAGGCACTTTTACTGCTACTACCGTACACCATAATTCACTGCTATCGTTTTAATTCAATTAGCGTGAATGCACATCAACAAGATTTAGGCTTACGTTAATTTGAGCAATAAATAGAAAATTCCTTACCCCGAAGACAACCTTGAGCACCTTCAACATGGCTACGGTGATTCTTGCAGAATGAGAATCGATCTCGGCACCTTATCAGCACCTTTCTCTCGAGAAGCATCAAGACTCTCCTCAAATCACGCACTCTCTCGCTTTTCCCGACCTCCGAGAGAAAATAGGAATTGAGAGAGTCGTCGCATATTCAGTACCCATAGTCCTCCGCTGTCATGAGAGTCTCAATCTCCTCAATCTCTCTTTCTCTAGCTGGTTAGGCAGAACAAGCCAGCTTGAAGGTGTGAGAGAGTCTGGCTACAGTCCTTTCTTTCCCTATTGTCACTGTAATAAAAGTAGGCATGCACAGACGCAACAAAGATCAAGACTAGAAATGTGCAATAAAGTCTTTGATTTCGTAAGAATAGTACTCATTCCAAAAGAATCGTATGTATATTCATCATTGTTCCGCATTCACAACATTGAATGGCGGTTTATTGGTGTGTTGTTAGGCATAAGCGTTCGTTTGCTTGAAACTGACACTGTGAATTTGATATCTGTTTTAGTTACTTGAATAATTCCATTTCACAAGCTCTAAAACACAATCACAAAAGATCGGTAGATGTGCCTGTGCAATAATTGCCTTCCCGAAAAGAAATAGCTTTCTTTACGAGCCGAATGCACAACAGACCACGATCATTACCTTTTTAAGATCCTTTTCGTTTGCAGGATGGTCACAGATTGGTCTCAGCTATTTGAAAAGCACATACACAATAAGATTGGTGTTTGACCGTGTTAGACTACAGGGTGTCCCAAAATTATGGTGACAAATGAAATCTCGATGCTCCGTTGAACAATCAGTCCCTAATTCCTCTCATATGTAGCTCAGGTAAAGTGATACTTAAGCTATGAAAGTTAGAGTTGTTACCCCTTTCGTTCGAGGGTTATGATTTTTTTGAACTCATAAATGTAGCAAAGGTGGTCCCATCCCCGGATTGATACACTCCATTCTCGAAATTAATGTAGGCCAACAAACAGCGGTGTAGTATTGATAGTATTTTTTCCTGGAAGTACATTCATCAACAGGCCCAACTGCCATCACAATTCAATTCCAAATTCAGTTAATACGTCAGGACAATTTTTGAAAAAAAATCTGAATAACGGCGCGTTAATTTTTACTTTCACATTATGATGTCACATAGCAACATGGATTGCGATGGAACAAATTTCCTATTTTCCCTTAGTAGTACAGTCATCGTGTTATTCAATTGTGCAGAGAAGTTTGCCATGACAGCTCTTTTGAACTCAGGAGAAATTTCCAAAGACCTGAATTTGGCCTATTTTGATCAAAATCAAGCCTCATGGATCAGGTGTTCAAACTCACTGTAGCTTCAAAGTAACATTCTCAAAAATTAACTTTTCACAGTACCTCACGCTACATAAGTTTACATTGAACTGGAGTCTCATTGAACTTGAGTTCCGAGATTTTGATTATTTTTGGATTTGATTTTTCCGCAACTATGATTGAATTCAATGAGCTATTTCTCTCTGCATCGGAAACCAATACCCAAGTGGACACATGTACTAGAAAGGCTTGTGGTTGTGCTAGTTATTGAGAAGTTCAAACGAAATTCACGGGTTACAATTAACCTACAAATAAAGAAAATCCACTACTATGACTCGCGGCGCTTCGTGATTTTTTTTCAAAACCGAAATTGATTCGGTGCTATCATTCAACGTTCATTGATGTTGACCACATGCTCACAGTTTACAGCACGGATACTCAGTAGTGTACAGTAGAGACTGGAGCAAGTAGCTCAGAACGGTTCGCGAGATATTCAATAACGTGCTTGTCACCATAATTTTGGGACACCCTGTATCTGCTTCCGTGGCGCAATCGGCAGCGCGTTCGGCTGTTAACCGAAAGGTCGGTGGTTCGAACCCACCCGGGAGCGTATGTTTTGCTTTTTTCGCACTCCGGGATCGATCATGTTCAGTTTTTTATAGCAAGTAATGTTATTGCGGCACCTAATAAAAATGTTGTCTTCGTATAACTGATTTCGTATATCTGAGATAAGGCCTATCTGAATAACTTCGACTAGGAAACGTGCATCAGCATTCCCATCTTCTGCATGATATGAATACTCCTGAAGGAAATAGTATCAACTTTCAGACCGATTTTTTCTACCGGCTCTTTTATCTCTATGAGACTAGAGGAGCTAGAACTTTGTTATCACTACAGCGACCTCGAATGACCTGATAGCGGATCTCCCTTATCAGGTAAAGGTAAAGGTACTGCCACGTCAAGCGATTTTACAGTCGTACGACAACGCTAGGTGGGATCCGCTGGTAAGGCCAGCTGTTAGCCGGACTACAATCCACTGCTGTCCAATGCTTTCTAGCCCTTATCAGTGAGCAAACAATCTGTTCGAGGTGTCCTGGTGCATAGAAAACTGTATTCGAAATACTGCCTTTTATTGATTGTTATTACCGTATAAAACAGGTTTCCTGTAAAAGTGTAGGAAAATGAGCTCGTTTGTCGACTAGAAAAAAAGTTTGCAACTCCGATTTCAATGAAAGTTGGTTTGTGGGTACTCTTGAGGGTCTGAAGAAGACTCATCCAGTTCATTTGGTCAAATTTGCATATTATCGATTTTTTTGATCTACAACTTCAAACTGTCATAAGTGGCTTCATTTTTGTCGTACAGCGATCTACCGGTTACCGTTAGATAGGTATTCGAAAGCTCTACAAAAAGTCTCGAAAGGTACATATGCGAAAAGTTGATCTTTGATCTCAAAATTTGAAAAAAATCGATTTCATGGTCATAAATATCGATTTTTCTCGAAAAATTTCCGAAAAGGCAAAAGATATTATTGCTTCAATCGATTCCCCAGACCCGATTTAGGGTGCCCACGCTAGCCGTTTTTCATAGTTCTGTCCTTTCAATACCGCATTAGTAGAGGGATTCCAGGACATAGTCGTTTTTTTCGTGAAAATCGTTTTTTCCTCATAAATCCCTTCAAAGTGGTCCAATCGAGCTCATCAAAAAACCAAAATGTAGCTACGCGCAAGGCGAATAAAAAAGTGTTTGTGAGAAAAGTGCGTAGGAATGCTCG
>LS515342.1:162635-191364 GCA_900490845.1 Pristionchus japonicus
CTCCTAATAACTTCCGTTCTTTTATTCTATCTCTTCCTACCATCTCTTTTTCTTCCGACTCTCTCTTGCGTCTTTAATACTTCTACCAAACTGCTGCTTCTCCCGAAGCCCCACCACCCCAAACCGATTCGCCACAAGACGACGGACCTCCACCAAATTCTAATGAAGATCTACGCGACATTTTTCTCTCTCCCTTACCCTGGTGGATAAATAATTGAATTAATTGAATTGAATTGAATATCTGCATGGGTCGCCTCGAGTAGTCAAATCTATGTACATCAGAACTGTCAACAAGGCATCATGTGGAATGGACAGTCCTCGAGCTATTTTCGAATTTCAGTGAGCAATTGTGGAGGCACACATTGCTCTTTACCATTCTGAGCTTTGCCATGATAGATTTGTTAGATGCAGGGCGAGCCAGACGTTTCCACATTCGAATAGCCACTCAACTGGGAAACGAAGAAGAACTAACTGCCAGCAAAGCTTCTGATATGGTTTGAATGTGATTGCTACGAAGTACTTTACCCATTAATAATTTATCGATGGCGACTACAAATTTTAGAAATTTCTCATCTCCGCTCAGATGGACTCGAACGAATGGTTTTAGCGAAGGTCGCATCTGGGTGTTCTTGACCGAATAGATTAGTGAGTATCGAAGAATGGATGTCACTGAAAAGACAAGATTAGAAGGTCTAACCAGACAAACACTATTGTAAAGTAATCAAAATCAAATTGGATTGAGTGAGGCCGAAACGTACTCGAGTAGGCCGGACATTCTGAAAGGGAATGAATGGCTCGATCTGATAAATCGTCGGACAATTATAGGAAAGTGCTCGCCAATGGATAAAGAATGAATCAGCGAAATTCTCCGAGAATACAGATAGTGAAAGCTGGGCATTGCATCAAACCACAGAGTGGAAATGCACACACTGCTCCTCTCCTCCTTCCGGCCATTTATACCGTCCACAAGCAGATGTCACAAAATGGTGAGGCAGCTGGCTGAAATTTGAATTTGAGGAGCAATTGTTTCGAGCAGGTTTATTGCAAGAATTATAGACGGGATAGCTTCACCTTCAAATCTCCTTTCAACTAGGAATAAGCATGAACGATCGAAAAAGTGGCTCAAGCTTGTACAATTTCATCTTACCTATCAGCTCAGCTATTTCGTCATTCTCCAGTGTTTCACTTCACGTTAAACCCGGTCACGAGTAAGGAAGCTTGCGGCAGACAAAGAACTAATGGGATCGCTCAAACTCTCATTAGATCAATGATGAAAGAGCGCTTACCCTCTCGAAAAGAGACAATCAACATCCATAATCCGATTCCCTTGTCAGTTTCCATAGTTATATATGAATTTGGTAGGGCAAGAGGGATTTGCAACGCGTACTTTCTAAGAAAGCAGTGAAAGAAGTCGAAAAGAACGCAATTCTGGCAGAAAAAAGCTCATATTTTGGTGTATGCGACCCTCAGGGGGTGTATGAATTTTTGAACTTTTCAAAAGATTGTTCTTTGAACTTTTTCAAAAGATTGTTCTTTGATTCCAAGGGAATGCGACTTGAACTGATCCCTCCCTGTGCGGTAGACAACTCACGCGATCCCATTGTTCCACGAATTGGGCGCGCATCAATGACAATTAGGACAGAGAGAGATAGAGAGAAACTTCCCCTTTCTCTGCCCTGGGAGCAGTTCAGCCGTGTGGCGCGTTGTGCTGTAAGCGCGCTAACTCCATTGACTTCCGTCTTTGATTTGTTCTTTTGTTTAGGCGTTTCTACACTTATCAGATCCACTTCTGATGTTCCGTTGTATGTTTCTTTGAGACCAGGAAGTTTTCTGCTCGAGCATTTGAACGAATCGCCGAAAGAGTCTAGGCTAGATCGGCGCTTGAGTTGTGGAAGGGAACACTTGAGTGATTTGGACAGTCGATAGATCACTCAAAAGCGAGAGACGAAACCATTCGAGACTACGTCACGCCCTATACTCGCTGATTGGATTACCGACTAAGCGGTGAGGTGCACTTTCAAATGGTTGGATGATCTTGCGGTGTTCCCTCTCTTCCTTGTGGAATCTTTGTTCGCAGCCTCCTCTTTTCTGAGTAATCTGACAACAAAATCAGGCGATGACTGACAAATAGATAGTACAATGCGGTCACTCAAGCATTCAATATTATTCCTCTTCCTATTCTCCCTTTGAATGGATTCTGATTCACACTGTTCGCTGTGCATAGGTGAGCGTGGGTAAGCTGGGCAGAGTACTGTCATTCTCCCTTTACATTGTCCATTGTGTTCTCTGTCCAGCTCGATATTATGCGAAATCGAGAGACAAACAATCTCCTGGTCACACAGTCTTTCATCGGTCAGAAGCAATTAGACAGTGTGAGAATCGGATATTGGGTTAAGATTACCCATTAATCCTTCCCCGCTCTTCGATGTTGTCATAGCCACGCAAACAGCTGTTGTTGATACAAGTACAATTGTTATTGGACTATCTCGTGTTTTCGTGTTTTCTCGCTCGATATAAAGTAGCATCGCTTACGAGGGTCAACGTTGAGATTTCCTCTCAGTATGTTTGGCGGTATCGCATAGGTTTCAGTCGCGCAATAACTTGTGAAAGTTTGGCGCTGAACTGATTTTGTGGACTTTTCATAACTGAAATTGAAAGCTTTCTCTCATTTCTCATCGAAACTTACCTCCTCTTGTTCGTTAGCATTCGAATGCTGCGTAGTTCGAACTGCACTGCTCTCAAGCTGATTGTTCCTCACCCCATTCCTCCCCCTCCCATCTCCCCTCAACCCTATCACCCCTCACCGAACGCTTTCGCTCATCAGCGCCCTATTCGATCCAAATAGGCACCCCGCCCTCAAGCTATCGACTGATTCGAACCCGCACTCTTTAGCGGGGACAGTTTCGTATGATAAGTAAAAGCTTGTAATAAGACCGTCGTTTTCTCTGTTTCTATTCAACGCTGAATTCGTTTTTATGTCGTTTTACGATGTTTGTCGGTTGCAGATTGCTTCTGAACTATAGTTTCGCCCAATTATGCCCACTACTCATATTGCTTTCTATTACAAACAGTTGCGATTTGTTTTCGGTTTCTTTTTACTATTGGACTACATTGTTTCCAATTATGCCGACTACTATAGCTCACTATCACAAACAGTGGCGATTTCGTAAGAATGACGCGGGTTTCGGCTGCTCAATTGAGCAGTTATTTGCTTACTTCTCACAGGCAATTGCACCATCTCTCGCACATTTTCGATCCAACCAACACCCCTCAAGCCATTTTACGAGCCATTCTCCTCCTTGGCAGCACTCATTCACTTGGTGGTCGCAGTCTCTGTGTGTCTCTTGATCTTGTGAAGGTCAGACGGAGCGAGAGAGTGCGCGAAAGCGAGAGAGTCTCAGCTGGCGGCACCGTTTCACTCATTATTCCCAACTGATTCCCGGCTGCGATAAGCGAGCTTCCGGCCTTCTTTATGCTGCTTGCTTGAGTATTTCTTGCGGAGTTTACAGCAGCTCCCGCTTGTTCTTGGCTGTAAAGGTCGAAACGCAGTCAATCTCTCAAATACCTGTGATCAGGGAACGAAAAGAGCGCGTCATGCTTCTTTTCCCATTCTCTTCCTCTCTCGCGACCTTTATGCGAACTCCCATTTTATGGCCGTCTTTGCTTGTTGTGCTAGGTTTGCAAGTGTTGAATGGACATTTAACTACGTTTTCATTACTTTCTCGAAGTTCATTCAGCAGTTTTCGGTTCCTAGAGGCTAGATGAATGATTAATTTGCATAAGGTAGGTCATCGAATAGGTCATGGATAGGATTGTCAATGGGTGACTCAGGGAGCCCTCTCAATGACCCGTGAAACGCGCGACCTTGTCGCCTCTCCCTCTCTTCTCGCATTTCGCACAGATAATCTTTGCAAATCTCGGTTTCGATGGTCTAGCTAAGCCCTTTTCCTCTGACTCTCTCCCTTTCGCGCACTGTTTCGCCCTGTCTGACCGCTGAAAGAGCATGGAAAGAGTATATTTCAACCGCGAGAGTTTAGGCTAATCCACGAAGTATAGCGCTAAAGTGTATTGAAACTTCAATGATGTCAGGTTGTTTTAAACCACTTCATGTTTCTTCGAAATATTTTGTAGTTACTGAACTAAATTTTAGTATCGCGTAGATTTGACTGTTCTCTGTTTCGTTCAACTACAAATTGCGCAATACTTTTATTGACTCTGAGATTGATTGAGCGTTCTCAGCTAGCAGTAAATTGTCCAGTTATAGAAACCATGTTTTCGCATGTGGTTTTTCGGCTTGCCGACCACATCGTAAATTTCCTCGGGACCGTTATCTGATTTTCGAAAAGAACTGCCTGGTTACTTTCGTCTATTCTTGGCTGTCCCGTTCCCTGATTGTGAGTCCAGCGAAACATTCTTTGCCATCCTGCTGCAAAAAGCTCAGTCAATTATACTTGCTGAGTTCTAAGCCTTTCATTTCCTTCTTTCTTTGTCACAATACGGTTCCCGATAAGCCGAATCACTCAAGCAACTGCATGCTCTTGATAAATAAACAGTTCCGATCCTTTCTTTTCCTTCCTCGACTATCATAATCGGTCTTACTCTCATCACTTCATTCGCTTTCTCATCAGTCAGATAGGGCGAGAGAGCACGCAAAATGGAGAGAGCCATTATCACAATCGTTCCTCATCCCGTTATTCCACTCGATTGGCGCGCCGCGCCTTAATCCCCTGCCGTACCGAGGAGAGAAACAAAAACAGCCTAACGCAAACTGTGCCTCCGGGCATTCGTTTGATTTGCTCCTCTGTTCTCGGTCATTTTCCGACTATTTGTGGAACATAGAATATCTGCTATCTTATCTAAGCTTGTAGCCAGGATTCATCTTTATGGAGTTTGTGATCTGTTTCAATATCCTCCACTTCTCGCCTTATTCTGCAAAGATCGCACCATTTTCATTAGAGATATCTCCTCTGCTAGGACATTTCCACTCTCACACCCTATAAATCGAGCGATCTCTCTGCACACCGGAAGCTTCCGAGGTCACTTGTCTAGCATTTCATATTGATCTCTCCATTTCGCACACTCTATCACCTCTCTGACCTGTGAGATCGTCATTTGCCATTCCTTGTCGCGACTTGTCTAGCATACTGCCCTCTCATTTTCGAATGAACTTTCGCTGGTGAGAGAAGAAATGAGGACATTTCATGCTCTTGACGTATCTATGCTGCATGATCCTGTTCCTTGACTTTCGCGTGACCTTTCAAACCGTTTAAAGTTGCGTTTCGCGCACTGTTTTTTCGAGGTTGCTCTCTCGTCCCGCTTCGCAATTTGTCTAGAACATCCCATTTTGTGCTTTTCTTCATCCTTCGAGAATCTTCCCTCTCCACTTCTTCCACTTACTCGTATCACTCTTCGTCCAATACTCTCCAATTCTCTAGTCAATCACTCTCACCCCTCGACACCCTCTTCAAACTACTCAATTCTCTTCCCGTCTCTCGTTTTCGCATTGTCTATCGTCACTAGAGAACACTAGAGTTGCCACGGCAAAACTCTCGAGGTTAACTTTTGACAAGTGCGCAAAACTTGGCAGATCACGGTTGCATCATCGAGAATCGGTTGTTTGGAGTGATTATCCCACCATTCGCAATCGTTTTCCCGGTTTTGGATGGTCTGATCTTTAAACTGCCTATTTTAAAGATCACAGTATCATCGAAAGTTGTGCGCGAAGTGGTTGAGTGATTATCCCCAGTTCTCAATAGTGAGCTGACTCTCTCAGGTTTGCATTGAATCTCACTTTGTCTGACCAGTGAACGGCTACTACTTTGATAGAGTCAACAATTTATCAATAGAGCAATAGTGATCTGACTCTCCATACTACGTGACTTCTCGAACTGTCTAACTGGCAAGAGAGATGACAATATTGAGACAGGCGAAGAATTTCTCACAAGAAGAAGAAGAGTCTGTTCTTCTTTCTCCTTCTTTGATGAATTACCGCTGCACCATCGCAACAATCGTGCAACATCCGGTGCAAGATACCCTTGGAATTTGCTTGCAAATCATTGCAAAGTGCAGATTTGGAAAAATTGCAATGCATCTCCGCAGGAATG
Source organism: Pristionchus japonicus (assembly GCA_900490845.1). Classification (NCBI taxonomy): domain Eukaryota; kingdom Metazoa; phylum Nematoda; class Chromadorea; order Rhabditida; family Neodiplogasteridae; genus Pristionchus; species Pristionchus japonicus. The sequence continues at coordinate 168,740 of LS515342.1, forward strand.
CCACAATTTCATTGCTTTCTCTCTAATCTTTCGTAGTTTATGACTAGGGCTGTCAGGGTGAAGAACGAGATTTAATTCTTCATTCTCTCTCACAAAGGCGCGCGAGTCGGCCTCATTCTTCGTGAAGAAGAGAGGCGACGCGGTCTTCTTCATGACAGTGCGTTCGCGTAAGAACCGCCACCACTCCGTACAGCAAAATATAATACCCCGGTTTTTTGGCTGATTATTGTAGGCCGGACCTTCCAAATCGATCACAATCAAAATTCAAGTCATGCGATCTAAATTTGCATAGATAATGAGGGTCAAAGTTATGCACATATTTCAGTTTTTACAGTGAAAAAAGACGTGAATGATAACCGAATCGCCTGAAAACTGAAATGTAATGCCAGTTTCATGCACTGAACACGTTGGTGACAATTTCGTCACGAATTATCGGAATTTGCATATTCATGAAAACTTTAACCTCGATTATCTTGAAAACGAAAAATAACTGGTTTCCAATTTTTTGATATGTTGTAGCCCTTGAGTAGACCTACGCAGAGAGCGCAAAATGAGCGCATATCTTGGGGATCTTCATGGTCAAATCCTCAAAGAACTAGCGCTTTCCTCACATAATTCACCTCTCATTCCTTCTCAATCCTCTTCATTTCCCTCTCATTTCATTCCATCACCGCGCGCGCGCGGCGAGAGAGGTGGAATGAGAAGGAAATTAAGGGGAATGAGGGGTGAATTATGTGAGGAAAGCGCTAGTTCTTTGGGGATTTCATCATGAAGATCCCCAAGATGTGTGCTCATTTTGTGCTCTCTTCGTAGGTCTACTCAAGGGCTACAACATATCAAAAAATTGGAAACCAGTTATTTTTCGTTTTCAAGATAATCGAGGTTAAAGTTTTCATGAATATGCAAATTCCGATAGTTCGTGACGAAATTGTCACCAACGTGTTCAGTGCATGAAACTGGCATTACATTTCAGTTTTCAGGCGATTCGGTTATCATTCACGTCTTTTTTCACTGTAAAAACTGAAATATGTGCATAACTTTGACCCTCATTATCTATGCAAATTTAGATCGCACGACTTGAATTTTTATTGTGATCGATTTGGAAGGTCCAGGCCTACAATATTCAGCCAAAAAACCGGGGTATTATATTTTGCTGTACGGATTTTCCAGGAAAGTGGTGATTCTTACGCGAACGCACTGATGAAGAATGAGATTTTCTTCGTGAAGAAATGAGTAATTTTGAGTGACCCCCTTGTTAAAATCAGACAAAAACCTGGCCCCATACATAACTTTTCATGCTCTTACACATGAACCTTAGCACTAGGTTGAAATCGAAAGTTTAGGAAATCGTTTTTATACTAATAAAGTATAATGGTTTTTCCATGGGAAAGGAAAGAGCTACCGTAACCAAGCCCGCCCCTGGACCATCTCATCTTGAGGTCCAGTGATGTCCAACTTGTCATCTAGTTTGGAGACAGGACAGGAAAAAAGAGTCACCAAACTTTCGATTTTGGCCGTGTGCTATGGCTCATTTGAATGAGCATACTCTGGTATGCCACCCCAAGTTGGTAATCAAGCAGTTTTCCAAGTTGCGACCACGTCTGGGGGCAACTTGGAAAACTGTTGTATTCCAACTTGGAAATCTGCTTGATTCCAACTTGGAAAACTACTTCATACCAACTTGGGTGGTCATCTGTTGGATTACGGTAGCTTTTCTCTAGCCAGAGATCTCCTAGCCAAACATCACTAATGATTGAAGACAGTGTGGGCTGCCTCATACAGTATCTAAACCCAGCGCACCAAAGCCAAATGGTTCCACTCACATCAAAAAGACGGTCTTGCTACGACCGTACCCAGTTAGTCGCAGCCGCGCTCACGTTCGATTTGGAAGGGGGATGTTCTAGGAACCTTATAGGCTCGTTGCGCACTAGACACGCCGGGTATGGCCCTTCTTGGTTGCTTCCAAATTGGAATCAATCACCGGCATATTGGTTCCGGTGCTTGATTCGTATTTGGGAGCTCGGGGCAATTGTACTGTACTTGATCCAAACTTGGAAACCCCCGTTTGCTTGATTCCAACTTTTAGCGTCACACTAGAGATGAGATTCCATGCTTGGATCCAAGTTTTTGTTCGATTACGACATCTGGGACCCTCGAAATCACTCATTTATTAGGCATTCTTCACGAAGAAGATCTCATTCTTCATGAAGAACCAACCCGACCGGGTCATTCTTCACGAAGAAGGAATGAGAGAGAGGGGAAATTGTCTCTTCATCTCCCCTCTTTTTCTTCATCCTGACAGCCCTATTTATGACACTCACTGCGATCCTCTTACGTAATCTCAAACGGATCGCTTACCCTGGCAAGCCGTAGTAGTTTGTGTCTGAGCAGAGACGATTTTGTGCTATATGATCCCATTTAGGGACAATCAATTCTTTGGTTCTCTACTCGAGGAGACAGTCTTTGAGCGAGAACTTATCATTGAGACTTTCTACTACTTGAGTTTATCTCCCACGGAAACTAGTCTGCGCATGAGCAGAGGCGATTGTCTACTAAGTTTTTCTGGTAGTTTGTGCCCGAGTAGTGTCGGCAGTGAGCGCATTAGAGGTGGTGATCACTTTCCAACCGAGTGAGAGATGAGGGAAAATCGCGAGAGACGAACGGTTCTGTGCTGACAAGATCCCTTCTCGGTTTGGTTACGGAAAGGAAGAGATTAGGAACGGGAAGAGTTCAATTTTGGAGTGAAAACGAAGCGGGTTGCGTAATTGTCAGCTATCATCCGATCATGGAATCTCTCGAATGAGAGCAAATTTAGTACTGTCGCACCAATGTCTTGACCACAAAGTTCTTGGGCTTGGTATAAGTATGAAATCTAAGCGACCGGATAATATACTTGCGGTGTTCAGTTCACTCTTTCTTCATCACTTTTCCAGTTGACTCCATATTTCCCGCTCCTGAAACATAACTTCATAGGGAAACGCATGTAGTCTCCGTAGGCATTTTGAATTTTTAATCTATTCACTTTATCTTTATTTTTTCAACCTGGAAAGCGAAAAGAAAACTAGCAACCTACGGTTGCTACGTTGTACGCCGGGGTGTGTGTTAGGGTTATCATAAATTCACTTGAATTGCAAGCCCGCATCCTCCCTTGCAGGTTGGGTCATGCATTAAGGTCGCCATATCGCAGGTTATACCATGCATTGACGTTCTTTTAATAGCGTTGCATGAACCTACGTAAAGGAGGGGCGATCCGGATATATACGTAAGTCTAGAAGGCGGCCGGTCCGGTTACATACGTAGGTTTAGAAAGCGGGGCGGGGCGGTCTGGTTAACTACGTAGGTCTAGAGGGCGGGGCTATCCGGTTACCTACGTAAGTCTAGAGGGCAAGGTGGGCCGGATGCTTGCATAAGTCTTGGGGAGGGTACTGTCTCGTATAGCAATGTGAAAGGTTCGTGTGGATAGCAGTGGGAGAAAAAGTTGCGACTCCGCCACTTCGTGGCTCCGTCGCAACTTTTTCTCCCACTGCTATCCACACGAACCTTTCCACACATTGCCATCGAGATAGTCCCCACGATCCATTAATCATTATGAAAGCTTTGTGCGCAAGAAGTTGCCCAAGTCATTTGGTTGAAATTCAAGCGAGAACGGCGCGAAAAAGAGATTTCGTCATATTGCTTCATCACTACGTAATATGCAAATTTTGAATAATTTAGTCAAGCGAAGTTGTTTGGTGGTTCGCCCAAGTCATTTGGTTGAGTTTCAGGTGAACACGGCGTGAAAAGAGATTTCATCATATTGCGTCATCATTATGTAACATGCAAATTTTGAATAATTTAGTCAAGCGAAGTTGTTTGGTGGTTCGCCCAAGTCATTTGGTTGAGTTTCAGGTGAACACGGCGTGAAAAGAGATTTCGTCATATTGCGTCATCATTATGTAATATGCAAATTTTTTGGAAAACTTTTTCGTGGGGATTCGAATGGTACCGGGCATGGACTTGGGCGATCATTTTTAGGGCAGTTATAGCGATTTTTCAAAAGCGTGACACACGTTACATACATACATACATACATACAGACAGACAGACAGACAGACACTAAGATATATTACTTCTTTAGTAACGAACAGGATGATACTTTGCCGAGATATTGCGCAGCTGAAACCTAACTAATTCCTCCTGGCATTGCCTCGCTCTAGCTCTCGAATCTCGATGTGGAGGTTGCCCGAGCGTTCTCACTTTCTCTTTTGTTGACCATTTCATCCGAGGAATACAGAGAACCGGGGATTCCGGGTAGGCCGGTAAGTGGTCTGGCATTCAACGGTTGATGGGGGTTCCCCGGAGGCACTTGACTTCTGGCGGAGGACCGTTGTCTGGTCTCTCCTGTGTTCTCTCGCTCTGCCTCATCCATCAGAGAGCCTGACGACTTGAGAGAGGCCCGTCAATGGTATTATTCATGGATGACAAACAGTTTCCCGAAAACACTTTGGGTATTGCATGACTATAAGAGAGGGGCAAACATCGGTAGATGAATTAATGCGTTTTCTGAATGACTACCACTTCTCTCAGGATCGTCGTGGTCAGTTGACGGTTTCCCTTCCGTAACTAGGAAACTCCGGATGATCACTTTTAGCTGAACAGTAGGCCATTTGCCTTCGCGTGACTCTTTCTTCCCGCAACTCACATTTTGGGGAACACCCTGGTCAATGGCGATCTATCATGTTTGCTCCACTCTGCGTTGCTCGAACACCAGATCTGTCCCACCCGATTGCATGCATAATTAGTATTTTCTCACAATATCGATGATTATCTCCCATTTGTGGAACTCTCGCCACCTCTACGCCATATTTCCCACACAACACCCCGATTGCATCAATCAGATTGCCTCTTGGCCTTATTTAATGCGCGGCTCAGCCCTCGATTAACGGCTCTGTTAATTCCCGGCTCCGGCTAAGAACGACTCTATGATTCTCCGGCTCTGAGGAACGGCTCTGGTCCTCGGGTGATCTCGATCGCGATCATAGAAACGGCTCTCCTCAGTGCTGTTCGGTGCAATTCTGTGCACATTCCGTTCGGCTATCCATCTCGGCTCAATATCACTCAGTTCGTGTACTAGTCACTTCTTGCGATCCCTCCGCTCTCGCCGGGCTATCTCGCTTTCTTCGATTTGGAAGGAATTGCACTACTCAGTCAGAGTGCACGCGAGATAAGGAGTAATGAGAGAGCCATTCGCCTACTACCCTCCACTTACTGTTCTCACATTGAGAGATACCCCTTCTCCTTTCTCCGCCCCTCTCAGACACACCCACACCCACACTGACTCTAACTCGAGCACAATCGCTGGTCATTCCCCAGGTTTCAGCGGGAACTGATGATGACTTCCTCTAGATCTCTCTTCTTTAGTGGAAATTTCTGAGAATCCGCTTGAACGTCATCCGAAGCCTTCTTCGTCCTTTCCCGCGGCAAATTATAAGCCGAGATTTCTCCTCTTTCCCAGGATTTCTAGAATCCCCTCCCACTTCCTCCTCCTTACTTGCCTCAGTGTTGCTTGAAGCCTGGCAACAGTTGGCTTTGTTTTCCGTTGTTTCTAGGGCTGTGAGTATGAAGCATGGCTTTTTCTGACACTTTCCGCACGCGTTTTCCATGTTTTTTATTGTTTTCGTTATCTACAAACAAACAAAATTTCAGTGATGCGTCCACTGAAGCTGCATCGAGACTGCGCTCCTGCTGTTCTAACCGAGGTTTGATCTTTGATCTTTGGCTTTCTGATCACTGATCTTTGATCTTCAGGTCGAAGAGGGCACTGCTGAAGGCTTCCTTCACACGGTTTCTGGCAAGGACTGCGAGGTCTACCTGGGACTGCCCTTTGCTGCTCCGCCTGTGGGCGAACTCCGATTCAAGGTGCGTTTACTTCATCCCCCTTACTTCTTTGAGATTTTTCCCACGCTAGAATTGACGATTTGACCACTTCTAGTTTTACGAGAAGGTCGCTTTGTTCTTGATGAATTTGTGGTTAAGTATCGGTTATGTTTGCTAGATGAATGGCGCATTACTATCATTGTCTGCCAATGCTATCATCATTCAAAACACCCGTGAAACTCACTCGAGAACAGGCGCAAGAATGCGTGATTTGGGTGCGGCGCGGGATCACTTTCTCTCTTGAGAGATTGAGAGAGAGATTAATTTGCGGCCTAAACTTTCTCGCGCGCTTTTGCAAGGTGGTGTTCGCTAACTTCACAGCCCTTTCCTGCATGCCAGACATTCATTGGGAGCATCGGAACGAGCCTTAACCAACTGTACTTCAACTTACCGTAACCTGACTACCGTACCCTTTTCAGAAACCGCAACGCGCCGAGCCATGGGATGGTGTCCGCAAATGCAAGCGATTCGCGCCGAGAAGCATCCAGAAGGACATGTTCTGGGACAAGGTTTGTCTTTTGCATTATTATTTCATCGCAAATCGCCGGAAAATTGCTATCTGTTAAACTAATTGTTCTTTACATTGCTTGTGAAACTCATTAACTCTTGAATCTGGTGTTTTTACCGATCAGAGCGCAGGAAAACACGCAGATAATGGCGATAGTTCGTTTTCAGAGGCTTACATCGCTTTGAGATCTCATTTTCATCAATTCCAGGTCATCATTCAAACTCCCCAGTCCGAGGACTGTCTCTACCTCAACGTGTTCGCGCCGAAGAGAGAGGAGGGCAAGGTCGGTTTTCCATCATTCTCAGCGATGAAACACCGATTCAATAACGCATCTGATGAAGTTCTCATTATAATACACCCGATTCTGAACGCAGTTGCATGTAGAAATATGACCTTTCAATTGTTTAACTTTCCAGACCTACCCGGTCTTCTTCTACATCCACGGGGGAGGATTCATGATGGACTCAGCGGCCAAGTATGGCTACAAGGAGATGTGCGAGTGAGTTGATTTATTGATTTTAAAATTTGAATTCCCGCCAAAACTGAAACTTAGGAGAGCAGGGATTCTTTGAGCGCGCGCTGTAGAATAAACGCTGTCTCAGTGGATTTTGCTTTAATTGTTTTTTTTCGAAGAACCATCCTCGTGAAACTAACAGGAAGGATCGCTGAAATTGGTTGGGGGCGCGCTGAAACACAATCTATCAAACGTGTACAATAGGGCTAAGCCAATGTCGATGGTCAGGTATTGTACGGCTATGAGACTTAGCTCGCGGAAGCATGTTCCTAGACAAGCATCGCAAAATGCCCGGACAATACAACAAAAACATTCACCCCATTCATTACCCACTCAATCTGTACTGCACTCAATATAACCAGTCATCGAACTTCTTACCCGCATTTCCTCCAGCACAAAGTGCAGCGATTGTGAATGGCTATTACTGTTCTCTATTTCTCTGTGATCTCTTCATTCCTCTTTCTGTCTTGTCTGACTAAAGAAGATCATGAGATAATAACAATGATGGTAGGTGAATTGAGGGTGTGAATAGAACGAATGGGCGATAATCATCAATATTTTCTGAGAATAATGATGGCAATCTGACCGATTCAATCGCATATTCGAGCAACATTTTTTCGAGAAGATCATGATCCTGATCATTTCACTCATTGAAGGCTGTTGACGGGTATTTACTAGGCCACGATTACTGATCTAATTGTAAAGAAATACGTTGTATGGGCACTCATGTGTGAAGGATATGATACGGATAGGGGATATTCATCGGATCAGTTCGAAAACGAGAGAGGAAATGGTTTTGCCGAATCTCATTATGCTATTCGGTGCCTTTCTTGAGCAGGCCATTGACCGACCAAAATGTGGGTAGGAGGGTGCATAGTACTCGCTCAATGCTTACGCGATTTCTTTGACCTACTAGAGATCAGAAGAATAGAGGAGAGTCCCGATCGCACTTGGTCGTAAAAGCGAATGGGAACACATTCATTCAGCAAGAGAACGCCGGAAATGCGAAAGAGCGAAAGTGCTGAGAGAGATCGGCTAAAGTTGTAGTGTGTAGTGTCCCTGGTTTTTATCGGTTTTGGAGAGAGAAGGAACGGAATCTCGATCGTGGAGTGACCACAAAACACTGCCCTATCGGTGACTTGATCTTATTGCGTTCGTGGAATTTGCGGTAAAACAGTGAACCAGAAAGTTATCTTTGGCTAAAAGTGGAGCAGAACGATGAGGAATCTGTATCTTGATAGAAGAGTGGCCACAGAACACTGCTCAATCGGTGACGCCATCTGAATGTGTAAACAACGTTCGTTGAATTCTCGGAAACAAATGTGATACAATCAAAGTGACGTAGCATGCAGTAAACAAGGGTGTGGCAATGTTCAATTGAGAATAAAGATTAAAATTTCAGACAGCTCATCACCAAGGACATCATTGTGGTGACGATTCAGTACCGCCTCGGGTTCTTGGGCTTCTTCTCGCTCGGCAATGGATCGTGCAAGGTAATTTCGTATACTCATGATTAGTTTCCTCATTTTGACTCTTCTCACTAAGCTACGCAGTTTCACAAAGCTTCCGTGGCCTAAAACTCGCATCGATTTTCTTCGCGTTTCGCTGTATGTTTCACGGTTGCCTCAAAATAAGAAGTGAAAGTTGAAATGCAATAATATTGGCATATCCGAGAACAAAATTGATCATTCCAGGGCAACTTCGGTCTCTGGGACCAGATCGCGGCGCTCGAGTGGACCAAGAGGAACGCCCATGCATTCGGCGGAGACCCGGACAGGATCACGGTGGGAGGCCAGTCTGCGGGAGCTGTGTCGGCGGATCTGCTGTCGTTGTCGCCGGTTTCGAGAGGTACGGTAGTCGTGGGAGTACGGTAGATCGATCGTTCGAGGAGGCCTTTGAAAGAGTTAGAACGTAGTAGGGAAGCGCTGGAAATGAACTCTCGAACTTTCACCTAGCAAGAAATCACTTCCTCGTCCTCTTTCACGTGAAACTCGAGAGAGATGCGGAAGTGGATAAAGCTAAACTGAGATTAGGGAAGATTTATGGAGAATCTTGGAAATCTTATCCAAGATTCTCCGGAAGCCTCTCCGTTAGACTAACTAGACTGATCAATGACGTTGGCTAGAAAGAAAGCATTGAAAATCGTGTTTCCTCTTCAGTTGTGTGTCATCGTTGAATGTCTTGAACAGCTGTCTTCGAGATTCTTTTGAAACCTACTTATTGATTGATAAATTTGCAGACCTCTTCTCGCAGAAGATCGCCATGGGCGGATCGTCCTTCTGTCATTGGGCAGGTACGGTAGTCTGGGTTACGGTATCTCTGAACACGGCAGAATATTGATCTTCCAGTGAGCAACACGGATGAGATCAGCGAGTTCTGCAGAAAGAAGGCGAGACATCTCGGGTGGAAGCCGAAGGGGAAACGTGAGTTCATTCTCTATCTCTCTATTGTGTGAATTTCGACAAACCAGTCGTACCTTTTCCGCTTCTCAGTGACATGTTTTAGCTACAGCCGATAAATGATCAGAAATGGTCGCCTAATCACCACTCATAGATTGACTCCGATGTCTTCCCTTGCAGACTACCTCAGCCAGGAGGAAGAAGACGCCGCGATGATGAACTATCTGAGGGTGCTGCCGGCGCATAAGTGAGTCGCTTTTCGAAATATCAGTTCACATTTCGAGTTGGTTGTTAGGTTAGGGTTCATTTTGCGCATACTTTTGGTATCTGAGGGTGCTGCGGGCACAGAAGTGAGTTGAAAACGTATCATACTATCATGTAGAAATCTCCAAAGTCGTTCAAATAGTGAAAGATCTGTTCGAACATGAACGACTTGTACGTTTCTTAGAGCTTTCCCATATTTTGCAGTTTCAGAATGCGTGTCAGCTTCAGTTAGGTTTCAGGTAGCACATAACGCAGAAGCGTGTGGCGTTTGTTCAATTCAAAACTGTTCAATTGGAATAGGACATTCCGTAACCGGCACTTTGACTACACTCTCTCATTGTTTTCCCATTGTCTCTCTCCCTTTTATTCTGACTCGTCGATTACAAAACAACCGGCTGATCTACCGCCTCGTTGTACTCCGACGAGTACGAATGGATCGTTTCGAGAGTAGAGTTACGGAATGTCCGAATCCATTTCTCTGGGTCGCGATCCAGGCCCTCACCGTTGCCGTGTACGGTGTAAAAAAACTCTCAAAAAAATAGTCTTTTCTGATCTTTCAATCCTGCATAACTCGTTCTCAGATTCGGCACGCACATGATCGGCGAGAAGGTGGTCTTCTCCGAGGCACGCCTTCCTCTGGCTCCCGTGATCGATGGAGAGATCCTGCCCGCGCCCCTGCCCATACTACGGTAAGTCCTAGGGTTACGGTACTGCTGGTACAGATCTGATTACGGTACTGCCGATACTGCGGTAGGTCCGAGGGGTACGGTATCCTGGTAGTGCAATTACGGTAGCGAGCCTGGTTACGGTAGACCTCACGAATACGGAACCATTCCAGAGCGGAAGCGCAGCCCAAGCCGAGCATCGGCGGAGTTGGCGAGTATGAATCACTGCTGTTTGGTGAGACTTTTGGGATTTTCCATCGCTTTACACGTCATTATCAGGCATTACCAAGCTCTTGGGGTGTTGGTCTAATTTTGAAACACATTCGAATCAGCACGGAATTGTTTTCAATATTTTGTAAAACGAGCGACATGTTGATTTCTCTACTTGCAATGTCGCAGAGTTCGTGCAAACCCTTGTGATTACCGCCGAAAATCGTCTAGTTTGGCGAGTTTTCATCTCTGCATCTCTCAAGAGCAGACACTCCACAACAGCTTGTGACTTGGGCGATGTACCTCTATCTCTCCCTTGTCAGAGATTCGAAATAGCACAGAGAAAGTCATAATTGTGACTAAACCCGTCGCGTTTCTCTGAACCCAGTTGTGATTTGGCGGTAAACTTGTGTGCTAGATTTAGAGTTCGCCCTCATTCTCGCCATAAACAGCTGTGATTTCGCACATGATTGGGCTCTGGCTGAACTCTGCGCTGTTTTCGACTACATTATTCAGCACGAATACTTCTTAGAGAAGCGGAATGATGGATTTGGGGACTTAGCTTCGAAATTATTCCAAGGAATTTCGAATGATGACTACGCAAGGAATAAGTCATTTCAGTCGCTCTCGGTTTCCTCCGCTGCAACGGCAAATTCCTGGAGAAAATACAGACGATTCTTGCGAGGAAGGCAAAGGGTAAGAAAAGCTAGTTATCGATGGAAAATACGCCTTACCGTACCCTAAAATCGATTCTCAGGCGCTTCCCTGAAGGAGATGCAGGAGGCGCTCAAGGAGATCTACGGTGATGTCAAGGGCAAGAACAAGAAGGAGGTAGCGAGGATCTGCGTTATTGTGAGTCAGTTTGCGATCGATAGACCGATCGATGCGATACTGTAGTTGTGTGAGAACATGGGCACGCTAAGTGAGATGTGTGGTCAAGAAATATCGTAGGCAATAGGGTAAAGAATAAGAAGGAGGTCGGGAGGGTCTGTGTTATTGTGAGTCAGTTTGCGATCGGGATAGAGTAATATTAAATGAGACGAACGGCTTGTGAAATCGAGTTGACTTGGAAACACATTCGAATTCTTTCAAAGATGAAGTATTTGTTTTAAATTCCAGCTCCTCTCCGATCTCATCTCCAACTACGCCAGCTTCCAGTACATGCGGGAAGCAGAACGGTTGCGGGAGTCTACGTGAGTTTTTGTTTCGATCTTAGTTAATTAGATTAGCTAATTAGCTAATTAACTAATTATCCCAATTAAAGGTACATGTACTCCCTTGACTTCACGTCTCGCAACATGTGGGGCTGGATGAAGGCCGTGCTGCCGCTGTGTGAACGACGTGAGTCGAGTTATTTTATTCCGATTCATTCATTGAGATCCTTGAAACACGTACACAGTTACGGTTCACAACTACAACAACATACAGCGCAAACTTGTGGGGCGATCTCTCCCATTGTAGCGCTTTTGTAGAGTCGATGAACGGGATAAATAATTAATTTTAAATTAAAATTGAATTCCAGGCGGCACCCATGCCTCCGAACTTCTCTACCTCTTCAAGTGCAACTACTTCGTGTCTCCTCTCCCGATGGACGCGAATGATAGGGCAGTGGCCGATGTGATGCCGCGGTTGTTCGCCAATTTCGTGAAGAGCGGGTGAGCTGCTATCAAAACCAAGCTCCAACATGAAATCATAGACTGGCTAAAAGAGGGAGTAGGTTTCATTCGTATTTTGATGATAATGTAGTGGCCGATGCGATGCCCCGATTGTTCGCCAATTTTGTGAAGACTGGGTGAGTAATACTCTCCATTTGGATGTTATCTGCACATTAAAACAGTTTGTCCTGGCCCTTACTAATCAAATTTTCAATTATGTTTCATGGGTACTTCTAAAGACAACGTAAGCTTCTAAATTGATTTGGCTGCGGTTTCTCGTTCTAAAAAAGAATACGTCATAACTATTCGGTGCTCCTGTTCATAATGATAATGTTCATAATGACATAATGAAAAAAGAATACGTCATAACTATTCGGTGCTCCTGTTGATAATGATATGTTCATAATGATATTTAATGAGATTTTCTATTCCAGGAACCCGAACAGTGCCGAGATGCGCGAGCGCGGCGTGCAGTGGGATGCGATCGCGCCCGGACAGAAGCAGGTAACTTATAATTTCTGTTTTTTACCAAGTCAAACGCAGATTCGATCGAATCTGTGCAAAGGTTGAGTCCATCAATCGTCGATGTTGAATTCAGAAACGCTTTTACTGCTTCTTGAAACATAACCAATTCATTCCTTTCCTGGGTTTACTGGAAATCAAAAAAATTCTACAGATTCTCTCCATTGCCCCTCAATCCACGATGAAACGAGAGCCCTTCGAGGGCCGAATGGAACAACTGGACAAACTTTTCCGCAAGCACAATCTTGACTTGAGATACAACATCATGCGCCGGTGACTTGTCGATTACAGTAACCCCGGATACCGTAGTACCCTGACCTTGCGGAACTAGCCCGATTAGGATGATGCAATATCCTACACCCAACTTCCGAATGTCTCATGAGCTACAATAGGAAGATACAGTAACCCTCCAATCCATATTGTTTCCGTCTAGGCCTAGTGTAGACAAACCGCTGACTGTCTCATACCTAATACAGAATCGATTTACTCGTCTAACCCTCTCCTCTTTCCACCTCCCGTCTCATACTTTACACAACGTCTTAGCAGTGACCTCGTGATCGATCAATCTTTCGAAACATCAAAGATCAGCAAAGAGGTCCTGTAAGGACCAATAGTCTCTGATTACCATTAGAGACAACTCTAGTCCGGAAGAACCCTACATTCTTCCACTAACTCTCACACCTTCTCCCGCTCTCACCCTGCTTCCGAGTTAGCTTCCGATCTCACCAGTTCTGTTTTCACCACGATTTCGTTCGCATAAACTGATTGACTTTATTGAGAAGCAGAGAGCAAAGATCCAAAATCGAGAACCCGTGTGACAATTTGGAAGAAGCGGAATACATAGAAATACAAAGGGAGAGCGAGTAGGTCGTTCATAGTTCAGTGGATGTTTGGCGATGCTACCGTAGCCATCCGGTCTTGCGTCGGATCAGTAAACACAAGAGATATTGACGAACAAAATCAGTTGGTGATCGGTAGTGCTACCCTTCTACAGTAATCTGCTCTGCTGTAGTTCTCCTCTCGGTGTCTTTGAGGGTGAGGATGAACACTGGCAACAGCAGAGGAGCAATACAAACAGTTGTTGAATAAAGGCAGTTGGTGATCGGAAATGGGGGTGCTACCGTAGTCTACAAAAGCCGGCTCTGCTGCAGTTCTCCCCTCGTGGTCTTCGAAGGAGACGATGAGCACTGGCAGCAGCAGAGGAGAAAGACGCAGAGGGAGATGAGGAAGGCGAGGAGCAGACCGAAGAGGAGAAGGTGGAGGGAGTAGGAGAGGAGCGTGGCTGGAAATGGATCAGTTCATTAATTGTGCCAATTACAATCTCCGCTCACTAGATCGGCCAGAATCATAGTAGGATAGCAAAGGGTAAAGAAAGATCAAAGATCAGAATCGATGTGGCGATTCTCCCCCCCCCCCCCAATGAATAGAGATTTTAATAATTTTCGATGCTCAGAAGCATTGGTAACATACACTATCTACTGATTACTGATATCTACTGGATTTGCATCCTGCAATAATCCGAACCTCAGAATAATAAACTCACTCATCATCGTGTTCTTCCCATTGGCCGTAAGCGTGGCGTGGAAGCCGAGATGCGACTGGTCCCTGCCGCCCTCCTGGAATGGTTACGGTAAGATTGTTGCGTATCGTCAACTGATACCGTAACCTGTTCGATAAAGACTATCGTAACCTGGAGGCTACAACATGCTACCGTACCTTCGCGGTGACGAATCTGATCGACAGATACGATGTAGGCGAGGAGAACTCGCAGACGGCGTCCTCGGAGGTGCAACTTGAAATAAAATAATACAGAAATGATCGCAATCTTGATCAAATTCAGGTAACGCATGTCAGTGAATACCTCTATTTTTTCACACAGCAAATCCAACCACAATTGAAGAGTTTTTAGAACATTCATTTTCAGCACGGGCTGAAGCACATTCGAAAATGTGAAAGGAGTAATGAAAAATACTCTCAAGTACGGTCCATGTATGGACGGATAGTGATTGTACTTCATAGAATCACAAAACTGCACTCACGCATGCACCATCTCCGCGTTCTCCTGTTCTGGATATCTCGATCGGGAAGAGTAGAAGCGAAGTTCGTCCCCTTCTCGAAGGTCGATCGAGGAGGAGGAGAAGATGATTCTGAAGAACGATTGTTGATGATGAGCGATCGAGAATCACTCGAATTCGAAGATTTCGTTCTATTTTGTTTGCACTGCCAACGACCTGAAATTATGAAACGATATACTACTCTATCTAGTATTGAGTGAAGTGTGAAACACAAGAGCTTCGAAAGCATTTTCATTGATCAGGGGTTCATTTTGCCAGTGATTAGCTTCACTCATCATTCAATGACCTATCGCTACATCGCTAGCGTATTACTGCAGTGTATGGCCAGCAGTATGCGACTACAGTAACCATATAATTTTACCGCGAGTTATTGATGGACGACAGCACGAGCCAGGAGCAGTCCAGCTTGGCGCAGTAGTTGCGCGGGTAGTCCGGAGAGGCGAGTGTTCTAGGAAAATCCTCGATCTATTTATGTTACGGTAGTGTAATTTGGGGTACCGTACCTGTAATCCTCCGCGTCCCTCAACACAATGTGCTGCCAGGCGCACTCGCAGCGGGCGTCGACTGCAAAAAACGACTGTCTATTTGGCTAGCTTAATTTTATTGATCCCCTCGCGGCGTATACTTCATTAACGCGCAGACACTTGTCAATTCTAGGAGAACTGATGAAACATATTCACAGCTCTTTCAAAGATTCTTCAATGCATTCCTTCATTCTTTTCTATCCGACTCAAGGGCAACTGTACTATCCTTTCCCTCCTCTTCCCTTCTGAATTTCCTCGAGAAAGCCTCTGAGAGGGGGCTATGAGATTTCCGGCTTCTTCCTATGCAAATTCGAGAGGAATGTTCCGCTCTCTCCATTTCTCTGCAATCTCTCGATAGCCAGGCAGAGATAGAGTGGGAGAAATGGTGAGCGTTTGGACTATCGCTGTCTTCTTTACTACCCTGACGGCAGTTGGAAGGTCATGCAAATTCGAGCAACTCGAGCCCCTTCCTGTTTCTGTTTTGACGCGATGACAGGGCAGGAAAGCGTCAATCTCAAGCTACTTCTAGCTATAGTAGAGCATGAAATCGCTACCTAAAGCAACTACTGGTAGAATCGGCGATTGTTCAACAGATTCCAAATATAAAAATCAGATTATCCTTTATTTTTTTCCGAAGAAGGTATTTCACTCACCTTTCGAGATTAGCAAAGCGCTGGCCAGGAAGAGGAGGAGAAGTCGCTCCATGGCGGTGGAAGAAGACCAGAAGAAGAAGGAGTAGTCAGAAAAGTAAGGATGAATTGAAGTTGAGATTAGAAGAAACCTGCGAAGTCGTGGAGGATTATCGCGAATCCGAAGGTCTTCAATCGCGAAAATAACAACATCTCGCGACTTCATAGTACGAATTCAGCGTTTTCACTGAAGAAATCGAGGCACGAACACTGCTCTATTGTGCTTCAGACGCAATATTTATGGAGGCTAATGCACAATCCGGTAAACATCACGGTGTCATGCACCATACTCACTCCAGACTCCATAGATCCCAGAGCCACGAACGGAATTAGCCCGCTTACAACAACATTTAGTTAGCAACAACAACAAACACTGGCCACGGATTCGGTTTCAGAGCCGGCCGTTGGTCTGACGGTCGGCTCTGGCTATCTGAATCCAATGTCTTCTCTAGCCGGGAAGGGTAAACGATAGACCACAGACGATAGAGAGTGCAGAGAACATTCGAAGGGATGGCGAAAGACCGAAAATCGTCGCGAGGGGTTAGAGGGGCTAATTTGGGATGGGATTTTCGAAGATGTCTTGGAAGTCAGACAGGATGAGAGAGTGTGCGAAATGGAGAGAGCTGTGCCCGGTCCGGATAGGAAGCAGGGAAGACCACCCGAGTTGCGCAATTTCACTGCACTACGCACTATGGATTGCTTTGCATCTTCATCTCTTCATTTCACACTAGCTCTTGGCGGTCAGAGAGGCGAGAGAACACGCGAAATGTGGAGAGTCAAGCCATCCCTACGCACCAGATCGCGTGCCAGAGTACTAGCGTGAAAGATTGTCGGAGGCAGGGAATAGTTGAGAGGCGAGTAATTAAACAGTGGAGCGAGTAAAGAAGAAGTGGACTCTGATGCGTACATAGACGGATACAATGTAGCGTTGACAAACTCGGGTCCACGCTTTTTCACTGGTAAGAAAGCTGAGAATGAGGCAACTGGCGAATTCTGCTTTCGCAATATTGAGAACTTCCAAAACGAATATCAGATTTAGCGTCCAGGCCCAGGCGTGAACGTCAAAACATCGCGCATATCAGATTTGAGTGAAGCGCTTTTTGCCTACTCATATTCAGTGTCTCTGCTCATCGCCAGATAAATCGAGATAGTACGCGAAAAGAAGAGCCTAGCATACTCATCCTTCCATAATAAGGTTATTGTAAGGACGAGGATCAATTACTAGTAGAGTGTGAAGAGACTCGAGCTCATCACTGCTATATTGAAGGGGAGTGATGATTGAATCAGTGGAGGGATATGGAACGGCATGTTATGGAATGCATCATAACAGCAATCTGTAAGTTATGGTGTGGAAAGGACCTAAACGTGGCAATACTACTATGAAAAGGGTGAAGTTTCACTGCATGGTTTGTGGAACGATGGGATGAGAAGGCCCTAACAAAGATCTAAGCAAGGAAAATATGCCGCCAGCTGGAAGAATGAGCACTATCTTGCAGAGATCACAAGCTGTTTCCGAATTCAGGCTCATTATCGTTTGGAATGAATGGCAAGAGAGTGATGGGTAATGGGTAGAGGGAACCCCAGAAGGATGGACAGCACACTAGGGCTGAATCTAAGATCACAGAACAAAACAGACGATAAGGAGAAGCCGTAAATGAGGAAAGGTCAAAGGCCAGAGAAAAGGAGATACAAGAACGATAGAGTTTCTCCTTCCCGAACTCTAGAATCCTCCCCTCTCCCCTCCTCTCTCCTCTCCCTCACATCGTTAGCTGCTCCTCCTAACCCAATTCTGAATTGTCAGCTCGTTTTCGTGAGAAAACAATGAAATTTGAGCCAATTTTTGCCGGGTATTGTTGTGCGTTTAGCACCTACAAACACAGCAAAGCTGTGCAAAAAGGAACTAAATCAATGGAAGATAGCAAATTTAAAAATATCCCCATTTCCACAATCGATCTCACAACCCTGCGAGAAACCATTCTATTCAGTGAATCAATTAAAACGCATTTCCTTTTCACTGTCCAGGAATGTACTGGAACCAAATATGAAAGGAGTAGTGCTAAACGACCACCATTCATTCCACATCAAAACGGAGGCTTCATCAATGACAACAAACATCGTTTGCTCTTCGGACAATAGCAGACTGGACGCGTCTTATTGTGCTGATGTGGTAGTAAATCACGCGCGCGTAACTACTACCCTATCATTGTGCACAATCTTACTGGATTCAAGAGCTCCAACAAACTAGGCAAAACGTTGCCAGTCTCTCAAAGATCATTGCGAAATGAGAGACCAAGCAAATGTTGCGCATTCCAGTTGCAAATCTCACCCCGCAGCCGCTTTTCCGATGCAACAATGGCGTGAATCGAGAAAAGTATGTGAGAAATGAGCAAACTCGAGTTGCTCATTAAGCATGCACGCTGAATTGGCGATGAGAAAATCAGGAGGATTGAGAAGAAGTTTGTTGTTTTCTCACACTCGGGGTCAGCAGATGCATAAGCGGAATTGATGAAGACCAGGAAGTAGTGGAAAAGATGCTATGTGAAGTCTCAGAAACTCAACATCCAGTCTGCTTCAAGGGCAAATGACTCCGTGAGAAACTCTATGAGGTCGAGAAAAGGAGATTGTGTTTCCAGGAATCAAACATGTTTAGAAAAGTTCGGAAAGTCAGAAGAACGCCTACATTCTCTACTAGATTCTAGGGAAAAAAGAATAAAGAGCACACGAGAAATGAAGACATTTCATCTCAGAAACGTCTGCAGAAGGAGATTCAGAACATCAGTGCTTCATTGCCGTTAAGTCTCGGTCAAAAGCAAAATGGCGAGAACTTCTATGCGCTTTTGTTTTCAAGATTCCAGATGAGATACGCAAGCAATAAAAGATGACGAAACTTTCCTGCCAGCCGGATTCAGAGGAAAGAAAGTATCTACTGAAGCCACAAGATCATCCCATTCAGCTCTCACTGAGCTCAAACAAAACATGCTTACTGCTTCAGAGTCGACTGGGGAGAGATTCCCGGGTTCTTCTCACTACCTCCAACCGCCTCTACTGACATCTGAGCAAACAGTTCCGTGGCCGGCGAATAGCTCTCTCCATTTCCCTCGCTCTCTCGTCTACTAGAACTGCGTAGTTTACTACCCTGTAAGCGATCGCCTCTCAGATTCACGCACTGTCTAGCGTGTCAGAACAGTCAGGAATCTCGGTAAACCCGCCTATTTACAACCGTTTAGACGGCGAGTAAGGCGAGAGGTCAGGGCAAATGAAGAGAGTTTGTAGAGGATTGAAAGGTGCTGGAGCGGGATCGGTTTACGATGTTTTCACAACACCGTCCGTGATACGGCTAATGTATGCTGAGGGCACTGGAACTGTGGGCAATGATCTCCAACTCTTAGAGCCCAATTGTAATCACCATAAGCAATTAACAAGAGCCAGCGATTTTCGAAAAAAAATCAGCAGAAACGGAGAAAGTAAGTTCGAAATGAAACGGTTCATGGTTGAGTAAAGTAGTCATGCGCGGGCATGAAGAGTACCTCATTGCTGTCAGCCACTAATGTGCTTACAACTACCTCACTCCAACCCCATTATGACCATCCTATTGTCTCGCGGGCAGTTGGTTTACTGCACCAATAACTGAGGCTGGCAATTGGATTATCATACAGATGACTAAGGAAGAATCAATCCTGCAGATCCCACTTCAACTTGAACACCCATTGAAACCCAACTCAAACTAGCGCACTGTCGGCACTCGTGCTGCTCTAATCAACCATGATGCAAAAACAAAAGGCAAACAATGGGGGGAAGGAATGAGAACTCTCTGCAATCCAATTAGCTCTGTTTATCGATGCTGCTCAATGATAAATAGTAGAAACAGGGGATGAATACAAATCACAGGGATGGGATAACTTTTCTCAATTCAGGACGTCGAAAAACAGACAAGGAAACGGTGGAGAATCGGGGAAGCTCATACTCTCTAATCCCCGGTGATTAGAATGAGTGCAACTAGACAGGGAGAGGAGGAGACAAAGACTCTCTCCATTCTCCACGCTCTCTCGCTGGTCAGACAGAGACTAATGAGGAGAGGACAATTCACGGCGGGCAGTTGTGTCACAAAACAGACTAAAATATCATCGGTAAGAAGAGCTAGTGAAAGATTAATGGAAATTGTACAAAAAAACGACAAAAACAACTCTCTTTGGGTATACAAAAACGCGCGCACCGAAATCGTTGCTATTATAACGGGGAGGAGCATTAATTATTATCAAATAGATACCACACATCGGGAGTAGGCGAGTACATATAAATACGGTAAGTCGGAGAGGGATAAGTTACAACCGATAGCGCAAGGTACGGTAGATCAATACACTCTAGATACAACAATGGATCAATATCAGGGCACAGCAGGCAACATACAATAACTGGGATGGGTGATAGATCAAGGGTAGGTCATGCTCTCTCGATTCTCCATGCTCTCTCACCACAGGGCGAGATAGTGTGGGAAACGGAGAGGGTCAGGGAGTAGATCTACTTCTTGTAGATGATATCGTAGTGGCCGGGTCGGTAGAGCAGGTTGATCCGCGGCGGGAACGGCTGCTCACGCGCCTGTAATTAAATTAATTAACTAACTAATAATAGTGCGTCCGGAAGTTGATAAGATAACCCAAGGGAGATGACATTCTTTGACCCACTGGCACTTTGCGAACAAAGATTGGAATTCCATCATAAGCGAAACCCTACTACAAGGCACTGACTGATATCAGGATGTGTTGTTAAGTAATTAGCTTAATTAATTAGAATAATTAGCCTAATTAAGCTAATTACCTCGGGGAACTCGTAGTGCCAGCCGCCGTCGGGCGCCGCGCCGCGGTCCATGTACTCGATGCGGATGGGCGAGCCTGCGAATAGCATTTTCTCTAATTGTTTTGCTTTATCGACCTCTAGTCGTGCGAACAGACTATGATAAACCGCTGAATCCTGAATCCGAAAGTGCACATTGACTAATTTCCATGATTATTATTTGTTGAACAAGAACTTCGTCAACAGCGAATCCAGGCTAGGCTACTCTAACAAATGCTAGTGATGCATCCGAAAACTGCCGAGTTTAAATCTCGACCATTTTCCAACGTCAATGGACTGCCCAGAGCAATAAAACCAGTCCTCGATCACCCTCCGTGGAGCGCCCCGACTACGGTAGTCGACCACTCCCTACTCACCCATTGCCTGGACGAAGGCGGTGATGGCGAGGTGGTCGGCGTCCACCCACATCTGCTCGATCTCGGACACGCAGTACTCCGCCAGCGTGCGCTCGCCTGTCAAATTGGGGAGAGTTGATTAAAATGAGTTACAAAAATAGTGTTGAAATATGATTCTTATATGGAACAGGACATCTTCCAATTATCAAAGCAATGAATGTTCGGTGAAACAACAGGCAATCGCGAAACCAGAGCGACGCTGGTTCCAACAAGGAATCGTGGCGCAAATGGAAGAAACTCAGGGAGAATGTTTCGACTCTAGGAAAAAAAAGAATTATGCTTTATTAGACAAAACAAGTCTCAGTTATATCAGTTCATACGAAAACCATGACAAAATAAGATTGCGTTGAAACTCACACTCTCCTAGCGCATCAAATGCCCAAGCCTAAGACAACGCCAATCCCCCTCTTCCACTTACCGTCTATGAACGGCGCGTAGTCTGCCTCGTGCTCCTTCACGTAGCCGGACGCGACCAGGCTGAAATACAATAATTAATAACAAAAACATTGCCAATAACGATAACAATAACAAGAGCAACAATACAAATAATGCACGTGTCCTCTTTTCTTTCCCAGTCACTTTATTGTTTTGAATAAACACCTGCTCAAGTCGTATCAAATTTTTCGGCACATTCAAGTAATGGAGCAAAGTCAAAACCGAGAAGTTGCTGGCCGAAAGTTCGAGCATTTTTCCGAGTCAAACGCAACCTATCTCACTTTCCCGTGATCTTTCGCCATTTCTATGAATCTTCTCCATTAAACTGTTGTAAGTGGAAATTTGAAGGCTCCTGCTAACCGCAGGAAGGTTTTCAAGAACCTAATCGCCTATTTGGTTCTATAACACGACCAAGATCTGATGTCGTATTTTTGCTGCCATTTCGTGCTAACCGCAGGAAGATGATGAGGTAGTTGGCGTTGTTGTCGTCGAGGAAGGTCTCCTCGTAGACAAATTTCATTCTCTTTTTCCCCAAAATAAACTACCTACTACACCCTACCAAATTATATCGTCCACTATCGTCATTCTTCTATGAATCAAAATTTTTCATTCTCCATGATAACCTCAAACAGGACAATAGAGGTCCTCACTAACCGCAGGAAGATGATGAGGTAGTTGGCGTTGTTGTCGTTGAGGAAGGTCTCCTCGTAGGCAACGTTCAACCTCTTTTTTCTTCCCCAAAATAAACTACCTAATGCACACTGCGAAATAATACCGTCCTCTATCGTCATTCTTCTATTAATTAAAAGCACTTCCTCCCCCGTGATAACATCAAACAGGCCAATAGAAGTCATCACTAACCGCAGGAAGATGATGAGGTAGTTGGCGTTGTTGTCGTTGAGGAAGGTCTCCTCGTAGGCAACGTTCAACCTCTTTTTTCTTCCCCAAAATAAACTACCTAATGCACACTGCGAAATAATACCGTCCTCTATCGTCATTCTTC
>LS515342.1:198584-209374 GCA_900490845.1 Pristionchus japonicus
TCGATTGCGCAAATAAAACCTTTTCCGTTGCAGCGGGAAAATGGCAAGAAAAAACTAAATTTGAGAAAATTTTTGTTTTTCTCGATTTTCAGCCTTCGATGGAATCTGAGCTAAAAACTGCCCGAAGTAAAAGTGTCTTAGAATTCGACGAGGAACACGCCTATCCCACTCCCGAATTGATTCGGTCACGTCTAAACGATTTAGCAGATTGCGTCATCTTGGGTAGGCCACTCCGCCCCGCGCCCAGGAGAGGCCTGAGAGCTTAGCTAGTCTACCGGCCGTTCACACTCACCGAACACTACCTCTGGCATAAGTTTGGACACAGGTTGTAACTTGGCCTGTGCCAAGACTTTTTCGATCCGCTCAGATAGTGTCTTATAACCAATAGGATAGGATTAGCTGAGTGAATGAGCAATTGTCTCCTCTCCTCTCGTCTCGGCTTCGCCAGCCATTTTCGGTTCGTTGTGGCTCACCGAACGGTCTTGTATGCTTTTTATCGAAACTCTTCTCGGCTCGCCAAATTTAACGAACAACGTAAGCACCCCCTGGCTATGCTCTGCTACCTTGGCGACTTCCAAACTCCTCGTTTGCAGGGCGGTTGTCACGAAAGAGGAAAAAACTGAAGTCTAACACGACGTTATCGCTTCAGACGTCTTCTCTCAACAAAATCAATCACAGCTAGTGAGTCAGCGACCCGATTGTTTGTACAGAATTGAACGCGGTGAATCACGTGTTAATGTGTTGCATCAATTGCAGATCCGATATCTCTGTTCGAGCCAATCCCCCAGCAGCACCAACAGCAGCAACTATGGCTATCAACGTGAACCGCGGCGTCCTCGACCCCTTCTACCGCTACAAGATGCCCAAGATCCTGGCGAAGGTGCTAATTAGCCTCTCCTAATTAACTAATTAATATTTCTAATTAAGGTCGAAGGCAAGGGCAACGGCATCAAGACGGTCATCGCCAACATGTCGGACATTGCGAAGGCGCTCGAGCGCCCGCCCTCCTACCCCACCAAGGTACGTTATTGATTCATGCGTTATCGATTGATGACGTCAACAAAAGGGATAACTATCGATTGCTTTACAGTACTTCGGATTCGAGCTGGGAGCCCAGACGAACATCGATCTCAAGAACGATCGCTACATCGTCAACGGCGAGCACGACGCGAACAAGCTGCAGGTGCGGACGACGTCGTCATCTTTGACCCCTTGTCTTCCCTTTCTCATCTTTCTCCCCACTTCCCCCCCCCCTCTTCGCTTAAACAAGCCAATATTTACCCTTGCTCAGGACATCCTCGACGGCTTCATCCGCAAGTTTGTGCTGTGCCCCGCGTGTGACAACCCGGAGACGGCACTGGTGAGGAATCGAGAGGGAGGGAGGATGAGCAATGGATGAAACATAAACATCATGGGGCATTGGTTGTGGTTTAGAGTGCTTTTTGTATTAGTCGTTCACTCTGCATATTTGTGTTGCATTTTCTGTGAGAAATGTGCGCCTACAACCGCGAGTCGTCCCACTTTGTGAGATAAGCGAAAGTTGCGAAAGGAAGGGGGAGTTGTGTGACACGTTTTGACCAAGTGGAGGTGATGAGAGCCGCGCATCCCTCCTCCTTATCGCCATTGTATTTGTCTTGGAAGAGCGAAAGTCGTTTCGGAGAGAGAATGGAGCAGGGTGATAAGGCGTTGACGCAACATCTTGCAATTATTGGGAAAAGGCTTGACAGCTACAAGCTATGAAACGTGAGAAGTAATTGTTGTCACGTGCTCTCATTGAATCGAGGGAAACATTACACTTCGATACTATACCTGGCAACAATTGTGATGGGGTGTGAATAGCTGATTAATTAAAATAACGAGTAATTAATAAGCTAAAATGCTTAATTAACCAATAAATATTGCAGCGCGTGAAGAAGAACCTGATCAACTCGAAGTGCAAGGCGTGCGGACACGCGTTCGTCATCGACTCGAAGCTGCGCCTGTCCTCCTTCATCGTCAAGAACCCGCCCGCCATCGACGAGATCTACGAGAAGGCGGCTAAGGTACGGTTGTGGCACCGATCACATTGATCGATGACTGATTTATCTTTTAAAATTTATTTCTCGGATTCAGGCAGCCGACAAGGCGGCGGCGACCGAGGAGGAGAACGGCGTCGAGGTGGAGACCGTCGCGCACCACAACAACTCGTCCGACGGCGCCGACGACGATGATGACGACTGGGCCGAGCCGACGGGTCAGTTGGCGATCGGTGGTGTGCGGATACGGTATCCTAGGGATTGGCGATTGGATAATCTACAGTACCCTGCCATTTTTCATGATTTATCCCTTCTGGGTAGATGGAAGAATCCATCCCTCGAGTGCGATGATGTCTTTTATACTTTCGTTCTTCTGTATGTCTAGTGGAGAAGACTTGTAACACTGAGCACTCGAGGAGGGAGTAGGAAGATAGAAAAAAGGATGGGGGTGTGAGTGACAAGAGCGGATTGAACTAATTAGGGGATGCTATTTGTGTCCTGGCCGCATTTTTCTCGACCTCTTGTGTTGTCTATGATGTGAAACAATCTGAGTATTGCACTAATTATAGTGACTGCTGTAGCAGGAATACACTAGACTGGGATTATTAATTATTCAGGAATTTTAAATTTTTTTAGTAATTGATAATTTGCAGAGGAGGAGACGCGTCTGGCGGCAGGCGTGGGCAAGCTGGTGATCTCGAAGGACCTCGAGAAGAGCACCGAGGAGCGCCTCGACATGCTGCACCAGTACTTCACCAAGGCCAAGGCTGACGGCGAGGTACCGTACCTGATCAGTTGTCGATCGATATCCTTCCCTTCCGTATCAGCTACAGTGTCTAATCAGTTCTCGATTTGCAGGTGGACGGCAAGGACCTTCTGAACGAGGCGGAGCGTCTGGACCTGAAGCAGAAGGCGCCCCTCCTGCTGGTGGCCGCCCTCCTCGACGGGAAGATCCTCGAGGAGGACCAGCTCAAGGCCATGAGGAACGTCTTCCTCCGCTTCACTCTGGAGGACCAGAAGGTACGATACTTGGAGTTGATCGAGGACTGATTTTATTCTCGCGACGTGTTTTCACATGTGAATTGATTGCAGGCGCAGCGCTACCTGCTGGGCGGCATCGAGCAGCTCATCATTGCCCATGAGGCGACCCTGCTCCCCAAGGCAGCTCACATCATCAAGAAGCTGTACGACCTCGACATTGTAGAGGAGGAGGTACGGTAGTGCTATCACGGACTGAATATTTCTTAATTTACTGTAGCGATCAGTCAATAACTGGTTATATTTGCAGGCGCTGCTTGCGTGGGGCGAGAAGCCGTCTTCGCGTTATGTGAAGAAGGCTCAAGCCACCAAGATCATCGCCAACTGTGAGGCTGTCCTCAAGTGGTTGAAGGATGCGGAGGAAGAGACTGAGGAGGAGAGCGAGGAGGATGATGAGATCGACTTCCAGGTACGGTGTAGGGATACTGTGGGATACTGTTGATTGACAAGCTCCCCCTCGGCCGACCTCGTCATATGTGCGGCGAGACTTGGCTGGGGGCGAGCGAGAGAGAAACAAACTAGTTTACACTTTCCATCTCCTGATAAGCCAGTAGGGAGATGGTCTTAGCTGCTAGCACAAGTTCCGTAACTGCAGCTACCGTATATTGATCGAGGATGAATCGTCAACTGATTTATTTCCTTTCAGAAGGACAACAAGAAGTCGGAGATGAAGGAGAAGCTGGAGGAGGCGGCGAGACGCGCCGCTGCGACCAAGGTGGCCGGCGACGACGGAGAAGAGCTCGACATTGACGACATCTAAGAGAAGAAGCCCCGCCCCCTTCCAGACCACGCCCCTTTACTCTTCCGTACCCCTATCCGTTTACCGTACTCCCCATTTCCACCCTTGTCCCCCTCTCCATCGCAGTAAAGGTTGTGCAGCAGCACGCATTATATTTCTGTCCTGAATTGTCTTGCAAGTAATTAATTAATCATTGACTATACAAAAACCACGTTGATTTGTCTCTCCACTTAATCCAGCATTTAGCCTCTGGAGCCTTCGATAATTGATCCCTGGATAATGTTTTTCTGAGAAATATGTTAGTCCCTTGGTGGTAGTCCCCCTTCACAGCTTCGTTCCATTGTTTATCCCCTGGCTACTCTCACAGTAAAGTAAAATCGTATCGATATTCTTCTGAATAAAGTGTGTGTGTTCGATGGTTGGATCTCCCATCTCATATCTCAAATCGACACTGGAAAAGTAAATTCCGTAAGATCTTCTGATCTCCATAGTGTCATTTATGCTAAACACCATCTTAGCATCTATCTTTGGGTCTTCTGAACAAATTCGAACATGTCGGCTCCGTACCCGATCAGTCTTGTCTGTGATTTTCGCAATCGCTCTGATGAAATCAAACAGTTGCTCTGTCAGGCTGACCTGATCGTTTTGTAATGTACTCATTCGCTTTCGTCATTGACGTGTTCAACCAAGTCTTCTTGTACTTTTGAAATAAAACTAGCCTGTAGCGTAACCTCGGGTTCTCAATCGCGCTCCAGCGCAATGGAACAGCTGTTCAGCTGCCCAGCTGATATTTCATTTTGTTGCGCGTCACTAGTGTTATGCTAGTATTTCTCCCAGGTTATTCGCGAGTTAATGCCTCTCCTAAAACCTTTCGTCCTCATCTGTAGTTTGTAGTTTCCAAGCCGATCGCCAACTAACTGCTACTTATTTCAACTTCGTGTTAGTTCTTGGTTTCAGTCGGTTATCATCAAACCATTGCAGGGCCAACTAATCTCTACCGGCTCAAGATGTCGGGCAGTATCTCAGTGGTCGCTGCTGCCGGCGACACTGCCGCGAATCGACCGTACAGTCGTGAGTTTGTCCTCTTTTTATACCTTTTTGCCCTTCAAAAGCCAAAAGGGTACAATTACCTCGATATTCGCGATGTTGTCATTCACTATGCGTAGTTTTCCTGAGAAAAGGGTTTAAAAAGCGTAGTCGTGCGACTTTCCTGGTGTTTTGACCTTTCTGGCTCATCTAGATCGTGATTTCTCGACTCATTCCTCCCGGTTTCCAATATAATTTGAAAGAACCGATCGAAAAGCGTCGCCGTGAGTCATTCGAAGCTTCTGGACTTCATCTGCCATAAGAACAGCCCTTTCTTTTGCATTACTCGAGCGCTCTTGATTGTGAAGTAAAGAAGGGTTGAGCACTTCTGTCTATTTTGGTCTCTCTGGCACGTCCAAATGATAGTTTCTTAATTTATGAGTCGTGAAATATGCTGGAACGCATTGCAATGGGCCATAGCGATATTTTCCCGTCGTTTTGCCAGTCACTGCACGAGTTAGGGCATGTTTGCACAGAGCGGAAGGCTTATTTGGGCCACTGCATAGTCTTCTTATCTGACTCTCGCAGCTGCGCATCGATTGTGTGCAAGTCCTTCTTGGCTGGTGCTGGTTGACCCATACTGGACCAGACTCCCACTAGTCAACACAGGAAGCTCTAGTTGCGGAATTCGCGCTTTACGCTTCAAGTTAACCTAATGTTGGTTCGTTTCAGTCAAGACGCAACGCCGTGCGAACGGCGCCGAGCCACTGGCGCGCTTCGGCGAAGCCAAGAAGGTAGTTGTATCGATAATTGATTAATTACTCTTAATTTGGCTTTTTTTTATCTCACTGTCGAAATTTGCCAGAAAACTAGTTTACTTAATGGTCCTGCTCACATTTATGATCATTGGTTCTATTTTAATCGTTAATTCCTTAAATATAATTTATTAATTATTAATTTCACTTAATTAAGGTGCTCGGCGACATCTATGCCGAGGTCAACGGCTACGTCGACGAGCTCAATGGATTCTACGAGGGTGGGTGGAGTTGGGTTTCACTTTAATAGCGTAAATGCATCACAATGACTAAATGATATCAAGCATGCCCGTACTCTTATACACGACTTTAGTTCATGCTCAAATTATAAATATACCTATGCAAGCTCAGTTCAATGACGGGTGACCGATTTCTTTGAAGTTATTGTGTCTTCCAGATCCCTTCCATGCCGTAAATCTCGGTATGGTGGTGTTGTAGCGTTGTGGCTTGGCAATATATTTTCGGGAGCTTAATTTAATTTTAAAATACTTTTAAAATAAAAAAAATACTGTCTTGCAGACCTCTCGACGGACTCGAATCCCTCGGCCGTCGTGAAGGTGAGCCGACTCCTCCCGATTTATTATTAAATTAAATTAAATTAAATAGTTTTAATTAATTAATTAATTAATATAATTAAAGGTGTCGGATGAGCAGCGCAAGGGCCTGAAGGATCTCTCCGCCAGCATACGCATCATCCGCGAGACCTTCCAGAGGGACCACATGAAGGTCGTCTTCTTCGGAAGGTAAGCGTGGTTGAATTCCTAACGTTTTCTCCTAAATTGGGAACAAAATTCGTATCATTGTTTATGTTGGACTTGGAGAATCCGTGCGAGTTCGCTGTTTTACTATTTTCAATTAAGTTTTAAAAGTATAAATATTGTCAGAACCTCGAACGGGAAGAGCACGACGATCAACGCGATGCTGCACGACAAGGTGCTGCCGCAGGGCATGGGCCACACCACGTGCTGCTTCCTGCAGGTGAGGAAAGTGTAATATTGAGAGTGTAGTGAGAGATGAAGTGAGGGTCCTTCCCTTTGAACCTTGAATGCATTATTATTACAAAAATCACATGGCTAACCATAATAGATCATCAACACTCCTTGATTTCTTCAGGGGGAGAGAGACTATAAATCAGGGTTGAAACGTTATCAGAGGACTTTTAAAATTGCAATTTTTCGACTATAATTTAATGCAAGATAATCGAATTTGGATAGTTTTTCGATAAATAGTCTACTAATCAGCCAATTACTAGGTGGAAGGCTGTTCTGACTCCGAAGGCTATCTCCTCCGGGACGACATCGAGGAGAAGCTGCCCCTGGCCGAGCTGAGAAGCTACGGAAACGCCCTCGGCGACGAGGACAAGACTCTCCCGTCGGCCGGTGGTTATAACAGGTAATTAGTTAATTAGCATTAATTAACTAATAAGGTAATTAATTGTAGTGGCTTCGGTTATTGCCAATAGCTAGCCACTCTCGATCTAAGAGCCTAGCTCACTCAATTTCGCAGTTTTTGGTCTTGAATCATCCAAAACCCCTTGCAATGTGGATGGCCCAACAGGACTAATCGTGGAATTCTCCTCCAGAACGCTGCGCGTCTTCCACCCGCGCACGTCGCCGGATGGCCACGTCAACCGCCTGCTGCAGAACGACGTCGTCATCGTGGACAGGTGAGTGGAGTTTAGCCCTTCTTTGGATGTTCCTTGAAACACGATTGACGCTGGTGTCACGTTCGCAATTTTAACGTGTGAGCTTCCCTCTCGAATGCGGATTGTTATAAATTTTCTTTGTATTTTTATATTTTTTAAAATGATGTACGATAATCCATTACAGTCCCGGAGTCGATGTCTCGCCCGAGTTCGACTCGTGGATCGACGCGCACTGCCTGGACGCCGACGTGTTCGTGCTCGTGAGCAATTCGGAGAGCACGCTGACGAATGCTGTGAGTGAAGCTGCACTTTCACTGGTCTTGATATGCAATAGAAGGAAAGTATCAATGGGAACAATATGTATCGAATAAATGCCGCTGGTAGAAAATATAAAAGAGAAGCGAATCGCTATTCTGGCATCGCTATTCAGGATTCAGGCAATACAACTACTAGGAAGCTGTGTGCCGGTAGAAAACAAATTGAACTCGCTTTAGTCAATTATTTAATTACTTTTAATTGGTATGTCAATTAATTAATTCTCAGGAGAAGCAGTTCTTCCACCGCGTCTCGCAGCGCCTGAGCAAGCCGAACATCTTCGTGCTCAACAACCGATGGGACGCGTCGGCAGGCGATGGACTGGAGACTGCGAATATGGTTAGTAGTATGTGGTCTGCCTGTCCAATTGGCGAGAATGTGTAATGCAGGTGGCACAGTCGGCTTGGAAAGTGTGAATAAGGCGACCAATTGAATGTTCGCTTCTTGATTTCATCATCATCCTCTCACAGGTTCGCCGACAGCACGAGCAGCGCCTGAAGGAGTTCCTCGTGGACGAGCTGCACGTGTGCACGGAGAGGGAAGTGAAGGAGCGCATCTACTTCGTGTCCAGCAGAGAGGTGAGGAGTGCGCTCTAGACGCGCCGAGTTAAAGATTGCATGGATCTGGAGTGTTCAACGTCTGGCTTACGACATTTTGGAGCCTCTTTCAAGCTGTAAATCGCTAGTGGATTTTCATGTTTTGGCACTTGTGGAAGATGAATGAAGGATACTAAAAGATAGCCCATTGTCAGATGGTGGAGGCTCCTGTCAAAGATCGTTGATATCATCTGATTTGACGATTCTAACTTGCACTATATTACACCGGTGTATCCCACCAGTCGTTGTCGTCTCAAGACGACAGTGTAAAATCGCCTTGAGTGTGGTCGCAACTTTACTCTTTTACTTTACAGATGCTCGAAGCCCGCCTGAAGGAGCTGGGCAAGCAGGAGCGCGCCTTCCAGCAGGAGTACTACACGGAGAGGAGGGTCGAGTTCGAGAAGTTCGAGAGGGTCTTCGAGCAGTGCATATCCAGGTATGCGGGGTATAGAAGTCGATTCAGACATAAAAATGGCTTTGGATGGCGAAAGCAAACGTTCTCCTTTAGGCACGATATGATTAAAATTATCGATGAAAGGAATCCATGCAAGCAGAGATTGAAACCTCGACCGTGTTGCTTTGCTTGAGCTGAAAAAATAAATAATGCCTAAATAATGGCAGATCGGCGATCCACACGAAGCTGGAGGCGCACAATCGGCGCGCCATCGAGATCGTCAACAAGATGCGCGAGAACTGCGACGCGGTGCAGGTGGGAGGGAGTTTTTTATTCAAATATGAAACATGAACCTCATCAGTACTTGTTGAGTGTAAAATGCTGCGAACACCATGCTCAAATGTAAAGATAGTGAATAGTGTTGTCGAAGGGCTAAAACGGATCTATTCCAGCTCGCGATGGGCGACCAGAAGCGCGACCGGCTGCTGTCTATGGAGGTTTGTAGTTATATTTATTATTTAAAAATCAATAACCTTTTCAATCATTAAAATAAACCGAGAATCCATAATTCACGGTAAATCCAGGTGAAATAATGTAATAAATCGTCCCAGGAGTCCTCCTCCGCGTTCACGCGCTGCCGCGAGGAGTTTGGCCGCTTTGAGCAGGCGTGCCGACTGCAGACTGAGAGATTGAGGGCCGAGGTGCATGTCAAGGTGAGAACTTCTTCGATTTCGATTTTTTATTTCGATTTTTTTGTTGTAACTTCATCGAACGACAAAGCTTGATTAATTAGAGCATAAAAGGTTGAGATATCGTTGTGTTTAGGTCTCGGCGGACATCTCCGAAGAGATCGCGCGTCTCTCCGTCGTGCTGGACAAGTTTGAGCGCGCGTTCGTGGACGAACCGGCGGAGATCAAGGAGTTTAAGAAGGTGAATTTATTGTTTGCATTGTAAATCGAACTTCGATGCAACTTGTGAAAAAGGCCCTAACCACGTATAGACGCAGTATCAGCGAAGTGCTAGGATTGTGTCCATAATGGGGATACTCGCTAGTAGTTTGAAACAGTGATTGTAATGCATTTGAAATATGATTTTTCAAATGTTGTGAATAACAAAAATATTCGCCAGGACCTGGCCAAGTTCGTCGACGACTACCTCACATCTGATCTGGAGGCGCGCTGCACGGGAGGGCTGATGACGAGGATATGGAACATCGAGAACAGCATGTTCCGTGAGTGTTTTCCGCCATTTTCCTATTTTTTAATCAGTTAGTTGTTCTAATAAGAATATGGCATATTGAGAACTGCATGTTCCGCACGTTCACTAATTACTCAATTTTTTTCGCGTTGGTTCAACTAACTTAGTTGGACAATTTTCAAATGTTTTTGTTTGTTATCGAAGTAAGAGAATGGGAGTAAAGGTGCGCGTGATTAGTAGAACAAGAAAATTACATCAGCTAAGTTGGCATTTCCAGAGTGCGTCAAGACGCTGCTCCCGGAGGAGTACCAGCCCAAACTTGAGGAGGTGGGATACTTATTAACAATTGATTAATTAATTATTTTAATTGGTTAATTAGTTAATTAATATTAATCAATTGCAGGTCTGGCGCTACCGTGCGCCCTTCAAGTTCCAGATCTGCATCGACGTGCCGCAGCTGGTGGGCGACTTCCACGAGGACCTGGAGTTTAGGTGAAAGAATATATCTGGGTTTTGAAACGCAGATTTCACAGCACTAAATTGAACGAGTGTGCTTTGAAAATGATAGGAACTTTTTTTTTATTGTTATGCCAATGATCGACAGTCCGGAATGGAACCTTTTAAATATGTCTTCTAAAACTTGCGATGACCAAATTATAATCTCTTCCCAGATTCACGCTCGGTCTCTCGTCGATCATCCGCCGCATCGTCGCCTACCGCATGGGCCAGCCGGTCACAGCGATTAGAGGGAATCTGCTCAGCTTTGTGAGTGGTTGATCTTCTTTGGATCGCTTCTGACCTACAGGGTAGTTATCCTGACTTCCGCACAGTTGTGGGAAGCCGGTGGGGTGTTTGGTGTGTGTTGAAAGGGGCGAGAGAGTGAAATTATTATAAATTTATTACTTTACAGCAAAAGGGGAGTTGGAACTAAGAGGGGAAGGGTATGGAGTCGATTCAGCGGTGGAAAAGATGATAGAGCACGTGGGCTCAAGTTGTGATTCCTAGTGAAT
>LS515342.1:251627-262029 GCA_900490845.1 Pristionchus japonicus
ACGACCCCCTCCCTAAGCGGTTTTTGTTGAGGACCCATTGAGGCTCCTTTAGCGCACGGAGCGGACTGTCGGTCTCTCTTCATACGGGAGATATCGCTCCAAAACCAAAAAAGTTGATGCTGAAATCACTGTTCCAGAGCGATGCGGTTTGACCGGAATAGCACATTTTCGAGTTTTACTCATGCCTAGTGTATAGCAAAAGAGATTTTGAGTCTAGCTTGTCGCGTTGAGAAATTATGATTTTTCGAATTTTCAAAATGAAATTTCAGAGTGGTAGTGGTACGAGTGGTACCATGCACAATACGAGGGCAAGGGGTCCCCACGCACGTAGTATGGGCCTGCGGTTCTCATTCCGGGGGGCACGTGTCCGGGGGTGGTAAAAAATTACCGATCTGGTCTCTTAATAATAATAATAATAATAATAATGCTGCTGATTCTCAGGTGCGTCGCTCGCTCAATGGCGGACCACCCTCAATGTCCACTCTGTCACGAGAATTGGCCTGATGATGCCGATGGATCCATCGATGTGAAACTCATCTAGTGAGGATTACGGTAGTCACGATGAATTACGGTAGCCGATAGTTGTTAATCGTACTGATTAATCTCATTCACTGCAATTACTTGTAATGTGACCCCGTTATGTCTTCTATTAATCTCTGAAAACTGATAACTTTTCTCACTGATAGTCCACATTCATCCCAATATAGCTAACAATTGATAACAAACAAAATACTCATGATTCGAAGTGTATTAGACCATTTTTTTGGAAAGTTGCTATTGAATTCTAATACCATATCGATTTCTCGCCGATAAATTCGTTTTGTTCGATAACTATGCTGAAAGATCTACCGTATGTGTGGAGTTGAACGTACTCACAAATCCCCTACCTCCTTCATGCTCGAGTGCTTTCGTTCGACCAATGATTTGCATTCAGCTATGACCTACTCTGCTCTTGAACTGGCGGAAAAGGTCGCTCTCGCGCTGCGCAAGAATGATTTGGACAACATCATCAAAGAGGTGGGGTTTGCTATTCTTTCATTAGCAATAAAGCCGTTGCCCATTCTAAACTGATTTCGCGAAGATTTTTTGATTTTTTTTCTTCTGATTTTTAAGTGCAACGATGATTAAATAATATCCATTTTATTTATCTAAAAATGGTTTCGAATCTTGAAAAATGCTCGAAAGTGCTAAATCTGATATATGCGTTTGAAAGTATAGATTTCCGTCAGGTCACAGACATTGTACTCCCTCTACTCGAGAGTAACGATGAATCTGTGGTGAGGCGGGCCCTCGGAGTGGCGCAGAACATCATCTGGGTCGGTGAGGGTTTGATCATTCTCTTGATAGGAAAGTCACAAAGCAAAGCGCAAGCCGTTCTTGAATCCTACTTTTTTATTATTAAGGTTCTATCAAGGTTTCATTCACAATCGGTTAGGCGATGAGTCTAGTGGTTAGCCACATCCCTTATTCAGGTGCATACGAGAACTGTGCAACCACCCGAGCGAGCGAGTCAGACAGGTATCATACCCGCCTCTCTCTACCCCCTTACCCCCTCCCCCCCCCCCCTTCGACGATAGGATTGCCCTAGGACGGCCAGGCTAAAAGTTAGTCGGCTAATAGGCATTTTTCTGATTCCGTACTAGTCTCCTAGCGGGAACCAAATAAATGTTGCAAAATAAATGTTTGATTGGTACGCAACTAGTGCCTACTAAATGGTACGCAACTTGTGCCTAGGAAAGGGCACGCAACTAGTGCCTAGGCATATTCGCTGCGAATAGCAACTTGCGAATAGCAAAGCCATTCCAAAATAGTCATTCACTTTTGTAATTTCCGGTTGCGCAAGGGATCGTTGATTATGAAGGATGGGATGAAGGAAGAGAAGGTTACTAAAGAAGTAATATATCTTAGTGTCTGTCTGTCTGTCTGTATGCATGTATGTAACGTGTGTCACGCTTTTGAAAAATCGCTGTAACAGGCCTAAAATTGATCCCCCAAGCCCATACCCGGTACCATACGAATCCCCAGGAAAAACTTTTTCAAAAAATTTGCATATTGCATAGTGATGATGCAATATGACGAAATTTCTCTACACACTGTGTTCGCCTGAAACTCATCCAAATCATTCGGGCGGACCACCAAACAACTTCTCGGGTTAAAATTTTTCAAAATTTTCATATTACATAGTGATGACGCAATATGGCGCAATTTCTCTTCACACCGTATTCGCTTGAAACTCAACCAAATCACTCGGGCGGACCACAAAACAACTTCTCGGGTTCAAAATTTTAAAAATTTGCATAAATTTCATAGTGATGACGAAATATGATCAAATCTCTTTTTCGCGCCGTTTTTGCCTGAAACTCAACCAAATCACTCGGGCGGACCACCAAACAACTTCTCGGGTTC
This sequence comes from Pristionchus japonicus, assembly GCA_900490845.1. Classification (NCBI taxonomy): domain Eukaryota; kingdom Metazoa; phylum Nematoda; class Chromadorea; order Rhabditida; family Neodiplogasteridae; genus Pristionchus; species Pristionchus japonicus. The sequence goes on from LS515342.1 coordinate 254,034, forward strand.
AAAATTTTCAAAATTGCCTAAATTTCATAGTGATGATGCAATATGACGAAATCTCTTTTCGCGCCGTTTTCGCCTGAAACTCAACCAAACGACTCGGGCGAGCGACTAAATAACTTCACGTGCACAAACCTTTCAAAAATCGCACTGCTTTCATGTTGTTTAATAGATCGTGGGGACTATCTCGATGGCAATGTGTGGAAAGGTTCGTGTGGATAGCAGTGGGAGAAAAAGTTGCGACGGAGCCACGAAGTGGCGGAGTCGCAACTTTTTCGACCACTGCTATCCACACGAACCTTTCACATTGCTATACGAGACAATACCCTCCCCAAGACTTAGATAGGTACCAGGCCCGCCCCGCCCTCTAGATCTACGTAGGTAACCGGCTCCCCCCTTTTCTCTAGACTCACGTAGGTAACCGGATCGCCCCGCCTTCTAGACTTACGTAGGTTACCGGATCGCCCCGCCTTCTAGACTTACGTAGTTAACCGGATCGTCGCGCCCTCTAGACTTACTTAGGTATCGGGATGGTCTCCCTTCCTCTACGTTCATACAACGCTACAAAGAGAACGTCAATGCATGGTCCAACCTGCTATATGGCGACCTTTATGCATGACCCAACCTGCGATGCGCTTGCGAAAGGCTCGTGAGGCTGAGAGCTATTCGAAAAAGTTGCGACGGAGCCACGAAGTGGCGGAGTCGCAATTTTTTCGAATCGCTCGAGGCCTCACGAGCCTTTTGCAAGGGAGGATGCAGGCTTGCAATTCAAGCGAATCTATGATAACCATAACACACTCCTCGGCGTACAACGTAGCAACCGTAGGTTGCTAGTCAGTTGTCAATTCGTTTCACCTTTCCGTATCAAGCCCGATTACGATATCGATCGATTGCAGGTGACGACGAGACAGAGTCGTCGGATTCATCGGAATCGACCGAGGACGAGGTACGGTAGACACGGTGTTGAGTGATCGGAGACTGATTTTAAATAGCCATAAAAATGAATGACGCCTGATGCCTGATCGAGAAAGAATGTTATAAATCCGCGAGCGCATCCGTACCACCGACGTAGCTCGAAGACGAAATCTATCGATTGCGCGTGACGATCAGAGGGAGTCGTCCAATTCGTACGGTTCATCGGACTCAAGCGAGGATGAGGTACGGTAGAAGCACGGTGCTGGTTGATCGGGAACTGACTTTATAAATAACCATTAAAAGGACGAGAGAACATTACCGATCCGCGAGCGCAACCGTACTGCCGACATAGCTCGAAGAAGGAATCGAATGTTTTCACTTGACGACGAGAGGGACTTGTTAATTTTGAGCCCATATGTCAGCGAGGATGAGGTACGGTAGAACCACGGCGTTGATCGATTGGAAACTGATTTTAAAAATATAAAGTATACTTTGCAGATGTCTGATGGAGATGACCAGAGAAGTGCGTCATTTATCGATCGGCTTGGTTCTACCGTATCCCCTTCATCTACGTCTAGTACTATCGATTGCAGGTGATGATGAATCGTCGGAGTCGTCGGATTCAGATTCGTCGGACGTCGACAGTAGCTTCGTACTGCCTGTTTCGAGCGAGGAAGAGGTACGGTAGCGGCACGGTGTTGAGTGATCGGGAACTGGCTTTCTATTTTGACATTTATGAAATATCAGATGTCTGATGGGGAGAGGGAGCAGCGTGTGGCTGAAGATGAACAGAGAGGTACTCATTTTATCAGTTCAGTTATCGATCGCATATCATAATCCCTTACAGTATCCTCCGAATCGACTTCGCTGTTGGGTCCGTGCACGATTTGTCACGAAGATGAGATCGTTGAAGCGACGATTTGTAAGAGCTGCAAAAATGTCGTTGGATGCTACACGTTGGTTTGATTTTAATTATCGGTTTCCTATGAAATTTCAACACATTACTTGCTGATTATCCGCTATATATATATTTTTTTCTAGGGTTTGTGACCTTTTCAACACGAAATACTTGTGATATTCTATTTGTTTGCTATTATATTTATTGACATTTTTTTTCATTATTCTACACATTTCCAGGTGCGTCGCTCGTTGGACTCGTGCTTCGGATCTTCCTCAGTGTTCCCTCTGTCGAGAGAGTTGGCCGGATAATGCTGAAGGAGCAATCGATATAAAGCTGAGAGTGAATTGGAAATTGACTGACCTCGAGAAGGAGCAGCGCGCGGCGGGATATGAGCAGACTGGTATCAATTACACTAATTTGAGAATAAACAGTTATCGATCGCCGTTCGTCTTACCCTACTTCTGTATACTGATGTGTACGAGATTCACTTTTACAGTATCGACTGATCTGCTGGGAGCGTGCAAGGTGTGTCATGGTGACGTCATCGTGAATCCGAAGTGGTGCAAGCAATGCAGCAAAGTTGTCGGATGCTTCGTGTTAGTTTGACGTTTAAGAGACCGGCTAGGTAAGATTCGAGGGTTGGACCGTTACGGCTGGACATGGCCATCTCAGATCCGGACCAAAACTGCTGTGGAGGTAGCCCCATGGGTCCTGATCATCGTTTGGAACTGAATAGGATCAAAGATCAAAAACCCAAAAAGGGGCGGGGCCTCAAACTTTAAAAAAGAAAAATTCGTATTAAAAAACAGGCGGCACCTAGGTCCAAAGTTAGTGCGGTTACATTATGTGCCCACCTAGGCCTTCAAAACCCACTTTTGGTCGGTTCGAAATTTCGATCGCAAACTGGTTTTTCATTTTTAAAAATACAGTTTTTAATTTATATAAAATCAAAATCGGAAAAGTACATCGCATTTTTTTGATATGTTGTAGAGCGCCAAATTCTGCACAGGGGAAGGCTAAAAAATCGAAAATCGATCATGCCCATCATCGTCATTTTTTGGCTTGAATATGAAGTGTGAAAACAAAGTTTCTTGAACCTACCCGATATGGTGCTCATGTTGAAGGGCTCATCGAGTACGTCACTTTTCATATTCACACTTAATAGTATATAGCTTTTTGGTGCAAGTTACGACCGCTCCGGACGACGAAATTCACATGGAATGAAATTAATGAGAAAAGTACATCATAATTCAATGCACATCATGTTACGCGTGGTTTTCCGCAACAAATTCAATTTGGTTCTGCCAAAAATATCATGCCCATCCGCGTCATTCCTGGCCTGGAGAGCGGTCGTAAAAACGAAAAGTTGTCTAAACACTTCAAAGTAAGTCTTATCTTGTTAAGCGGTTCAAATAAGGATGAGTTTATGTTTTGAAGTTTTTACGAATTTCTCTTCCCTTTGAGCTAGAACGCTTCGAACATGACGCATTCCGTGCTCTTGAAATATTGATTGGTGCTGTACAACACGAACCTCCTTCGGTACTTGGCTGAAACCTGGATAAATCGACTCACCATTGGCACCGACTATTTCATGAGCTTCCAGAACCTGCTTAAAGACTCTCTCTTGCCCTGGGCTCAGTAGCTGAGAGAGTGAAATTTCCAAGTCTTTTTTTCATTCCCTCCCTAACAGCGCAGAAGTTCTCAAGACTATTACACATTTTCTGTCAGCTCATGAAATAGTCGGTACCAATGGTGAGTCGATTTATCCAGGTTTCAGCCAAGTACCGAAGGAGGTTCGTGTTGTACAGCACCAATCAATATTTCAAGAGCACGGAATGCGTCATGTTTGAAGCGTTCTAGCTCAAAGGGAAGAGAAATTCGTAAAAACTTCAAAACATAAACTCATCCTTATTTGAACCGCTTAACAAGATAAGACTTACTTTGAAGTGTTTAGACAACTTTTCGTTTTTACGACCGCTCTCCAGGCCAGGAATGACGCGGATGGGCATGATATTTTTGGCGGAACCAAATTGAATTTGTTGCGGAAAACCACGCGTAACATGATGTGCATCGAATTATGATGCACTTTTCTCATTAATTTCATTCCATGTGAATTTCGTCGTCCGGAGCGGTCGTAACTTGCACCAAAAAGCTATATACTATGAAGTGTGAATATGAAAAGTGACGTACTCGATGAGCCCTTCAACATGAGCACCATATCGGGTAGGTTCAAGAAACTTTGTTTTCACACTTCATATTCAAGCCAAAAAATGACGATGATGGGCATGATCGATTTTCGATTTTTTAGCCTTCCCCTGTGCAGAATTTGGCGCTCTACAACATATCAAAAAACTGCGATGTACTTTTTCGATTTTGATTTTATATAAATTAAAAACTGTATTTTTGAAAATGAAAAACCAGTTTGCGATCGAAATTTCGAACCGACCAAAAGTGGGTTTTGAAGGCCTAGGTGGGCACATAATATAACCGCACTAACTTTGGACCTAGGTGCCGCTGTTTTTTTAATACGAATTTTTCCTTTTTAAAGTTTGAGGCCCCGCCCCTTTTGGGGTTTTTGATCTTTGATCCTATTAAGTTTCAAACGATGATCAGGACCCATGGGGCTACCTCCACAGCAGTTTTGGTCCGGATCTGAGATGGCCATGTCCAGCCTATCCTGGGATCTTACGTAGCCGGTCTCTTAACACATTAAAATGGATTCGAAAAAAAGATATCAATTCGATTTTCGTAGATATGTATTCAACTGTGTATTTTCATTGAAGATGTTCATCTTCGTAAATAATAATTTCGAAAATGTAATACTAAGTTCTCAGGTGCGTAGCTCGCTTGATGTGTACTGTCGACCAGCCGCAATGCCCTCTCTGCAGCGAGAATTGGCCGGATATTGCTGACGGACCGATCGACGTGAAACTCATCTAGTGAGGATTACGGTAGCCGTGTTTTTGTAGACTATGGTATACGATACTTCCTGTTCTTTCAATTGTTTACATTTCTGTAAAATTTCAGTCATTCTTGTAACGTACGCTTGTGACCCCATTATGTTTTTCCAATTTTTCCACGCGTCTCTGATAACTGGTTGTTTTCCACACTGGTGATTCACACAAATCTATGGTTATCAGTCGATAATATTAGTGATACGTAGTCATCATTGTTCGCCTTGATTTGTCCCTGTGTAGTCCAGCAGTTCCTTTTTACATTCCTGAATTCGCTGATTTCTCAGCCTCATTGATCTGTTATTTTTTTTCTTTTTAAGAGTTGCCTAATAAAGACTGCTTGTTCGGTTATTATGGCGTATGAAGCATTACAAGGGACAGTGAAAGACAATAACGTTTATAGAGTCTGTGCTAGTGGTTAGGCCACGGTTGGCATTGTGTGAGAAGAAGATTTGACACGAACGAATATTCTTTGTTCGTCTACACTGAGCCCCTTCTCATTCTAGACACAAAGGCAGTTAGCTATGTCAGGAAGGCCACTGCTTCCTACCATCTCACTTCTTTTTCTTCCTCAGAATGTTGCGAGTAAAACGACTTTAGGATGAGGATTTTTCGCATCAATTCCTTCTCAAATCCGTCTCCAATTTCTCATATATAGCAACCTCATGAACAGATCGATGAATAGGAAGGCAACGGGGCAGATTTTCATTGGAATTGCTCCACTTCATTTATCACTCTCGTCAGAAGCGACATTCATACAACTTCAAATAAGAATAGAACGGAAAAGACATTACAAAGCACGATCGATAATCTACAATAAACGAGTTCCCATCGTAGGGTCCGCGACACTAACGTTCAATTGAAGTGAAGGAAGAATCGCTCACTTATTTCCTCGATTCGGTGATCGCCATCCATTCCATATCTCGATTCCGTTGCTACAATGACGAACTTTTTTTTGATTCAAACTGCCGGCAGTAGGTCGGATGAGAACATTCGGATGATAACCTACTGGATGAGAACCGTTTGCATATTCCGTATATTACATAACAGTTGTTCTCTCATTAGGTGCTCATCCAGTAGGTCATCCGAATGTTCCCCTCCGGCCTAGTCCCGAACTGCTACTTTGAATTCCATAAAGCACGTTCACTTCTCGGAGCCACTCGTTCTTCAGGATCCCCTTTTACAAAAAAGCGATTGCTCAAGGAAAAGGCGGTGGAGGAACTTTGTAGTTTACTAAGGAAGAAATCACCTTCGACTGCTATCAGCTACAGCTCGCAATGCGGAGTTACTGACAAGGGCATGCACTCTGAATAGGGAATTCGTCAAATGAAAAAGGTTGATTACGCATCAATGATTGAAATTTGAATGCACAAGTTGCAAGAACAGACGAGAAAACTCCAACACACTAAGGTTCCAAGTTCGAATTCGAACCCTCTTCATTTATGCTCCCTCATCCTTTCTAGAGTCTCGGAAGAGAGAGAGATCCGCAAAGTGTTCGAAATTTTCGAATTCGTTCAAAGGCGTCGAATTCGAATTGGAAATTCGAAGGTTTTGGAGTATGCTAATTGACGAGAGTGGTTAGAGAAAAATGAGAGAGTGTGCGAAACAAGGAGGGCGGCGATCACTCTCGTCAATTTACATACTTCGAAGTCTTCGAATTCGTATGGACAACACTGCAACACACTCACTGATCTAGTCTTCTTCTCAATTTTTGTTGCCACCTTTCTGCTGGCTTCTTTTCATCAAAACGATGAAGAATGTCCGAATGTAGATCGGACAAACTGGAGGAAAAATCGATCGGTTGATTCAACAGGATTAACCGAGACCAAGCGATATTTTAGAGAAAACACTGATCCGCACTATAAACTGTCACAAACAGAAGAATGCCACTAGAGAAGAACGGAAAAATGCCAAGAGAAAAGTGAAGAAATGAAGGAGGAAGGAGGAAAGAGAAGGCAATGGTACACGCCCATTCACAGTTAGACTGAGAGGTTAGATTGGAAAAAGTAGAGGCGAAAGGTGAAAGATTAGTCATTCACCCCCTCTCTCAATGCTGTCTCAAGTTGACTCAACGTGTGAAAAACAAGGGGAATCGTCTCATTTATTAGAGACACTTGCATTTTTTTTTGAAAAAGGTCAATTGAATGATGATTTCGGTAATTATTTCAGATCAGTGAGTGATGACGTCATCTCTACGCAATCCTTCTCAGTCATGGCTCGAGTTGCTCCGTCCCGAGCCGATGCATCCTTCTGTGCGATACAAGGTCCCGCCGCCGCTCGGATGCATATTTGGTCAGTTCTCGATGTTCCGAAGCGAATCTCGGCCACTGTTTTCCAACAAATTTAGTAAAGAGCAGTTAGCTAAACTCATTCACCCCAGCGTTACAATCAATCTGAAATAATAATGACTATATTCCAGGTCTGAAGCCAATCGAAGCGCTTCCCTCTGCAATGGGCGACGATGAAGTGGTCGAATTCCCCGAGAAGGGAGTTGTCCCTGAGAAAGGAATCACTTCTTCGGGAATCGCACCCTCGAAGGAAGAAGAGATTGTGGAATTGAAGAAGAAGAAAGAATCACTCTCGAACCACATAGAAAACCAATAAACTGAGTTGCTTGCAATCGTTTCACAAGAGATTATTTTGCAATGGTTGAAATCGATCATGTGGTGAAAACGATAGTCAAACATGCAGCAATATTCTATTTGTTTTCGTATCGCTGCCCTTGATAGCCTAAAAATTCATCATCTTTCTTAGTGAACCGAAACCTACTGTGTTTCACCAACGCTTCAAACAGATGTCATTCTCAGCATTCCCAATTTCAATAATGCAGTCAGAAAAACTCGACTTTAGCTCTTCCCAATGAATTTTCCCAACTAAGTATTTGCTTTGTCCGTGAAGTCATTTTCACTATCTGTGAAATTATTATTCCTTGACCAACGCTAAGGAAACGTTATTTATCAATCCAGTTTCACTCAAAACAATAAAGAAGTGATAAATATCGTCTCCATCATGCATAATTCGTGGGTATCTTAACACGGATTTTCTGTAAGAGTGTAGGAACGCCGGCCGCCAGAAAAAATTTCGTGTCTCCGATTCCGATCAAAGTTGGTCAGTAGGACCCCTTGAGGGACTCTTTAAAATATTTCCACTTGTTTTGGTCAAATTTGCATATTATCGATTTTTATGATTCAAAATTTCAAATGGCCATAAGTCGCTTCATTTTCATCCTACA
>LS515342.1:264402-278475 GCA_900490845.1 Pristionchus japonicus
AAAATGAAGCGACTTATGGCCATTTGAAATTTTGAATCATAAAAATCGATAATATGCAAATTTGACCAAAACAAGTGGAAATATTTTAAAGAGTCCCTCAAGGGGTCCTACTGACCAACTTTGATCGGAATCGGAGACACGAAATTTTTTCTGGCGGCAAATGGTCCTCGTTTTCCTACACTCTTACAGAAAACCCGTGTTAATCGAATCGATGATTTCCTTCTAGCAGGACATGTCTGGAGTGTCTGCAATGGAGAATATTAACAGAAGAAGTTGTAATATGTTTTCTTTGATATTGAACCCTACGCTCAATTGGATTTGCCCATTTCTCGGATAATTCTTTCGATCAATTGTTTCATTGTGTTGCCTAGATTGCCTACGGAACCTAGAAAATAATTAGTTTCTTATTGGGATCTCCATTAGTTGTCTTCGGGTGCTTGCCAAATTAAGGATAGTAGATTTTGAAATGTAATGGGAAAAATCAAAGTCCAGAAGGACTCTTTGGATGAACTCCACAAGAAAAAACAGCAGCTGTCAACAAAATTGAACAATGAACCCACTACTTACTGAGGTTCCTCGTATTCTGAGCACTTCTTTCCCATCATGTTCGAATGCATAGACTGGCGATGTCACGTTGACGGAAACATGAGAAGAACTGATATCTGCAGAATAGAAGCGGAAAGGAATTATTGTTTATCTTATTGCGCGCAAAACCTACTTTAGCCAGACTCCTTCAAAATTTCACTGCAATCGCTGTTCGTATTTCATCAAAATTATGAAGAGTGTCCGAATGTAGATCGGACAATCTGGCAAAAGAATTATTGACTGATTAAATACGAAAGAGATTGAGCGAGAAAAAGCGCTATTATTGATCCACAAACCTTTTATAAACAACACTAGTAAAGTACAAAAAGATGTCAAAAGGGGAAAGGAAGGAAGGAAGAAAGGAGGAAGGAATGAAAGAGAGAGAGGATAGTCGACCATCAAATGAAAGAAAAGGGAGCAGGGAGAGGAGAGCGATGATTCATTTACCCTTTCTCTCAGTGGATACTCAACGTGAGAAAAAGTTAGTCACACCGTTCAAACTGTCCTTTATTAGTGGAGTGCAGTTTCTGTACAAGATAATGATTACGAGAAAACTACTGCAATGCTACTGAAATCTCGTTTGAAGACTGTATTCTAGCACCCGGGCATCGATGTGATTGCAGCAGCAGCATAGGCACCTGCTGCCGATCCGAGATATACTCCGGCTGATCCTGGGAAGATTCTCTGACTACAATGTGGGTACGGTCAAACTAAAGGACCTCCGATCACTGCTCCTACCAATGTCCCAACAACAGGAATGAATGAGGAGAGAAGTGCACCACCAAAGGAAGCACCTGAAAGTAGCGTATTCAGCTCGAAGTCTTACTCTGCCATCTTATTGACTGACGACATCTCACCGTAAAACGCTCCATAGTACCCTGCAGCAGCCTTACTACTCGAGCAGAAGATGCTTGCTACCGTACTCTGTTCTGAGCTCTAAAATTATCGATTAGGATAAATTGAAGAATTCAAAATTATACCGCAGGGGCCGAACTGAGAACTGTGTAAGCATTGGCCGCAATCGCGCCGTATGAAGCACTCTGGAGAAGAGTATTGAATGAATACACAAGTTACATTCTTCAAACCTTGCCTAGCAGTTGGCACGCATTTTCAAACTGATTCGCTTTGAACAACGGCTGAAAAGTTTCAGATGATCTTTCAGAATTAGATGAACTGCGGACCTCACCAAACCGGCTGATTTGCTCCATTCCTAGGGTTCCTCCACTCACATGCTTGTAGATTGGCTGAAAACGCATCGGCTACACTACTCATGCAGGCAATTTTCAGTGAATAAAGGGAACTCACGTCTCCATAGCTGTTGATCTGCTGGAATCTGCCCACCAGTTCGTTGAATACAGCGGAGAATAGCTGAAGGGGGTATTTTCACTCAAGAATCCAGAAAATGGGGAAAAAACGAACACTAGCAATCGTACTCCACTTCTCATTCCTTATTTTCGCTTCGATTTCTTCTCTCTCCTTTACTCTCCTATTCCTCAAGGAAGTGAACGAAACTATCAGGAGGATAAGGAAAAGTACGAACACGACGAAACCACGCATGCACTGTAAACATAGTGATTTCTTCCACCGAAAACCGGAGAACAATTGAACAGAACAAAGAACGAGTGAAACAACGAATAGAGTTTGTTGTTTGGATGGAAACATTGCGTGCGTTATCACGAGAGTGGTTGGAGCGTGCAGAGCTCTTATCAGTATTCACCTCTCAATGTCACTCTGATTGAAGCTTCTCATGATTTTTTCATTGTTCTTTTTTTAGTTAATTGCATTTGACTCTTCAATTCCTTCGATTCCTTCGATTCTTTCAGACGTTTTGCTTTAGCTTGAATTCGCGTTGGCATACATTCGAGTGTTTCAAACACGACCGTACATTTTCATCATTTATCCATTAATTATCACTACATTATCAGATTGTCAATACTTGCACGCATAATAAAGCACACAGCACCAGAGTGAGAAATATTATTATTCATGTTGTTTGGGACGGAATGGCTCGAATGGCATGATAGACGGGATTCTTTACTGAGCGGGTTGCTGCAATGGAAATTATTAACGATTGAATTGTCTTTTCACTTATCAATTTAAGCAAAATTTCGTCGGAATCCTCACCTCAGTGACCACCTCGGTCTCCTTCTCGACCTTGACTTCCTTCTCCTTCTTCTCCTTCTTTCCCTTCTTCTCCTTCTTCTTCTCCTGCTTTCGCTGCTTCTTCTCTGCCTTGGTGGCAGTCTTGCACTGTTTGAGGGCGTCCTTCACTTCCTGGAAAATTAACATTTATTTTCATAAATCTGATTGTCAGAAAGATCCCTTCTTTTCCTGGAGTCAAGTGGACGCATTTTCAGCTCTAAAATATGAAACACATCCATAGATTGCAGAACATGTGTACAGACACCATTGGTTTCAGTTTCTTATGCAAGTTTCTTATGTGAGCGATATTAGAAAAAGATTAGGAAAATGAATGATGAACCTTCTTCTTCGCTCTCAGCTCGTCGTTCTCGGCGAGGTTGCGCTTCGGGGCGCATCTGCAATGCTTTTTTCTTCTGAATCAACATCTATCATGATTTCAAGAATTTCCCGTGCTTCTGATACTAGATTGCTTGGCTGGAGTGCAAAATGTAGTTGATGGATGCTTGCATGGACTCACTCAGCCGCAGCACCGCAGCACTTGTGCAGCACGCGGCACTCCTGGCGCAGCGCGTGCAGGGCGCGGTTGCACTCGGAACGGGCGGCCTGCGAATCATTGGATGTCATACTTTATCACCTCAAATCAGCTAAAAATGACAAAACTCGTGCAGAGAATCGCCATGTTTTCGGAAACTTATCGAATGAAGAGATTCGGAAGAGAGCGAACCTTCTCATCTCCCTCCTTCTCCTTCTTCTCCTTCTTGCCACCCTTCTTCTTGGTCGAAACTCCGAACAGGGCTTCCCCTGCGGTCAGACGAGAGGAGAGCTTGGCGCACTGGCAACACTTTGATTGGCTCGTTAGATTGTCAAATTCATTATTCTGAGCAGTTTGCTAGTGACAAGTAATGATAGCTTTTTTATACAGACGAGAATGTACTGTGCGCTGGCAGCACTTGAGTTCAACCATCAACTATTTAGGTTGAAGGTAGTGTTAGCGAGTCGGAAAAAATTGTTTTGGAACTGCTGGCAACACTTTGATTGGTTGCTTAGTGAGAAAGAAAGGTTAGGTTTCAGAAATGATGAACAACTTAACAAATATTCAGTATCAACACCGAATATCAATGGTCGACTGATCGAGCTGATGAATCAGAATTCTCACCTTTCCCTTCGCCGTCTTCTCCTTGTCCGTCGTCTTCGATGAGGCCTCGGCGATGCACGCGTGCTCGTCCTCGACTTTCTAAATGTGAAGAGATGAAGGTTTGACAAATATGGGAAACTTTTGTTTCGTTTTTGTAAATTTCATCTTTTTTTCCTCGGAAATACCCAAAACATCGAAGAAGTGCAGAATCTCAAGTTGTGACTGCTTCGTGAAACATATCACGTGATTCAACTTCAGCGAACTCAGCTGTGTTGCTGCGCTTGCTTCCAATGAGGACACATGATCTGTCTACACAATGAACAAAACTACCGTACCTTCTCAATGATATCTCTCAGCTGCTGCTGCTTGGTCGTTGCCTCCTCACAGGCGGTAATGTTCGACGCGACGGCATCCTTGGCACGCTTGCCCGCTCCATGAGGGCACTCGGACTGCTGGAAATGAGTCAGTTTGCGATAGTTAGGAACATACGGTAGCCAAAGGTACTTTAATCGTTGCTAAGACAGTTCGACTAGCAGAAAATCGATATTAAAGCAGGGATAAATTCTGAGTCGACTATGGAAATCAGAAAATAAGTTAATTGTACAAACCTTGGCCTTGACAGCCTCCTGGCACTTGAGGTACTGGTCGCAGAGCGGGTCGGCGGAGATAATCTGAAACTTGATATTTCGAAAAAAATATTATTCCCTACACCCGTCCTCCATCCCAGTCCATCAACCCTTTGAAAAACCATTATATTTACGGAATCACTTAATGTCGAAGCACTTTCTTATCCGGAAATGCTCAACTATTGATGTATTTCCACCTTTTCGCTTCGAAAGGCATACTTCCTCACACGAATCTTTCCCGCATCTTCCTTGTCTGAACCTATCCTTCCCTTCCCCCTCGAGACTCATAGCCTTATCTGCCCCATTCGATCTCTAATGTATGCATGAGCGCCCGTTGATAGATGGAGCTGTTTGCATAATGTGATGAGGAATAACTCAGTTCTCAGTTCGCTCATTCTAGATAAAATGAAAAATAAATATTAAATTTAAATAATAATAAATTACCTGAAGAAGTGCCGAACCGAGCACGGAAGCCACCAGCAATCTCATTCTGCAAAATACAATATTAAAATAAATAAAAAAAATAAAAAATGGGGACACAAAACGCGCATCATCCGGGTCACAAGGGGTGAAAGTGAAAAGATGATCGGATCTTGTGACAATCCGAGTGCGAAATTAGCGATGATTATCTATCTCTACTCTCCTCACGGAACCAAGGAAGAATTCTTTCTGAGTCACCCAAGAAGTCTCGAATTGACACAAGAAAGAAGGATAAATGGCCCGAATCAACAAGGAAAGCATGTATACTTCATATTTCGATCACGCTTTCATGGGAAGGATAATGTTGAATCTCATGACCCTCTAGCAATCTCAAACCATAGAGGAAAGATAGATTCAAAGGATCGCCAAACTAGTAAGTACGCTTTCCGAAACGTATCTTCCTAGTCTTCACGCTTCTTGGTGAGGATGAGGGTAGAAAGAGGGAACAAAGGGATGAGAGGTTCCTCTATTCACGCTTCTTCTTCTCTCTCTCTCTCTCTCTTCGCCCGAAAGCTCTTTATCATGCGCAGAGCCCCTTCAGAAGCTACTCTTTTCGTATGGGCAAAGCTCTTCATTCAACATGCTCTCTCGCCACTCTGGAAGACTAGAGAGCACGCGAAACAAGGAGAGCAAGAGAAACCGCCCTTCCACTAGTGAATGCGCGAAAAGAAAGACCACGCGCTTGTGAAATCCACTTTATAAACGTCAGGGAGGAAAGGTCGGGAAGATAGAAAGATGTGCGCATTTTCCTTATCCGCACGCTATTTGAAGGAGTTGAGTCAAAAGAAAAACGTGAACGGGTTCGGCACTGAATGGATAACTGAAAAACAGTCCATTAGCTGGCAGTCTAAACTACTTTTCTGTGGGCAAAAATGGGTTCAAATTAGGCAGAGGAGAGTGCTCGTTCTTCAATCGCCAGCGCTTTAATAGGAACGCGCATCCTCTAAACTGGAACAGCATTTTTCGATCCTTGAAGAGCGAGCGAAAAACGGAGGAACCGGGGAAAGATTTCAAGCAATGATCTCTTCCGTTCACGTACTATCTCTCAGTGTCTCGCTGTTGAAGTGAACCGATGCGGATAGATTAAGATTTCAAGCAGGAGAAGGAACTGTTCGATGCTAGGTGAAATCTTCGAGCGCGATTAGATTAGACTGGGGATTAGATTGAATGGGCTGCGCTGAGATTATATTTCGAACCATTTTTGCTCGAAATACGTTCCATCGTTTCCCCAACTCACCAACCTTTCCTTGCTCGAAAACGCTTATTTGTCAGCTCAACCGCATTCATTTTGGGCAGCGCTAGTACCATGAAATATGACAGGAGAGCCGTTGTTCAACCGAAAACTCCCCACTTTCCGGCCATGAAATATGGCCGAGTTGACTGATGGTGAGAAGATGTGAGAGTGGCACGAGGCAAAGGGAATGGAAGATGTGGAGAAAAATGGGTAAGTGGATGGGACTGGGAAGGAATGGCTGCACATTGTACATATTTGGCATATTTTCGTGCATTGGGGAGCAAATTGGGGAATTTTAACGCTACAAACGGAAGCAATATTGTTGTTGGAAGAGAGAATCGGGGCAAATAATGCACTTTCAAGGCCGGGAAATTCGATTCGCGCACAACCGAGAATGAAGGCAATCTACACCAATTACGTGCGCGCATTATTTACGATTGCACCCAAATCCGTCTTCTTCTATTCGTATTAGCGAAATAGTAGGCGTACTGTAGAGATTCTGACAGTTGTCAGGTGCTCGTAAGCAGTAGATCTAGCCAGAGGCGAAGGAGTCAAGGTAGGAGTGATTAATTCGGCTCTCTCACTTGTCTGTGATCTCTAGTCAAGCAGGCACCGAGACCATTGCCAGGCAATAGTTCCGCCCAGGAGAGGAAAAGAAGGGACAAATGGTCTCGTCACTCAGGCAGTTCGACTCCATTACTCAGGGGATCTGCCCAAAGGACAGGTCACTCTCAATCATCATTAGGAGAGCAACCCACTCCCCCGCAGGGTGCGCGATCTCTCTCAATCAACCATGCACTCTAGCTCCCACACAGGCGGTAGAACACACCAATCGAGGGAGAGCAATGACAGTGTTTGCATGCGAGATGTAGTGTCAACACACGGACGATAGATGGATACACTGTTCTGCTCGCGTGTTTAGATGAGGGGGAGTTGATCACGATTGATGCATATCAGAAGGCATTATCGATGAGAATCAACATTACTGAATATCAATGGCCGTGAACAAAGAACAAATAGTGTAAGGGGACACCGAGAATGAGAGACACTCTTTTAGCTCGGGTGTTTAGATGAGAGAGGAGATCGGTGTTTCAGCTTGGGAAGAAGAGGTTGAGCATGGGAAAATATAGTGTGAGGATTCAGAAGCGAAGGGGGTACCGAAGAATAGGATCACGAGAAAGAAAAAAGCGTCACGTTTTCTGAGAAAGCAAGGATCAGAAGAGGATCAATGACTGAATAAATGGCGCTATTGGCAGCCTAAGAGACACGCGACAGAAATCGTTGAATCTCTCAAGTGCCATAAGGAAACGTCCAGATTCTCTCAGTTTCCCAAGCTTTCTTGAGAGTCAGACAGAGCTAGGGAGTAGGGATAAACGAGAGAATCAGAGGCCGCATTGCGAATGCAAAAGGGGCGCCTCTTCTCCGAAATGCAACAGCTTTCGGCCATTTTCCTCCAAAGATGAGACATATTCTGACAGGCGAGAGAGCACGGAAAATCGAGACGCCGACTCAAAAAGCATAAAAGCGCCGCCGCCGCCCAACAGACGCATTGCAGTGCGCGGCGGGGCTTCAGTGGATGAGAGTGGAGAGAGGAGGGGTCAGTGGATACGCTCCGCCCACTGGGCCTCTCCTCGCATGGCACACTATCTATGCCTATCTCACTGGCTAGCTTTCATCCCCAAGAGGGTGATAATGGCCCTAGGGCTTGTGGGTTTAGGGCCCTAAGTATTGCGCTTGAATAGTTAAGTTAAGACATCGAAGACAATTCCGGAAAATTCGAGAAGGAAGCATAAGGGAACCGTGGGGATTAGGTCGGATTAGAAGGGGTAGAGGGTATTAGGAACGGTTTACGCGCACTCAAACAGTGGAGTGCGCCCTGGGGTCAGGGAGAGCGAGCGGTGTTTCGATGTTGGTTGAAAAAAAGAGTTGGATTGACGATATATTCCGAATCGCTAACTTTCATACCCTTGTAGTACACCACGAGTGGTGGGAATCGCACGGAAGTGTGATATCCTACCCATCAGATCAAAGGATCTCACCCTAGTGTGAGAGACCACATGTGTCCAGTATGTCTCAATCCATCCCCGGACCGTCCCAGAGAAGAGAGAGAGGCAGATTGAGATGGAGGGAAAGTGACAGATCAGAGAGGGGACAAAGAGGCATCTGGATCGAATTGGAGAGAGCTTTTGGACAACTGGTGAGACGCAGTTACGACGAAAATTGATCGTTTAGGTTACTGGAAGTGCTGCTTGTGAGATGCAACAGTGTTCAGCGAAGATCGAATGAGCATTGGGATTAGGACAGAGAGAATTGAAGCAAATCGCACAACGTCGATCGTATAATGACTAGTAGATATGTGAGAAAAATGCTGCGCAGGATAAGTAATTCTCAGAAAAGGGCAAGAGAGGTGCGAATTCACAGCTTTCCTGCGTATCGTCACTGCAAAATTGCATGTGTCAGGGGAGAAAATAATGGAACGTTGATGTCAGAAGGCAGCGAGAATCTGGTTTGAAGCATGCACTCAACTGGAACGATTCCTCCAAGAACGACTGAGGAAATGTGATGTGGAGAATTGCAGCAATTTCAGAGGAATGGGCGAGAACCAATGGCTTTTCCAATTAAAATATGCATGAAATATGATGGTTGGAGAGAGATGAAGGTTCCTATCGAATGAATGGCCACTCCAACGTAAATACTATCTGGGCTCTCTCCATTTCCCCTGCTCTCTCGCATTCTCTGTCCTCAATGACTATTTCCTAGCATCGTAATTTCCTCCTCCCGGCTCATCATTTCTTCTTTTGGCCATAAAGGGAGGGGGAAATAAGATGAGATGGCGGAATGAGAGTGGGATGTTGGAGGCTCTACTTATTTTGTCTGCTCTATTATGGTCAGAGATGAGCGCGAGGCCAGGAAATAGTAGGAGATCCTTGAATTACCAACCACAAGAATGAATGGGATGAAGTAGTGTCTGGAGTAGATTTGCTTGGAAGAAAAGTTGGCCATGCGCTCTCCTTATTGGAAGCGAAAGGGATCCATTACTGGCTATGGCCTGGTGTGAGGGAAATAGTAGTAATGAATGGAGAGGGGGATTTTGCTGCCAGAGACCATTGAAGATTACTCTGTAATCCTACCGAAAGTCGCAGACTGGATGGAGAAACCGGGAAATGGAATGAACCATGTATCTTACAATTAGTCCTTCCTTGGACATTGTTTCGAGTTCATTCATCAAATGTTCTTCAATTTTCTACTTCCGCCTCAATGAAAGGATCGAAAAGTAATTGGACACGGGCGTGGAAATAAAGTATAAATATGCTCGAGTGCAGGACATTCAATATCCCCAAGTGCCCAAATTGAATGCGTTTGTCATGCGCGAGAGAGAGACAAAAAGAGTGTCCCGTGTTCACTCTAGGATGAAGGGGAAGAGGGAGAAGTGGTCCCGAGGGAAAGATGGGACGAGAGTTGCTCAGGTTTAGCACAGCCTAGCTATTTGAGGGAAAATGGTTGCCACACTCCTCGCTTGCTTTGCCATACGAGTGTGATGCATCAATGAAGAGAGGAAACATAAAAAAATGCAACGAAGCGGCTTGGAAATGCAATGAATTGAAGCAAGAACGCCGATGGAATCCGTCTGCTTGGAATGTAGAATTGAATAGACAACGTCATTTGAAGGAAATGGGAAAGGGATGTAGGCAGCCTAGAGTCACTCCAATCCCTCTTGAACATAGCTACTGAGACTTGGTACTGCGGAGCGAGCTTCATACTATTTAGAAAATATTTTCGTTCAACTATTTTCAAGCACTTTCCAAGAAATTATAAAGCATACTTAAAGTAATCTTCTTTCAAGAAAAAAAAAGAAAAAAAACATTAGAAGGAAGAGATTGAACGAGCCGCCTTGCTTGTCTCAGGATCGTCTAATTCCCCAGAAAGCCTAATCCCTTCAATCAAAGAGACGCGCCGCCTAAGCCGCCACACAACTTGAGAGGTCATGGAGCCGTCAGAACCGGAGAAGCGAGGGAGCCGGGAAATGGAGTTGACTGGAGAATGTGCACGTTTTCGGACTGAGAAGGGAAAAAACTCAGCTGTCATAACCAGAAATAGATCCGGGGAAAATAGAACGCGTGAAGCAAAACAACGATTTCAGTAGTATTTATGAAGGGTCTTCGTCCCTTCGCATTTGCTAAGAAACCAATCTCTTCCTCTGCAAAGAATCCCCCAGTAATTAGTGGAGGGCTTTGCAACAGGCCTCTTGCTAGTCTTCGTTCGAAAAGCAGCAGTAACTCTCCTCATTCCACACGCTCTGTCACCGGTCAGACGAGAGAGTATGGAGAATGAAGAGAGTCTACTCTTGCATACCGCACTGCAACAAGAGAGAGGAGAGCGATACAGAGACTCTGAGAGCAGATGTGGTTTCTTCGCTTTCCATCCCAGCCGCCAAACTAGCCGCGATTTAGGGATGGCTCCACAGGGACAAGGGGTGATTTTGCATAATCTGGCAGGGGGTCAGAGGGATGAGATAGTGTGCGAAACTAGGAGAGTGCTCCTCTACTAGGGATGCAACATTTGCAAGACAGCTGCAGAAAATGTGTTGAAACTGCCGGCACGATCAAAGACGAGGGAGTTTCAAAGCGAACCGATAGTGAGAGTGTGTTGCTGAATCTCACAAAAATACAAAATTAGAAAATCACAAAGCCAATGCAATGAAGCTGAACAGTGTTAGAAATCTCAAATATCGAGTATTTATCCGTTTGAAATCGAGTTTCTTCACATTGTCGAGCCAATTTCTGCTCACTTCGTGTCTGCACATTAAAGGAATAAAATAAATCAGTTTACGGTTGTAGCTAGATTACGGTTGCTACCGTACCTTTGGGCGGCTCGACCTCTGACTTGGTGTCGGGCGTCGTCTTGGCGTCGCCTGGAATTATCGATTGATTTTGAGGTGAATAAAGATTTGAGAATACGGTGGATACCGTACCTCCAGGTCCAGCCGTCTTGTCAGTGCGTGCGTTTCGCGCTGATCTGCAAGGATACGGTAGTATTGATCGGTTACGGTAGAGATACTGTACGCACTTTGACAGGTCTTTCTTGTCCGCACTGCCGCCGCGTCCGGACCTGCAAGTGGGGTACGGTAGGTTACGGTATTAATCGATAATCGATAAGCTACAGCAATATTAGGTTACAGTACTTGGACAGCGAAGGAGGAGGATTCTTCCGGGGCGGAAGCGGCGTGATGACGGGCCATCCGTCCTGCGAGGATTATTGATTGATACCGTACCCCATTCTTCCGTATATCTACAGTATCTCTACCGTAAGCTCTCACATTCGGGTCCTTGACTCGAGGAGGACCGCATCCAACAGCCAGCAGTGGAGAGGCGAGCAGGGAGAGAAGGAGGAAGAGGAGCATTGCCGACCACTCGGGAGGGGAGCAAGAGGGGGAAGTGAGGGAAGGAATCGTAGACTAGATTTTTTTTCAGATTGGATGCAAATCTGATTCAATTACGTTGAAGGAGAGAAGAGGAGAGAGTCTGTTCTCCTCCCTCATTTCACCCTCCTCCCACCATGCCAGCCGGTCTGCTCGCTACGCGTGCGTTTGTTTTCTTGTTCCGTGATGACCTACCATAACCCTACCATAACCCTACCGTAACCCTACCGTATCCTCGCCTACCGTAACCTACAGTACTCTCAGTGCTACTCCTTCTGCCGCTGCTCGCGGCCTTCGCCTGTTGTTCCAAGCAGAAGAAGCCGCCCGCCAATCCAAACGAGGTATACGGTAGTCAGTTATCGATCGATTATCGATCGCTGTTTGAGATAATGTAGGATGGGATTACGGTAGTCAATCAATAATCATCAGGTGCTGCCGCCCGCCAAAGCAGCAGGCAAGAGCGCGCCCGGGACGCCAGGCAGCGCGGAGAAGAAGGTATACGGTAGATAGGGGCTACGGTAGATACAGTATCCTACCGTAGTAGCACGAGTATCTGTAAGACGGATACGGTAGTAGCATTCGGAAAAACTATGAACGAAGAGTGAATGTTAGAGAGCATAATGCCCCACCCTGTGCAGATGCAATAGCCTACATCAGTACATCAGTACCTACAGTACCCAGCGTTACAGTAATCTCAACCTACCGTATACCAGGCAGCGAATGACGCGGTGGACGTCGAGCCGTGACCAAATCGAGGGCCGACGGTCGATCGATTATTGATTGAAAATCCCGAAAGATGCTGACCAAACGAGCACAAATGCTCTGATTCCGTGTGCTTTTGCTTGCGATAAACGAGTTTTACTTCTACCGTGATCCTTGAGTACCGCTAAGTTATCGAGAACAGAACGATCTTTGATCTCCTCTTCGTTCTTTTGCATACCCACTTATTGTATTCGATTAGCGAGACAGAATGCAAATTGGAGAGACAGCGAAACCATCGCTCGTTCCCTCACTTCGTCTCGGCGAGCTCGCAAGGGACAGTCGCTCCCCCTGTCCTCCCTCCGTCCCCCAACATGGCCAAGTCTCCCGATACGGACGGACCCGACACAGAGTCAGTTTACGATTACAGTTATCTACAGAATCTGATCACGGATACCGTAGACCCATTTATCGATTAAATTCGCTTATTCTATCATCTCAGTAGATAACGTGCGGAAAATCTTCTGTTCGTTGAGCTACCGTATTCTTACGTTTACCGTATCCTACGCTAGTCGTACAGTAACCCATCCTAGTTCTTTACAAAATTCTACAGTCCTACCGTATCCTACCGTACCCCAACCGTACCCTTCAGGCCAGACACGAAGAGTGCGAAGAGCGGGACGGGCGTCGACGCTAAGTCGGGGACTGGAGCTAAGGTTAATTAGTCAGTTCACGATTACTGTAATCAGTCCTCAATCAGTTGGATACTGTAGATCCCGATTATCGATTCCTTTAAGACGAAGACGGGTCCGAAGAAGCGGACGGGCAAGGGCCTCTGGGAGTTCATCAAGGCCATGAGCAGTCAGCGCTACTGGGACGAATATGTGAGTACGGTAGGATACGGTTGCCTCATCGACAACTGCTTACGGTATCATGAGCATCGATTGCAGTTCAACTACAAGATGAACGACATCATCCGGACGATCACGAAAGTGCGCGAAATCTTCATGAAGGGTACCGTACTCTGAAAAATCGATAATCGATGAATTACCGCATCCTACCGTAACCCTAAAATCGATAATTGCAGAGAAGATGCTGGTCGAGTGCGGGCTGCCCGTCGTCATAATGGGCGATCTGCACGGACAGGTACCGTAATCAGAACTAACGTAGCCCTGATTACCGTAACCTGTCTCGCCAAAGTACTACGTACCTACCGTAATCCTCCTCTAAGCAGTCCACAGCAATTGTGAGAGATTCCGTTTGGAATCCCTTGTGATGCACTGTTACTAACACGGAGAAGTACACTCTGCCGATTCGGCACGGTTTATTGCACACAGTACGAAAACAGCCAATAGCGGGTGTGTCGAGACCTGCCTCTTACCCCGTGCTCAGTCGTTTGCTCAGAGATGGTTCACTGAGCCGACGAGCACAAAGTAAGAGACAAAGAAAGGAGGGGTTCGACAACGGGTCAAGAGACGGGAAATCGGGGGTTCTTATACTCATCTGGAGGTGAGAGAGTAGAGAGCCGAGATGGATAAAGCAGGGAAAGAGTGTGGCATCAGCATAGGCTCCAGAGAAAAGAGAGACGATTGCATAATCTGACTGAAGCCGGGATCAGGAATAGCTTCAGGGCGAGAGAGCAGAGGGATATTGGAGGTGGTTCAGAAAGATAGAGACATGAGTCAGATGAGGGGGGAGAAGGATCAGATGTTCCGGGGCGATAAGCGCGCGGAACGGAGAGAACTAGCAACTT
>LS515342.1:282111-331328 GCA_900490845.1 Pristionchus japonicus
ATCAGCATAGGCTCCAGAGAAAAGAGAGACGATTGCATAATCTGACTGAAGCCGGGATCAGGAATAGCTTCAGGGCGAGAGAGCAGAGGGATATTGGAGGTGGTTCAGAAAGATAGAGACATGAGTCAGATGAGGGGGGAGAAGGATCAGATGTTCCGGGGCGATAAGCGCGCGGAACGGAGAGAACTAGCAACTTACACGATGAATCATACAATAGGTAGGTCAAACTACACAGCAAAAGTAAATACAATAAACGAAGGGGCTTTAACCCTTGACGAACTCCTGTTCGAGGACACTCAGTCCTCGACAGCAATCAATACTTACCGTATCCTCACATTACAGTACTACGACCTGCAGCGGGCGTTCCACAAGTTCAACACGCAAGTGAACGGGAAGATGAAGCCCGGCTATATGACGCATCGATTCGTATTCATGGGAGATTATGTGGATCGGTAAGGGCTACGGTACTCGGATTCCCTATCTCAGGGCGTTACTGTAGGTTGCGGTAGATAGTCAGTTAGCGATTACGTGAAGATACTGTAGGCAGGTTACGGTACTCGACTACCGTACCCTGCCTATTGGTTACGATAGCGATCCTGCTCCAAAGATCAAAGATCAAATCGATAAACTGCTCCTTCTCAGTGGAAAGAACTCGCTCGAGGTGCTCATGATGCTGTTCTGCCTCAAGATACAGTGCCCGAAATCGGTCAGTTGGCGATCGAGTGAGGATACGGTAGCTACCGTAATCTAACGTACTCTAATCAATCAATAACTACCGTACCGCTCAGTTCTTCCTGCTGCGCGGAAATCACGAGGCGCGCGCCATCAACCGAGTCTACGGCTTCCAGCAGGAGTTGATGGAGCGATTCGATCGGGTCAGAGAGATCAAAGATCAAAGATCAGAGATCAAAGATCAAGGATCAAAAACCAACTCCTCTCAGGACGACGCGCGCGAACTGTTCATCAAGTTCAACGAGCTCTTCTCGCACATGCCGATTGCTTGTTTGATCGGTGAGGAGGGAAGGGAATAAAGATCAAAGACCAGCGATCAAAGATCAACTCCAGGGAGCATAGAGATCAAAGATGAAAGATCAACTCCAGATAGCATAGAGATCAAAGATCAAAGGTCATACTCCCTCATTCCAGGCCAATCCATTCTCTGCATGCACGGCGGCATCTCCCCGCTGCTCAACTCGCTCGACGACATTCGCAATGTGAGCAAACATTAAAGATCAAAGATCAGTACCATACCCAAATTTGATCTTTGATATATTAGAATAGATCACTGATCTTTGATCTTTGTCAGATCCCGAAGCCGATGATGGACCCGAACTCGAACCAGCTCGCGTGCGATTTGATGTGGGCGGACCCAATGATCGGATTGAAGGGGTACGGTACTTGATCTTTGATCTCTCAAAATCCAATTCTTCGGTACTGTTCCAGTTTATCTCTAACGCATGCATATTGAATGAAAAGCCTACAATATGGAAATAGCAATTTGACATTTTCTTGTCCTCAAAAACGAAATTTCCAGCCACAAACCGAACGCGATCCGCGGCGTGAGCATCCACTTTGGGGAGGACCTGCTGGACGAGGTGCGCTGTTCTGTTTTACGGTTCCCGATTCCGGCTTTACGACTTACCGGTTTCCTATTTACGGCTCTACGGTTCCGGTTCCTTTTTTTCTTAACCTGACCAGATTAGAGCGGATCAAGTAATCAGGGTGGTAAAGTAGTACGTAATCAACATTGATCTCTGATCTCTGATCTCTAGGTGATGCAGCGCTGCGACCTGCGGCTGATCGTGCGCGGCCATCAGGTGGGCGGAGCTTGAGGGGCGGGGCTTAGAGTGGGCGGAGTCTCAATCTGATCTTTCCCAGATGATGATGAACGGCTTCAACTTCTTCCACGACAAGAAGCTGGTGACGGTGTTCACGGCGGCGAGCTACTATCCGGATCGGGTAAGCAGTGATCTTTGATCTTTGATCTTTTAAGTGGTGGAAGAAGATAGTGAATGTCTAGATACAGATTGGGACGAAACAAAGTAGCAATCTTGTTTTGATACGCTTCATCTGAAGATCAAAGACCAAAGATAAAAGATCAAAGATCACGTCTTCAGCGCAACCGTGGCATATTAGTTATCGGCTTATCATGTAATGAACATATTCTATGCGAAAATATTCTGAGTTCAAAGATCAAAGACCACCCCTCCCCTCTTCCAGCCCAACCACGGCGCGGTGATGCAGGTGAACAAGGAGGGCCGCGTCGGCTTCAAGATCATCGCGCCCATCGAGAGCGCTGGTGAGATAACGTTCCCTTTCGAATCAGCAACCTCAGCAAGTAATTAGTGCGATATCGTAGTGCACAGGATACAATTCAGGAGATGAAAAATCCCTTTCCAACCAAAAAACCTCCGTTAGGTCCCTTGAAAGCTAGGAGATTCTGAGATGTTTCCATAGATTCAATGTTTCTCGTAACACAGGGATGAGGGTGGGGTTTTTTCTTCGTAAACTCTGTTCAGCAGCCACTTTTCAATTATTGCGTCATCCCTTCTCAATATCTCTCTCGCAGACGGCAGAACTGTTTTGTACATGACTTACACAATTTATTGTATCATACGATAATTTACGTAATTTCTCAATCGAATAAAAAATCGATTATCGATTGATTCCCTGCAGACGGTAAGATCTTCCGCGGCGCGCACGACGACGCGAACGCGTACGACACCGGCTACCAGACGTGCACCGACCCGCCCAAGGTGAGGAGTACGGTAGGATACGATAGGCGATCGATAACTGACTTAATTTCGAGGTACAGCAGTGATTCGATAGCTGATTCAATTTTGAGGTTACGGTAGTGAATCGATAGCTGATTCAATTTTGAGGTTACGGTAGTGAATCGATAACTGACCACCAAGGCACAGTAGTGCCAATCGATAACTGACTTAATTTTGAGTTACGGTAGGCGATCAATAACTGACTCCATTCCTTGCAGAAAGCCAAGGGCGGTTCGTCCAAGTCGCTGAAGAAGAGCGATTCGTCGAAGAAGGCTGCGGCTCCGGCTGCCGCTCCCGCCCCCACGCTCGAACGGTACGTGGGCTGTATTCTCTCTTTCCATCTAAGCTTCGACGCGCGTTGTGTTGCGAAAAGGGTATAAAGTAGAGTTTACATAGGAAGATGTTGGGTGTCCTTGCGAACTAGAACCAGGCCCCGCGCTCGAACGGTGAGTGTACGGTAGGAAATACGGTAGATCGATCGATAACTGACTCGTTCAAGGGATACGGTAGCTGATCGATAATTGATTTTTTTAAATCATTGCAGGGTCGATACGGATAAGAAGGCGGACGTGAAGCCGCCCGCGTGATCTCAAAAGATCAAAGACCAAAATCAAGAATCAGTCTTAGAATCAAAGTACATATCGAGAACAAAACTTGCGATGACGACCATAATGAGTAGATTGTGATAAACGTCCTGGCGAGAATCGTTTTCTATCTTGTCTTTGGTGGTAATTGAACATGAAATGAATGGAATGAAGATTCAGTTCAAGCCAAGAATTGATCGTGACTGCATGTTTGCAGTTGAGAGAGATTGTGAGTCGGCAAACTCGATTGTATCGAGATCCTAAAATAGTGTGTGCTGCAAAGACAAGGGATGATTTTCTGCATGAAATTACTACGATAACAATTGGGTCTATCAACACAATACGTAATCAACATCATTCGTTGTGAAGCAGTCTCTTGTGAAACGATTGCAAACAACTCAGAGATCTGTTTATTGGTTTTCTATGTGGCTCGAGAGTGATTCTTTCTTCTACTTCAATTCCACAATCTCTTCTTCCTTCGAGGGAGCGATTTCAATGGGTGCGATTCCCGAAGGTGTGATTCCCTTCTCGGGGAATTCGACCACTCCATCGTCGCCCATTGCAGAGGGAAGCGCTTCGATCGGCTTCAGTCCTGAAAAAGAATCATTATGACGTCATGTAAACCGTTTATTGGAGATTGATTGTGACGCTGGGAGTCTGTCACTCTGTGGAAAATAATCGTTGTGTTCTTCAGAATGCAAAGTTTGAGAATCGCTTCGGAACGTCGAAAACTAACCAAATATGCATCCGAGTGGCGGCGGGACCTTGTATCGCACAGCAGGATGCATCGGATCGGGACGAAGCAACTCGAGCCATGGCTAAGGAGGATTGCGTTGTGATGACGTCATCATTTTCCTCACCTTTTCTGCTTTTCTGTGCTTCACAAATGTAAGTATTGCACCCAGGAGGATAAGCGGAACCGGAATGAAAATGAACGAGCCGAGAACGAACTGGAAATATGCTAGTTTGGATGGGGAGATCAAAGATCAACTTACCCGAATGTATGGAATAGTTCTGAGCAGTTTGTCTTTGCGTCGCCATACTTCCTCCTGAAAACAAAATTATTAAAAAAACAAAAACAAAAACGAAAAAAATGAGCAATTATTTCCATAGTAACGTACGAAATAGTCAATGCTGATCAGATATGTATAATACACGTATGCCATGAGAATGGGACTGAGCACGAATTGACTGATTCGAACGAGGAGACCGTAGGGTGAAAGGAACTGGAATGAGAAGAAACTTGATTTAGGGAAATCATGTTGCTAGATCGGATGAGAACATTTGGTTGATGCCCACTGGATTCTGAATCAGTAGGTTATCATCCGAATGTTCTCAGCCAGCATCTGTGTTTACGCTTCCCTTTCAACCAACTCACATATCCGAACACGTTCACTTTCTTGCCCATCGAAGCACTGATATCGCGGTAGAAATTGGCCGGACCTTCAAATAGCCAACGTTGTTTGTGTCCACATTTCTGATGAAACAGGCTTCGGTTTCTAGCCAACTTTCATTCGTATAGCATTCCAGTGGTATTCGAGAGTCGGGCAGCAACCGACAAGTTACGATGAAACATACCATAACAGGCAATTGCGATCACTTGCAGGCCGACCATAAGTTCTGCAGCAAGCTGCAACACACGAGTGTCGAGAATGTAGAAATATTGGTATCCAACCTGCATTTAGTTTTCGATCGATCTACCGTAACCCGTTGACTACCGTACCCTCGTGCACTGCACAAGTCCTATGCCGAAAGCTGCGATAACGAGAATGATGATGGTTATCGATCGGTGTTTGCGACAGAATTTGAACTGATCAGTGAGGGCTGAGATCGGCGTCTCGAGTAGACCTCAAATGGACTTTACGTTATGTTGTTGTTGCTGTTGTTGTTGTTATGAACAATGTTGTCCGATATCCGAACAACTGTCTCACCAAAGAACGTGGATATTCCCATTGCGAGCAACGTTCCAAAGTATAGGAACGAGATCAAGTAAGGGAAAGGGAGACGACTGATCACTTCGGGAAAATAGATGAAGGGGAGCTGTAATTGTTTGAGTTCAGAAAACAGAAAGAACTTCAAAATCTCACCATGAATCCGGTTAAATGTTTCTCGTTTCGAGCCCAGTTGACGAAAGGGAACATGTCGCGAATGTTTGACAGTATAACGAACATCTGAGAAGTTGATTGTCTCGTCTTTCTAGTTGATCTTTGATCTTTGATCTTTTTGTTTAACCCACATTCATCGATGAAATAACCGTCCACACAGACACAACCACGGATACGATGATCGAGTCCTGAATGGATGGATACGGTAGATGAATCGATAACTACCGTACCCAGAATGCGTCGTTGCTTCGCTTGTTGTATGACGCCATGGATACCATTCCACCCAATCCGAGTGAAAGGGAAGTGCGCGCAGAACGAAAAGCGTATGACCATGCCTGAATTGCGGATATAAGCATAAAAGGAGATAAATTGGCGTATTCAACAAACCTTCTTTTCAAGAAATTTAGTGCCGTTGATTTTGAAGAATTTCTGAAGTGCGGTATCCGCTCGCTCCATCACCAAACAGCGACACATAAAGGCGAACGTGAGAAATCCACTGGAATGCCAAAATTTGGAGAATCTGTTCTGAAAAACAACGAAAACAAGCAAACAACAACAGCAACTAACGCTCCGCTAACGATGAAGAGCGACAGTTTGCCCAGCCATTTCATTCTTCTCAACAAACAGATGCAAGCGAAGATCCAAACTACGCAAAAGGCGAACACAACCTGGAATAAAGTCAGTTGTCGATAGTCATCTACCGTATCCTCTTACTCTTCCCGACGCAAAGTTGTATTCAGCCTCATTGTTGTTGGTTAGACCTTCGTCGAAAGAAGGAGGGAGACCGCGCAGGGTGACTCTGGAAGGAATGAATGAGTAAAGGGTAGCAGATGACAAAATCGAAGATTTTCTGAAGAGTGATTCGATAGAGGAGCTGCATAACGAGCAGAGACAGGACCATTCCGGATAGTTAGCCCAGAATACTAATTCGAGTCGGTAAAAGAGTGCCAAAACACGAGAATATTACTCACCGAAAATATTCTAATGCGGGCAGTTCCATAGGTGGTTTGCTGTACATTCGATCCTCCATAGTGATGCACGAATTTTTGAACCACACCATTTGAACCTGAATGATTTAAGGTTTTGCAGATTGGGAAATCGATTTTTACCGTATCATTCTTGCACTTCTTCTTGTTTGTTTCAGGCGAGAAACAGGCTGAAAGGAATCGTATTTTTCCATGGATCTGATATATTCTAGGTTGATGAGACGTTTAGGAAGTCTCGTTTTGCTTCATAAAAGAAAAGTTTCCTAATATTCTGAAACGTATTCCTAAACGCGATGTCCTAAACGTCCCATCACCACATTTGGCGTTGGTTTACCTGGTGAGTTCCATTCATTTGTGCAAGCTGTACGTTGTGCGACGCCGATCAGAGACTAAAAAAAGAAATCAAAGTTCAAGTCCAGAGATCAAAGATCAATAAAAGTTGCCCTTCAACGCATCCTGCAACTCGCCTCTACAGCGTACTCTAGTGAGTATGCGTTGAGTAGAGCGTAGTTGGCTGCTCGAATGAAGGAGAGAAAGCATACAGACCAACCGACTCCTGAGAAGCATTTAAATTTATTATTTAAATTAAATATTGGTAGCTCCTGCACTTTCCCGGACAATAGAGAGAATGAATTGTGTACCAAAGGAGTTGGCGATTGGAGATGAGGTCATAGGAATATTTGGAGGCCAATAGGAATCATGGATGTGGTAAGAAGATTGCCTAGTGATGACGTCTTCTGATGAAGATGATGACGACCCGGGAGTCGTCCGGGAAAGTGTAGGAGCGCAAAAATAATTTAATCATCAGACCTTGCAAGAGCGGGAAGTTGAGCTGGAAAGCGCGCATCGGGCCAACTTGAGTGATCTGGAATGGATTTTGAGCTCTTTGTTACGGGCTCCCTGGTATTAGATAGTCACTTCATCAACTTTAGTAAACCACCCTTAAACGAATCCAATTCTACTCCTCCTCACCTGTCCAATCATCATTTCGAGATACAACATCGGCACGCCAAACACAACCATGCAGATGGAGTACATTATGATGAAGGAGGCTGAAAGATCTCGTCATCACTACGCAATCTTCATCAGATGACGTCATCACTAGGCAATCTTCTTACCACATCCATGATTCCTATTGGCCAGCGGAAAGTGAATGAAGGTGCCATTGCCGATTGTGTACCCGATTACGGTCAGTAGGAACTGCAATGGTCATTCTGCCCTATTGATCTCCTCGAGGGCGGTTGGTCAGAAGATCAAAGAGTGAGAATACCTGTGCTCGGCTCTCGAATTCGCCTCTTTCATCTCTCGGATCGTGATCGGGCATCCATTGATCGTCCTCCGCATCATCTGATAGAGATCAAAGATCAAAGATCAACTCGAGAGCACAAAGATCACCCGGCTCGTTCGATCCTTCTGCTGTGCGCCTGCAAAGATTATCGATTAGTTGGATACGGTAGCTGGGTCCTACCCCGTTTTCTCCAGCGAAGTTTTCGATCCACTCCGACTGCCGCGTCTTCCCCCCACAAGGTGGCCGCTCCTGAATACGGTAGGATACGGTAGTCTGGGTACGGTGGCTGGGATACGGTAAGAGTACTGTAGGGATACTGTAGAGAGGTACTGTAGCATGTATACGGTAAGCATACTGTAGAATGAAAGGTTGACATGGATCGATACAGGGTGACACGGTAGAGTGGATACGGTAGGGAAAACGCACCCGACGGGTTCGAGTAACTGGAGTGGCGCCGCCATCCAACCGCCGATTGAGAGAAGAAGAGGGGAGAATGAGGGAGGAAAGGGGAGAGTTGAATTGTTTTATAGGCAAACTGGCATGCAAATTGTTATTGTAGTTGTAAACAACTTTCGGAATATGTAAAGTTTAATATTACGAAAAAAAATTTAAAAATGAACTATTTTCCGTCTCTTGAACAAATCGCGACTTAGTTTGTAGCTTTTAAGAAAATCATTTCTTTAAAATCATGGAGAACGATAATGTAGAAGTAGAAGTCAGGAAAGGAAAATCGAAAAAATTCCTTTATTCTTTGAACCATTGATCCATCAAAATAACGCAATGCCGATCGAATAATCATTGTGAGAAGTAGAAAGTGTGATTTATTGATGGAAGGATATTCAAGCCAGTCTTCTGTCGAACTCTCCCGGTTGGATGAGCCCATCTCCGTTCATGTCAATCTTGGAGAACCTGGAAAGGGAATCTTGTCAATATTTCGCTTTTGCAACGATGCAACAAAGCTCATCCTCTGAATCTCTGAACTAAGGCTTCGATGTAAAGAGATTGGAGAGATTTAGATATTTTAAGAAAGTAACGAAGAAACGATACCATCCACTCTCCCCCACATCCTTCTTGACCCTCGCCTCTCCCGTATTGGCCATCAGATAGTTCAATCCTTCTCCCTCGGAGATCGCTCCATCCCCATTTGCATCGATGGCGGCGAAGCGATACTGGGCGGTCACGCGTTGCGCTGGAGTTGATTGACCGGTCAACTCAGCATAATCAGAAGTAGTAACTCAACAATTCTCTGCTGCGAAGCAATGAAGTGCCAATAAGACTAGACAAGCTCTCGTAGAAACTAGATAAACAGCCAAAAAGTGAAGAAAACGAGCAGAAGAAGGGAAAATTCACCCTCAGTCACATCTCTCCTCCTTCGGCCGAACATCGCAGCGACACCAATTGCCGTTCCTCCCGCGGCGACGTACGAGTCCCCTGAAAATTTTACCGGTGTTTCTGGAACCCTGGGACAATTCGATTCAATTCCTCTCTGAGTGTCAGAAACTCTGCACCTACAGTAAGTTCTCTTCTCAAAGAGATTTAATAATTCTTCATTATTATGAACCAAAGATAACTGACAATCGGTCTCGCAGCTCTTATTGCATCCCCCATCACAGTTGCAGCAGAAGACGTTGCACGGGCCCTCGCCGCAGCACTGGAATGACATTGTGTTTCGCTCAACGTGGATTGATGCTCAGCAGTCTAATCATTCACAATCGCAATGCCGCATAAAGTTCGCAGCACTGAAATGCCCTTTCTACTCATTGAGGCGCAGAACCACGAGCTGAGCAGTCACAAACTCCTTATTTGCAGGGTATATTAACAGTTCAGCCTTGAGTTAGGAGTCAGAGTCAGGATTGTGAGTCAGGAGCCTATGGGGACCGACTAACCTTTCCGACGCTCTTGTTCTTGCAGCACGCCTCGACGGTCACCAGAGCGAGGAGCAGAAGAGATGAGAGGAGGAGAAGGCGCATAGTGGAGTGGGTGGAGATGAAGACAACGGAGAGATACCAGGTCGAGTAATTTGCGCACTTTTATACTAATGAAACTGCAAGAAAAAGGCGATTGCATTCATGTATCACGATGTTTGGCCAAAAAACTGATTCTGTGCAGCTACGGCAGCAGAAAAATCGCCGCTCTCTTCATGCTGTACAGCTTGAACTAGAGATATTGTGGAATTAAGAGAGTATTGTGAAGAGTATCTCTAGTTTGTAATCGACGGTCACAGTGTTAGTAATGTACGCTGATCTTTTGCGCACGAGGTTTGTTCTTGTTACTTGTTGCTTAATTTTTCGATTCACGAGATAGATAATCGCATCTCATATTCTATTGATCTAGTTGTTTGCAACAGTGTATTTATACAAAATGTAATCGATTATGCAAACGTGCAATATGAGTCCTTTTAAAGAATTCGTCCACAATGCAAATGAATCGTTCTATATAAATCGGATTCTAGAATAATATGGATTAGCTTCGATCAATGAAATTATGGAGAATCACTGCTCTGAAAGTCGTCGAAATCTCTCGGATCATAGCGATCATCATCCAGATATCCGTCATAAGCGCGCTCTGAAAGAATTAAACGCCTTTGCACCTGTGATTTTTCCTGCATAATGGAGAATCCATACCTCTCGGTTTCGACTGTCCCTTTGCGATGTAGGCATGCACAAATCTGAAACAAATACCAAAACTTGGCTTTTCCATCTATTTTTGGTATCTGTGTTGAGTACTTTACGAGTATTTTGAGCAATAACTTGAGAAAGTCGGAATTACCTGTCGTTCACGAAAGTCTTGGTCGCCGTCGAAAGCTTGTGATATTCATCCGTCTTGATCAATTCCTTCTCGAGCAGAGTGGAATCGCCCCAGCGATGAATCAGAACCTGAATAATCATGAATCCGGGGTGATGGAAGGTCTAGACTCTCAGAATTTGCAAAGATGTCCTACCGATTGAACGAGCTTCAGCTGGTACTCATTCGTTGCGAGTCGGAACACCTTTGCTTTGCTCAGTTCGTTGGACTTGAAGTCGATGAGATAGGACTCGATTCGACGGAACAACTGAAATTTTGTAAAAAAAAATACTTCTAAAATCTTGTCTTATCACCTCCGGCATTTCGAATCTATTCGCGAGCTTGAGTAGAGTGGCGAAATTATGTCTCGAGATGGGCTTGCTTGAAGGATGAATTACCAGAAGAAGCTCCTCAAAGTCCTCGGCCAAAATGTCGTCATCCTGGAGAGTGAAGTTCTCAATTGTGTGGTACTGAATCAAATTGTTTTACTAATGTCCGATAAAAATAAACACATAGGGCTTACAGTGATCGGGTAACGACCCTCCTTCTTCTCCTTCATGTCCGCCTTGAAGTACGCCTCGAAATATCGGCTCCACATCGCGAGATACTGAGGAGAAACGTGAAATTCCTGAAAATAGTTGTGTGCCAGAACGCTTATCAAATAGAGGGACATGGCTGAACGCAACGAGAAGAACGCAACTACGCATAAGTCTTCTCCAGATTCGCTAGTTATACCGATTCGCGCACTCATTTGCGGTTTTTTCGTTTGCAGTTCTAACATGCCCCCCCCCCTCAAATATACCAACCCTGTTCTGCACAGCAACAACGACGTTCCCATCTTCGAGATCCGAAGATGTGATTGCTTTCACAACTATAGTGACACGAACGTGAACGATAAAGTCGAGCTTCGTCTGGTATGTCTGCAACCAAAACGATTATTTTTGCTAACAGATTCTGCCACGCATAGAGACCATAAGCCCCGCCTCCTTTTTATGTGGGAATTTTCATTGTTCTAGTGAATTTCTGCATGTGGGGCACAGATAACTCAATACACTGTATTTTTAGAAGATTTTAGGAATAACAAACGGTAAAACGTATGGTCTGATTCAGACCTAGAGGGACACATTGGGCAACTCAAATACCCTTTACGACGA
Source organism: Pristionchus japonicus (assembly GCA_900490845.1). NCBI lineage: Eukaryota > Metazoa > Nematoda > Chromadorea > Rhabditida > Neodiplogasteridae > Pristionchus > Pristionchus japonicus. The sequence continues at coordinate 293,787 of LS515342.1, forward strand.
TCTCGGTCAATGACCTTGGGGTCTCTAGTCACGCACCTGAACCTCGAAGAAGAGTCTGATGCCGATTTCTTCGTTGACATTTAGAGTTCCGCCGAGCACGAACTGCTGGGAACTCGCCTCTCCCTTTCCCAACACAAACTGACCCTAGCAAAGTCAATTTGGCTCGGTATCTTGGAATTGAAAGTGATACTCAAGTGGTAGTTCAAAATATAATATTTTTCTATCAAATGATCATCTCTCAAATTTTTGAACAAAGGACAAATTAGATTAGCCTTTGTTCAAACTTCCGTGATTCTTTGTTCCGTGATGATCATTTCCGATAAAAATATTATATGTTAAACCACCACCGATACTCACATTATCCATGCCTTCGACACCCTCGACCTTCGGCCCCACTTCCATTGTGGTTTGCACTACCATTCGCGCACCGGGAACAACGCTTCTGACGATCAGAGATCTAAAAACAAACGCATTGCTAGTGGGAGAAATGGAAATATATTTGAAGTGTACTGCCTCGTTCTCACTTCAATAAGACCTGAATAGTTTGAAAAACTGACGCGAAAAACTTCGTAGGCCACTGCTTCGAATGCCGTTGAATTCTCACAACGAATTCAACCCCGGAGAGCTGAGAATGATTTGAAATCACCGAATAATGTCGAATATGAAAAAAAGCACCTGGATAGGTTCCGAACGAGACTCATTGACACCATTCCTAACTAGGATCTTGAAACCAAGCTCATTGGGCACAGTGATCTGAGGGACGTCAACAAGACTAGGCAGAAGAACACTCATGCTGAATTGTTTTATTGAACGTTTAAAACCCGAAAATCAAAGGAGGTATTATAGTTGCGAATGATTGAGAATCAGACTCTCAAGAGAGTGAATGCGCGCTGTACACCAGCTTTCATTCTCCATTCTTTCTTCTTCATCTCTCATTCTCTCTTTTCAGTTGAAAAGTGTAATCTGTACTATCTCAAGATTTCTTTTCTTGATCTTCTCGCATTGATGAGAAGATATGATCAAATTCTCGGAATGATGTATGACAGGGATCATTCATCATCGGAAACTATTTTCGAGTAGAGCACAACCAATCAGCGGTTGAATCGAAATGGTGATTTACAAATTCAGCAATATTTCTTCAAACGAAAAGAATCAGTGCATTCGAAGAGTAGCCTGTGATTATGCATATTCTGAATGCCGTTGCTAAGAATCGATCAGCTCACCATCATTCCCAGCTCTACCAATCACCTTCATCGACGGCGTTGTTTGCAGTGCTGAAGTCTGCGATGTGCTAACCAGTGAACTTTCAGGCCTGAGCTCTTCTTCGGTTCATACCAGTTAAGCCAGAATTCGGTGGGACAAGGACTCCCAACGAAGAGACGGAAGGACGATTTCGTGCCCTCAGTTCATGCCAATCGCAAGACACAAACGGCTGTAACACCCACAGAATCATCTGATAAAGTTGTTTAAATGTAAATGTAAAAATGATTCCCGACGTCCTTTCTCAAACTGTTTCCAATCCTTGAATAAACTAGTATGCAACAAATTGCCCCCTCTTCTTGTATGTTGTGCAAGAAATGATCTGAATCATGACGAGGAGAGATAAAAGGTAAGGTCAGCCTGTTATTCAAGGGACACGAAGTCCTGCGGGGGTCACCGCTAGGCCAGGGAGCATTGAAGAGATGAGAGGAAGAGAGATGTATAGTACAAAAGCAGGGACAACATGCACGCGATGGAACGATTGAGTGTAATCGTTGCATATCATAAACGGCATTTGATAGTTCGCACAAGAGCAAGACATGAAGTGGCTCCCTATTTACTTTTTGGATCCTTCTGACTAGATAGGAAATCGCTGAAAATGGCGAGTCTACCTTGTGGCAAACCTCGATTGTCTCTTACTGGATAGTTTTAAACCGACAACTTTGTCAATACGACAGTAATAATTCAATACTTGTTTCCATTGCAGCTTCACACACTTCATATTTATTGCGTTAAACTGCCACAACATTCACCCTTTTTGTGGGAGCTTAGAGCACATGAATGTCCGCGTCCACCGGTCCGGTAAATGCACATTTTCCATATTGCGTGTATTTTCTCGGGAGTCATTTCTCTACACCACTCTCTTGTCACGCTGTGCCATTTCAAAAATCGTTGGTAATCTGTATTTATTTCTTCCGTCAAATCGATAATAAGTATACCTAATCAATTGTTTTCGCTTCTTAGTCGATCGTGCTTGTCCTTAGCCATCTTTGACACGGCTTTCCTCACAAGAATCACTCCGTTTTTGAGCATGAGCGGGCATTTTTCCAAAACACCCCTCTTTTTGGTGTAATATTCTTCGCTTTAATCGGTGATAACACCTCTAAAATGACTATACTTATTTCATTTATAAGGTGCGATGTTGTTTCATCATTCTTTATGAGGTTTGGTGTTCCGCGAAGTGTTTCTGTGTCCTTTTCGGCTTCGAATTCGCGAGATAACTGCTTCGTTTTTCATCAAATTTGTCCCATTTCCACGCTTTTTTGCAGGATGAGTGATCAGTCGACTCAGGAAGAGCTTCTAGAGCGCATTAAGAAGCTCGAACTGGAAAACACAGCTGCCAATAGTGAATTGAACCAGCTGAAAACGGTCAGTTTCGGTGTTTCCGACTCTCTAAATTGATATATTCACAGAAAGTCTGCCCTGCCGTCTCCTCAAACAACAACATGCACGAGCTGGCCATCACCTTGTGCAGATCGGAGGGAATTGTGAAGTCTGAACCAATCGAGGCGAGTCAAATCTCGGTTGTATAGCGTAATCAATGGATGATCTTCCGATGTTTACTACACTTTCGAGGGGAGAGCAACGACTGTATCAATTGTGAGATGAATCATAAACATTGGGCAATTGGCTACTGCTAGCTCGCATGCATTGTTTACTCTACATAGTCCAACGTTTATTGGAAGAGATAGGCCAAGTAGAAGTGAACTGCAATACGACATCGCGTTTGGTTACTGTAGCAGACGATACTGTTGCTCATCCGAGATTCATTTGCTGATTTTCAGATCGACGGAGTTCGATTCCTCGTTGAGATGCAGAAGCATACCCCTTGCAGAGGACCGCCGCGATTCATCTACAAGTAAGTTTTGCTATTTCTAGTTCTACACTGAGACAAGCAACGATACAACATATCGGTAGTTCGGAAAAACTCTTTCGGCTGAAGACACAGTAACTCTATTCATTGTGACACTTGACAAGAACCACCTGTAACCCTAGCATAATTCGTGTAGCAGAGAAGAATGAATGAACGAATCGATAATTGAATCTTGCAGTCTCTGCGCAGCGAACACCTCTCCTGACAAGGCACGGTTCGTCTACTCATCGATCACTGTGGATCTGGACGGAGATGATCGGAACAGAGTAAGTAACGTATAAAAAACACCAAGAAATGAAATGACCTCAGTCGTTGCCCCTCTGTATATTCGGGATATAAATACAGTGCCGTTGTCGACCCACTCCGTTCAGAATTCCTACAAAACCAGAGTCGTGGGACAGCATATTCCTCTCTCGCATCAGTACGTTCTTACCCAGGGAGGAGAAGAGACCGGGAAGAGGATCGAGGTGGAATGCAATCTGGTGAGAGTCGAGACGTACATTTAGAGTTGCAGGTTCGGAAGCGGGAATCCTCGGGTTTACCGACAAATGCCGGAAATTCGGACTCGATTTGCGTATTGTCTCTCTGACTTTTGCGCCCTATTTCTTATCTCTATTCGTCTGGCGCGAGAGGTGTCGGAAATTTCGATTCCGAGACGGCAATCCTACAAACGTTTATGGATAGCTGGTCGAAGATATGCAAAAGGAGTGCGAAATGAACTGTTTATTGCAGGGCGACCGCTCGCACTGGCGTTTCAACTCTCAACTGATGGTTGTCGTGCAACCAATCGAATCGCCCGAGATCGATGGTGAAACGGTTGTCGTCGTGAAGTTCGGGGTTGGTTAGAAGGCTGCATCCATTTTTAGCAAAATTCAGTTGAGGGAAAACATATTACTCCTTTTGGTAGATCTACTTTGGACGATTCAACGTCTCCGCTGACTATCTCTCGTTGTGGAGTCGCTACTTTGCTGCCCTCTTCAAGACCGAGACGAAGGAGAGGGGAGTGTACCCCATCACGGTTGGAATTAAGTTATATATGTTCTTGCCTTCATACTTGTTTTTTCTCCGGACCACATTTGCAATTTCTTATACGGAATGAATGAAACTCAACAATTCTTCCGGAAAACTAAACAAGTGCCCATTATTGTTGCCAGCTTAAACAATGCATTCATTAGTATCGTTTTCGATGTGCTGACGAGGGTAGGAAACGATTTTTCATCATCGAAACTTCGCCTGATGTGATTTCCCTGTCCAGAACAAAATAATCCAAAATAAAAAGATCCAAAAAGCTAGTGAAGAAAATAGCCTCAAAACAACGAAGAGCTATGCAACTATTGGATATTTCTCCCTACCTCGATGGGAAATTAATTGTAGTTGTAATTTCAACTCAAGGTCGCGCGAAAATTCAACGGTCTCTCTTTCCGCAAGGCTCTCTCGCCGGTCAGACAGAGCGAGAGAGCATGGAAAAGCGAGAGACCGTAAAAGTTTCGCCCAACGTTGCAACTTAAATCTTCAGGACGTCTTTCCGGACGAATTCCAACTGCTCCTCGATGTTATTCTTCCTACGCAAAAGCCCATCGACAGGGAAAACTACTACGTCCTGCTCAAGCTCGCGAGATTTTTTGAGATGCCGTCTGTGAGCTCATTTCAATCTTCTAAACTCCAACGTTCGGCGCCGTCTAATAGTGGCATCGACTAGTCGAGTAGTTGAGTAGTGTCGTGTAAGACTAATAGTCGTGAAAATCATCGTTTTCTTCTCCTGTTCACAGCAACTCATTTCGATCAATCAATTTAATGTGTCAGCCAGTAATTAGATTGCTTTCGCATGCATAGGACAGTGTAATTCACAGCGTGTCAGAGAGGGGAGATAATCCAATTATCGCGTCCGAGGCGAATGCGCATTCGCTTCACTCTCACTCGAGTTGATCGGTGAGAATAGAGTTGAGACAAGAAGTATATTCTGTGAAGCACATCTTATCACTTTATGAATAATTGTAAATATGCAAATTTGAAATGATATAGCTTTTTAGTATTGATTTTAGAGGTCGTAGATACTGTGAATATTGGATATTTTGGATATTTTTAAAGCCTCTTTCAGCACATTATGTGATTTGCAAGCGAAAAAGCTACAGCATTTGATGGGTTTTCAAGGAAAACCTTACTTCGGGGGTACCAATGAAATCCTCACGACTTGATCTACAATCGCTCTAACTCGGCATTACGATATATTTATTAGTATTCAGGAAAAACGAAATATAGAGTGTTTTTCGCGTTGTTCTAAAATACCAATGAAAATATCGGAATTCCGAGTTAGAGTGATTGTAGATCATGTCCTAAGGAATTCATTGGTACCCCCGAAGTAAGGTTTTCCTTGAAAACCCGTCGAATGCTGTAGCTTTTTCACCTCCAATACATAATCTGTGCTGAAAGAGGCTTTAAAAATACCCAAAATAAGCAATATTCACAGTACGACCTCTAAACTCAATGCTAAAGAGCTATATCATTTCAAATTTGCATATTTTCAATTATTCATGAAGTAACGATATGTGCTTCACAGAATATACTTCTTGTCTCAACTCTAATCTCGCCGATCAACTCGAGTGAGAGTGAAGCGAATGCGCATTCGCCTCGGACGCGATAATTGGATCATCTCCCCTCTCTGACACGCTGTGTAGTTCCTAGAGATAAAAGTGCATCTTTTCAGTTGACCAGGAAGGTTGAGCTCTTCCTCGTCGACTTCGACAGACATGAACTAGACAAGGCGTACCTCTTCAAATATGCTTCCGATGTCTACCCTATGGAAATCGTGCGATCCGTAAGTTGGGCTCCCATGATGGAATGGAATTCTGGAATTCCAATGGGCGAACAAAGAGATTTTCAGGAGAGTGATAGGAATGAAGAGGCATTGAAATTCCGATGAATTCCGAACTTTCTTAACTTTGGTATTCGCTCCTAATACTAAAAGTTGTTGGGAATTTTGGAATACACAGAGCCTCGAGTAGACTATCGTGAGTGTGTATCGATAATGAATCGTTGTGCTTCACGCATTCTAGAAATGAGTCATCCTAACGCGGTGTAACTCAGTCTCTGTATTCCAGACACTCCTCCACCGTTGGCGCGACCCTCAGTTGTTGGAGAAAGAGTTGATGAGGAGCAAGGAGTACAAGCGCCTCAGCGCGGAGACGAAGGCTCTCGTCAATGAGAGGTTTGGCTATATTGTATATTGTACAATATATTAGGCACTCCTGCACTTTCCCGGACAACTACAAATATGCCCATAACATCATCCATCCCCGACCACCAACCCAGCGGAAAAGCATTTTATTTAGGGAATCACTGAAGCTCACTTCATTTTCACCCTATTGTCCGGGAAAGTGCAATAGCGCCAAATATTGCATACAAGACCAGAGTATCTCCGAACTCGTGTGATACGCACTCAATCCTGCCATTCATTCAGAAATTCACCTATTCTCATTCAACCTTTCGCAGATACACGCACGCCAGTCTCTCGCAATCGGGCTATTTCGAGAGTGGAAACAACGAGAGAAGAGAGGAGAGAAGTGAAACGATGAGTTACGATGAGCGACGTCAGAGAAGACGCGGAATCACTGTAGGATTCGGTGGTGGAGAACAAGCATACATAGATGGTACGATATTTCGTTCCGCTGAGTTGTAGTATAGAGAAGGATTTATTCCGAGGGAAGAATGATGATGGGGTGGCAGAGAGCGGGGTGGCATGACCGCCCCTCAAGAGCTCTAGAACGGAGAATGACTCGTCTGAAACTTACGTGACTTCCAGGGTACTCCAGTGATGAGGCGGACAATGGACGTCCATAGACAATTCCGTCCTGCGATATTCTTGGCTATCACGGTTCTACTTCCCATTGACTATTGCGTGTATGATTCACAACATGCCAGTTCGTTTCTTCATTTTGGTCGCTACATAATTGTTGTTGTTGATAAAGTCAATTATAACACCTTCTTGGAACAGTCGCCTGCTTGTTGAAACATGGTACGGCCCATGGAATACCTTGAATTTGATGTTTTTTCTCAGCGCTTATACACCAGTTTCGCAGGCGAAATGAGCGAGAAGACTCAGGAAGAGCTTCTCGAGCGCATCAAACAACTCGAATTGGTTAACAAAGCTGTCCAGAGTGAGCTCAGCCAGCTCAAATCGGTTAGTTCCCAGAGTATTTCGAGTGAAGACTGATCTCCGAACTGATTATCCACTACATCGATGCAAAAATTGCTATTTTTCGCAGAAATTGAGCACTGCCGATGCAAACTCCACCACGCACGAGTTGAAAGTGACTGTGAGAAGTGCGGACGGCCTTTACGGATCCGATCCAGTCGAGGTGAGCAATCTAGGTCCTTCACCCATCCCCGACCTGTCAGCCCTGCGCTAGGCGATTTCATTTATGGGGTGCATGAAACTCAACCATGTCTCTGGAGAGCTAGGGCAAAACGAGCTCAACGGGGCTCATTACTGTATGGACGGGAATCGATTGGAAGTTGGAGTGAGAGATGGCGATTGGTTACTCTAACCGAGGATAAAATGCAGATTCTTCTCAGATCAACGGCGTTCACTTCGTGCTGAGCGTGCAGAAGTTGACAGTGGATGGACATAACAGGGAAAGGGCGGAGCAACACTTTTTCTACTCGTATGTTGATCGGCAAAGCCGCTCAGATAGTGAGCAGGAGGGTTGACCGTTCGGAAATCGAAATAGAGTGAACGAATTAACTCTCTTTCCGCAAAAAACCAATTAGGAATTAATTTTGGAATAATTACCTTGTCATTTATCAACTCTATTCAACGCTCTTCCGAGCGAATCGAACGAAGAATGAATTTCTGAAAGGAAACAGATCGATAATTGAATTTTCAATTTCCGATTTTCCATTTCCGTTTCGTTTCGTCAACCCTAGTGAGCAGTATGGGTAGTCTACTTCTCCCGAACATTCCCGAATTCCTGAAACATATTTTGTTTTCACTCTGTTGGTCGGGAAAGTGCAGGAACGTAGGTTGCTCTAGACAACAATTTACGCAGCCTAGTAGTCTCCGGCCTAGTAGTAACCCCCGCGGGACGCATGTGCTTTGAATAACGGGTTGAAATTCACTTTACGACCGCTCTCTTCCAGCATGCACGCCACGAATACCTCTGGAGACAAGGGAAGGTTCGTCTACTCAACGATCGATGTGCATCTGGACCGGGGCCACCGTGTAAGTAATGATAAAGACAACTGGATAATAGGGCAAGGGTCTCTACAAATACCTTCAGTAATGACATCATTCCGGAGTGATATTTTCGAAAATGTAGGAATCTCGTTCAGCATGCCACTCCCGAGGATATCCATTCTACCACGGAGCAGTTCGTTCTTTCGCAAGGCGAGCAGCAGACAGGCAAGAGGATTCGGATGGAATGCGTACATGTCGGTGCTACATTTTTTTTGGCCTTTTTGTTGGTTACTGAGGCTGAAGTATGAGCGAATCCTGATGGAACTGCTGAAGTATGAGAGAAACCTGATGGAAGGTATAGCGGTGAGACTCGGGCAGAGGAAGTGTACTAGGAACAAAAAGGTATGTACTACTGTGAAACGTATTCTCACGCGTATTTTTTTATGAATGAGTCACTTGCAGCCCGGCCACTTCGTCGCGAAACTGATGGCTGTCGTGCAGCCAATCGAGATGGCAGAGATTGATGGAGAGTCGGCGACTGTGGTTGTTGTGAAGAACAAGGTTTTTTTTATTTCACTGCCCGGTTGAGTTCACAAAGTGTTTGTCGGAGATAGATTAAGGATAGACATTCATCTTGACCGTAACCGTGTACGGTAGCCCGGGAATAGAACTTCTTAGAGGGTGTGGTATTTTATTTTTTGGAAATATTCGAACATTTCCAGCGATTCAACGTCTCCGCTGACTATCTGTCGCAGTGGAGTCTCTTCTTCGATGCTTACTTCAGGGCCGATATGAAGGAGAAGAAAGAGGGAGTCTTTCCTATCAAGGTACTGGAAGCATCTGCAGTTCGGTTTCGAAGTTATCCTGAATTATCAGTTCCAGTAAGCAATCATACACAATCAGGACGATGACATTTCCCCAGAAGACTTCCAACTGCTTCTCGACGTCATTCATCCAACCCAGAAGGCCATCGATGAGGACAACTACATGCTCATTCTCAAGCTTGCGAGTAGATTCATCATGCCTTCTGTGAGTAAAAACCGATCTTCAATGAGAGTCGGCGCGCGTACGTGACTTTAGTGCGCTTTAGTGATATAGACAAAAATAAGGTGCTTTCCGGTAAGCAAATACTGAAAAGTGTGATAAGTGGGAAAAAGCAAATACTCAAACTTGCGGGCAGATTTACTATGCCTTCGGTAGGACTTTCCTAGACATTTCTGAAACACATCCTGATATTCCTGAAAATAGATTATTTTCTATGAGTGTCAGCGCATGTATGAAACAAATAAGGAGCTGAACTTAAATGGGGACCTTTCAGCTCACGAGAAAGATTGAGCTCTTCATGATCGACTTCGCGCGCAACGATATCGACAAGGCCACTGCATTCCGAGTGGCGACCGATCTGTACGCACTCAAGATTGTGGAATCGGTAAGTGGAACTTTTCTTTGTTTCAGCGTTCACTTTTTCATTTCTGATACTTGAGATGTATTTGGTTACTAAGATCATAAGCAATCATAAACTTTTTGCTCCAACATCGTATGGTCATTGAGAACAGTACTCTGTCCGTTACTTCTATTATTTTGCTTCCACTACCTCTAAGTTAGTTCCTTCAATAAACTAAGAATCGCTGAATCACAGGTGCTCCTCCACAGATGGCGCGATGCTGAACTGCTCAAGAAGGAGCTTATGACAACTGAGGAATACAAGAAGCTCAGTGCGGAGACCAAAGCTCTTGTGAATGACAGGTATACACTGCTTTGTGCCATTTGAAAGAGTTTATCCACATCCACTAGGCAACCTTATTTGTAGAAATGAAAACACACCCGTTCTTCCCGGGAACTCCGGCGGTGCGAGCTAATCACACTGAACATTTTCAGATTCACCCAAGCCTGCCTTTCACAAGAGGACCAATCGGATGGTAGAAGAGATGATAGAAGAGATGATAGAAGAACTGGTAGAAGAAGTGATAGGAGCTATACTGCAGCCGATTATGAGCGAGATGATGAGATATGGCATGAGAGGTGGCAGAGACGCGAAGACGATCGATACAGCTACAGAGGAGGTTTGATAGTTTGACCCGTGTGTTTGATAAGAACTGATTAGTACTGATTAGTAGAGTTGCAAGTTCGTAGACTTGGAACCCTCTTCCTTCCTCCCTCTCTACCTTTTGAATACTTCTAACGAGAGAGTGGCGCGTATGCAAAGCGTTCAAAGTCTTCAAATTGGTAAAAAAAATTCGAACTCTTCGAAGTCTTTGAATTCGAATCGGCAACCCTATTGATGAGGTCTGATTGTAGCTGGTGTTAATACTTCTGACATTGTTAGGGAGTTTGATAAGAACTGATTATCACTGAAATCACTATTACTAATATCACTATCATTCGATTTGCAGGTGACCGCAACGACGACAGATATGGTGGAAGATACGGCAGAGGCAGTGGATTCGGCGGACGAGACAGAGGATATGAGGATAGATCGAGTAAGGTCGAGTTGCAGCATGCACAAAGTTGTCCATGCATTGAACTAGCTAAACTAGGTTACAAATAGAACAGAAACAGTAAAGCTGCTAGGAAGGGCCAAGAAAGGGAAATTCTTTATTTTCCTTAGAGCGATCTTTTGAATTCTGCAATGTGTCCCTTCTTTTGTCAGACAGAGTGAGATAGTAAAGTAAGAACCCAAAGATATGGATATGGTGAAACTGCTCCAGAAAGACATTCAGATTTCAGGAGATTACGCACGCCGTGACCGAGATGATGATGATGCCTCTCTTGATTAGAAGCACTTCTTTGCCCTACTTATTCTGTGATATCCATGACGTCCCTGAACTAACTGCTTTCTATACCACCTGTTAAATAAATGCTAATGTTCAACCATTTTGTTCCACATTGGATCAGTAGCACATAGTCTTCGGTGATAAAGCTATCAATTACATCCTTTTGGTTTTTTTCATTCGTTGAAACATGGTTGTTGCCCATGGTATACCTGGAATCTGATACCATCTAATCTCTCTCACAAATTCTTCAGCAGCATGAGCGATCAAAAGACTCACGAACAGCTTCTGGAGCGTATCAAGAAGCTCGAGCTGGAGAATAAAGCGGTCAATGGCGAGCTCAGCCAGCTCAGAACGGTTAGTGCAACTATTTGAATTGGAAAAGACCAAAAATCGTTATTCTTGCAGAAGCTCAAAACCAATGAGAGCCTCGAGCCGCTCGAGTTCGTTGTGAGAAGCTCTGACTTCGTTTCTGAGCCATACGAAGTTAGTTTTCAAGCGATATAAGTCGATCTGACCTTCTATCATCTCCTACCTTCAGCCTTTGACCTATTTTCTCACCTCTTTATTTTCCCGGAAAAGTGGCAATCATAGCCACGGCAAGTTACGGTAATGAAGGACGACCCATTTTTTACCGCGTTGCGTGAGGCCTTCCCGCTTTTTTCACCGTTCAAATTTTGAAATGATAAGGTTGCTTAACCAAATATCGATCGTTTTCCTTTTTTATCGTTTGTTATTACTTTTCTGCTCTTATTTATGCATATGTTGTGAATTTCACCACGTGTAACATAGTAGCGACCCTACTCAGTTGTTTATATAATGATTGCTCGCGATTAACACGTTGTTAAAATTTGACTGCTCAGCTACTGTCCCAGTTAGTTTCATTTTTGTGTTTGCTCGGCATTCGTTTATATTCCCCTTCTAGTGGTTGTTGTAGTCCTCTCCAATGCGCTTCTATCGAACAGCTTATGATCCAAAACTGACAACATCTTCGGCAAATTTAACAACTTTTTATTTCCTTGCAACACTACTTTTTCAAAGTTGAGCTGGTCTGGTCGTGAGCTGGTCGGAGATGAATGTCAGCTAGACTTTTCCATTACTTGGTGGAGCTTTGAAAAATTAACACATGAAGAACTGGTTAACTACACAGTCGTCATTTTAGATAAACGGTGTCTCCTTCCACATTCGAGTTGACATCCAAGAAGAAGAGGAAGGCTATAGAGCAAGGTCCAATTACTTGTAAGTGGAGCACTTGTGTTTGGGGGGGGGGGGGGTTGTCTTGTCTTCGCTGTTCTATATTTCGTTATGATCCCATATTAGAGCGACAGGTAGGATTGAGATAGAAACGCTGCTAGGGAGAAACTAAATTGGGCTGTTTCCTGAAAAGTAAGCGGTTGGACGTTTCGGTTCTAATGAAAATTGTTGCAGTCTCCACGCTAAGAACCTGTCCAGAGACACTCAAAAGTTCGCCTACGCGACTACTGTGAGGATTTTGACTTTCGGAATCCTGTTCTAGCTCCGCTCTCCCCTCTTCTTAAGAGAAAAATATCGTTTAGGAATATATATTTTTCTTCTTTACACTTGCTCTCATTCCGGGAAAAAAACGTGACGGTGACGGAACGTTCAGGAACTCGCGTTTATTAACCTCGAAAAAAGGTTTCCAAATGTTCTCTCCCTCTGTGGTTCTCAAACCCTCTCTGGTTGCCTACTGGCCAGGGTACTGGCCAACCAGTGGTCAGCTCCGCCCACTTCTACTGATTGCCTACTGGTCACGAGAAACCAGTGCTCTTTACGTTTAACCTCTTTTAAAAACCCAAACCTTTGAAACCTTAAAACCTTTAAAACCTTTTAAAACCGTTTAACCCAAACGCCTTTACGTTTGCAAGTTCTTGCAGCGTCGGGGCAAGAGCGAGGAGGCAAGAACGGCTCATCATCAGTTCGTAATCCGCGAAAGCGGCAAGCAGAAGAGCAATTGGATCGCCTTCCCTTGGGGAGATGTATGTCAGATAGAGGGCGGTATAGCCTCACGCTTAGGCCGCTGAATACTCAGGCTGAGCCGCCTTATACCTCATACATACATACATTTATCTTGACATCATGCAATGGGCCTGCCAGACTTCAACCTTTTGGGAGAGGACATTGTTTTGCAGGGAAGATATGAGTTCCCTCTGACCTTCGTGTTTACTGCTGTAGTGCAAGACATGGAATCAACGGAGATCGAAAGAGAATCGGCTACGGTGGTGGAGGTGGAGGGCAAGGTTCGTGATAGTTCCGCTCTGAGGGAGTATTAGTACAAGTACGATTACGAAATACTGGCACGAAAAAATCAGGGAGGTTCACTGAATGGATACGTTTCAGAAGTTCCACGTATCTGCTGACTATCTTTCGGCGTGGAGCCTGTATTTCCGGGCTTACTTCAACACGAATATGAAGGAGAAGGAGGAAGGCATCTTCCCGATCAAGGTGCGTAGCAGTGATTAGTCTCAAGGTTGTGGCTAGATGACTAATTCATTAATGACCGAATGCTTATTAGAGCCAAGGTGAAACGCATCGATGCAACCATGAAACGAATCCTACCTAACAATAGGAAAATGCTCAACTCCTTATAATTTATAATAAAATCCATAAAATCAAAGAATCATTAGTTTTACCGGAATTTCGTTACTTGCGGAACAATAAAGAAAACGTAATAATGATCATCTTCATTCTCAGGACGAGGACATCTCCGCCTCCGACTTCGAGGAGCTTCTCGCTGTCATTCTCCCCACTGAGAAACCCATCACTGCCGATAATTACGAGCTGCTGCTCAGATTGGCCAGTCGATTCATGATGCCCGATGTGAGTTGAATTGCCTCATTTTGATTGCTTGACCCAAAAGCTCGCCCGAGCCCTAAATACCACCTGTTGTCCCTACATGTCCTCCCTGCATCCTGAAGAGTTGGTAAATGAGGAATAAGAATAATAAGAATTTGAAGAATATTGGACTCTTAGCACGTACAGGCATTTCTCGTTCTCGAGGCTGATTGTGGGCAACATGATGAATTATGATTACTGCTCGTATTTCAGTTGACTAGACGCGTCGAATTGTTCCTCCTCGATTTCGACCGCAATGAAATCTCTCGAGCAGCAGCCTTCCTTGTCGCCTGCGATTCCCTTCCTCCGTTGACGATCGTCAAGTCGGTGAGCAGACAACCGCGCTATAATAGTAATTTATCCATGATATGTCAGGCGTTAATGCTCAGATTAGGCGCCGCTCTTCTTTTGTTGCATTCCACCAGTGGTTTCCAATAGCGTTAGGTCGTCCCGCCAACGTGTCCGGCGGTGGCCAGTTGCAGTTTGGGATCCATACAGTAGTAGTGCAGCTCCATTGCTCCAGGTCCTTCTTCAGGAATCTCCCTTTCATATCTCATCCTAGCAACGTCTCCGTTCCTGCTCTATTTGTACTAGGGTTCCGCAAGTGAGGCATTCGTGGAGACAGAGAACAAAGGATAGACTCGTGTCTCCAATTTTAATTGGAGACAAGAGGCGTCTCCCTTCATTTTAATATTACTTTTCCTTGTCTCCTTTCTTATGAGGAGGAGTGGGAGAGACGCCTCTCCATTCTTCTCTCCCCCAATTCTTGTGGTCGGTGGGGAGAAAAGTGAGATTTCGGTATGTAAATATAATGGAGGCGCCTCTCGAATTGTCTCCCTCTCATTTTGGACCGAGAGACGCCTCCAAGGGAGACAGGAATGAAGGGAGACATTGATTGAATTACTGTCTCGATTTGGAGATGTTTCACTTGCGGAACCCTAATTTGTACCTAGTTTTGATTCAATAATGGCCTTTCCCATTTCACTGGAAGTCTGCATGGGTTAGGCAATCTCCTTGAACGTGTGAAACGCAACCAGACTTCCGGGGAAGTAGAAAAGTCCCTGCTCAGTTATCTTTGATTTACGCCACATAAGCTGCAAAAATGTGCCTTCAAATAAATAAAATACCTCAAACTCCAAAATGATACAAAGTGTCGATCTAGAGTTCCAACGAGTTCGATTGCAGGCACTCCTCCACCGTTGGAACTACAGTCAACTGCTCAAGACGGAGTTGATGAGGAAGTACGAGTACGGGCGTCTCAATCATGAAACAAAGACCCTCGTGAACGAGAAGTGCGCTGTTTTTACCATCTTTGAATATTTTTGAACATTTTTATGAATATTACTTTGCAGATTCGCGCTGGCTTCCATCTCCGAGGGATCCGATTCGGATAGAAGAGGAGGCAGGAGGGATTATGGACGGGAGAGAGGATTTAGAGATGATGATGATGACTATGGACCAAGTGATCGTCGAGGACGTCACGATCGCGGAGGTATATATTATTAAAATTTCCATGCAGCAAACGCGCTAAACTCCACCCACTTTTGATAATTTGCTCAGAGCGGAGTAGATTTCACTGAAAACGCAATTGGGCGTCGTACTCGACTCATTTGCAGAAGTAATCGTGATAGGGAGCACAATATATTGTGTCAGATAATAGTTGGCTGCACAATGCTACTTCCAGGTCGCTACCACGATGACTATTAATCACGTTCCCATTTCGACTTCTGCTCAACCTAGACCACAACGACCATTCCAAGAGGAATATTAATGATTGAAAATTATGCCTGTGTCCTATTTAAAATGTTCTTTTACATGCCTCCAATCGTTGTTCGTCGTTTATGAATTGCTTTTCCATTACCATAATTCGTCGTAGTTTATGATAAAGCGTTGTAGTTGGCATTGTTTGTTTGAAAAATTATTCGATACATGGTTCCTAATCCATGCGATACCTATGCCAATACGATTTTGAGCACTCAAGTAAATTCATCTGAGTTTAGCAGTGTGGTTGATCGATCGCTTTATAATACAGCCTTCACCTATTCTAATCGATCAACCACTCTGCAAATCGGCTATTTATAGAGTACAGCACATTCCCTTGCAGGCTGACGAGATGAGTCAGAAGCCAACGGAAACTGAACTTCTGGAGCGAATCAAGGAGCTCGAGAACGAAAATAGAGACCTGAAAAGAGTCAGTTCTTGTAGAATATGGTTCCAGGACTGCTTGAAACCCATACACATGTGCAGAAACTACCCGCTGAGGATCCACTTGTTCCACTTTCTCTGCCGAAGAGCTACACATTCGAGATGGATGTGGAGGCTGGCGAACATTCCGCCAGCGAAACGATCGAAGTAAGTTCCTTGTGAGTTTGCGTCAGTATGTCAAGCCGAGTCTTGACATAAGACGCTGAGAGTAAACACTAAGAAGAGAGCTGATCAGCGATAATAATGCGAAAGAGAATGTCTATTGACGTCGTAAATTGGAAACTGAAATACGCACGTTAGCTTACAAGAGGTGCTTTGAAGAACCACCGTGTTACCAGAAACTTTTTCAGATTAGGGGAGTCGAGTTCTATATTGAGATTGAATCTCCCCTACTCCCAAGATGCAAGAAAATCACTTACCAGTAAGTTGGATAATCAGAATGAACTTCCGTAGCTCAAATATGGCCTAATTTTGAACCTTTTGAGTTCTATACTTTCACAGGCTAAACGTCAAAAACATACGTCTTCAATCGGTGCTCGTCTTTGCTACCATTTCCGTCGAAGGAGTACGTGATGACCGGAGAGCCAATGTCATGGTTAGTTACTGTCATTGGAATACAAAACACTCTAGTACTTACGCACAGGTACCCGGGGATGTGGAGCTACTTGGTTCACCAGTGTCAGCCACTTTATTCCTGCGTCCTGATGAGGAGGGACATTCCGATATCTCTACAATCGACGACATCGGTGTAAGTAGTATGGCATTTAGACATTTATCATGAATGAGTAGTGGTGTGAAACTGCATTCAAGGATGTGCAAATACCTGTTGAATTTGGAAGGGTTAAACATTGATGATGTCCCTAGAACGAAAGCGAAGACAAATTAAAAATAAAGTTGATAACAATAGAAATAAAAAAAACCCCTCACTGATCAATGCAACATGCAAATGTTAGCCTTCTTACACTTCTATTTCAGCCCATGCCCCATTCTCATCCCCTCACATTCCGTCTTACAACTGTGGTTCAAGCACTGGAATCGACAGAACTCGATGAGGAATCGACTACTGTTGTAGTCGTGAGAGAGAAAGTTAGTCTATGGATCATAGCACGTCTCCAAAGTAGGTTCGAAGAAGAGATTAGGCCCCCCGGGCTGAACTGGCCTTGACTCTTCACGGGCCTAGCAGTGATATCCCGCATGACTTCGTGTGCCTTGAATAACGGGATATCTTTACCTTTTACCACGCCTTTCACTTAAGAATCAACTCAGAGTACTTTCAGCGAGCAAACATTTGATGAGGCATTTGATTTGATTACATTTTGATTTGATTTTATGACATTAGATGAGCAAACATTCTAGGATTGAGGGCCCCATATTGAAAGGATTAGTGATAGGGATGATTCTCCAATGCGCATCACGAATTTCGAAATTCTTCACTTCTGCACTTTCCCGGACAACTCCAAATATTCTCATTACCTCATCCAACCTCCACCACTAACTGCGGAAATCCATCCCATTTAGGGAACCAAAATAAAATCATTTCATTTTCACGACTTACTGGAGTGTCCGAAATTCTAGTGCAACTTCAATGAGATCAATTTTTACAGGAGTTCAAGGTCTGCATCCCATATCTCTCCATGTGGAGTGCGTACTTCAAAGGATACTTCAGCGCAGATATGGTGGAAAAGAAGAATGGGCGTTATCCTATAAAGGTGATGCTTCTTAGTTTAACCATCTTCAGCCTATGTTAAGTTCCATTTTTTTTCTTCTCTAGGATGTAGCGAATTCCTAATCTTCCCGAATATTTAAACGATAAAGTTTAAATTGGCAAAAAAAGATGTTGAACCAACAGAAATTCTAACTGCTGGTAACTTCAGGATGCGGATATCGATGCGGAAGACTTTCAACTACTCTTGGACGTTATCCACCCCACGAGCAGGCCAATTGAATCATGCGATTGTTTGACGCTGCTGAAACTCGCCAGGCGATTTGACATGCCCGGAGTGAGTAAAGTGCTTAGCCTCGAGGAAAGTAAAAAGAGGAAATGTTTTGTCTTTTTATGCACGATTTATCAATCTTGCAATTGTTCTAGATACAAACTATCTGCCAAACTATCTGGATGTGAACATATAATGGAAAATATTTCAGCTCACACGCCGGGTAGAATTATTCCTACTCGACTTTGAGAAACACGACATGAACCTAGCAGTGGTGTTTCAATTGGCTGCAGACAAATTTTCTCTCAAGATCGTTCAGTGTGTGAGTTCTTTCGATTCCATTCATTTATATGCTAAATGTCTGTGTGGGACTTCAAACTACAAGAATCTCTCGAGAATTCGAATTATAGTACATAAGTGAAATAACAATGCAGGAGCTTCTACGTCGTTGGCGCGACCCCCAACGGTTGCAAGATGAACTTTTATCGTCGGACATCTACAAGAACTTATCCATTGATGCTAAGGCTCTAGTGAAAGCGAATTCCACCTTCTTGTCCAAGGATGATTGACTCCAATGTAGTAGATGCCTGATTTATTTAAATTGTTCCTAATGCTGCAGATCTGGTCATTTTATTGCAATTGACTTGTACATTTTATATTTTATTACATTTTATTGTAATTTTATTGTAATATTATTGTAATTTACATTTTATTGTAATTTTATTGTAATTTTATTGTAATTTACATTTTATTGTAATTTTATTGTAATTTACCCTTGCTACTTGCTACTCTACAAACACTTGCTGTGAAGGCGTTTTCTGATATTCCGATCGAAATTCAAACTGTTGATAAAGAAATTCATATTCGTATTGTGCGTTCCATGTTGAAGCTCATGGTTATTTGTCCATGCAATATCTATGATTTCTTGAATTGGAGTTCTCTTTTTCCCAACCAATGCTCTCCTACGTCTAATCTTACTCAAAGCAGGATGAGTGAACCAAGCAACGATCAGAACAACGAGTCACTTCTCGAGCGAATCAGGCAATTAGAGGAAAAGAACAGGAAGACAGAATCGGAGCTAGCGAACGTCAAAAAGGTATTATTAGAGCGACAAAAAAGGTTACAGGTAGGGAAAAGATAGAAAAGCCGCTAAGGAGAGACAAGAATGAAGAATGGGATGTTTTTATGAGAATACGCGGTTGGACGATTCGATCCATTGGGTCGCTATGTTGATGGGGAAGATTGTGCGCTTTCCATAAACAAAGACAAGTTACAAACAGTCTCAGGACTAACTATTCTTCTCAAACCAATGGCATCCATTACAGATTTTGGCGTCAGACCCACTGCCCTTCAAACCCGCTCTCGCTGAAACGATTCCAATTAATTTCGTATTGAACAAGAAGGACAACGAAGTCAAATCAGATCCCACTGTGGTACGTGAAATCGCCATCTATACCTATCTTCTAAAATAGTAAATCGTTAAATTATATTCAGTTCAACGGCGTTGAATTTCGAGCAATCGTTCAACGAGTGCCGAATCCCAAAGAGGGAACATATATGGAGGAAAAGAGCTTCTGGTGAGTCGCATGGTTATCATGTTCGGTGATGGCACAGTTTGAAAATCTCGTTTAGGAACCCTAGAAAAAAGTTGATGGTCATGTTTGGGATACGTTTCAGTACGATTGAACACTTTTGCGCTATACGTTTCCTAAACGTTGCATCATCGCATCTTCAACTATCCACACGACCGAATACTTTGCAGCGTTCAAGTCCGGAACCTCGAAGACGAGCCCAAATTCGTCGTTGTGACTTCAGAAGTTCGCTGCGCGACGGGAGAGTTGCACCCTAATGCGCACACTCGTCCACGTGCTCCCGGCTACACGAGGTCTATCGTAAGTGATTTCGAGACGCAACTCAGTGCGCATTAGGGTGCAATCCGTCCGTCTATGCAATATGTTCATCGTTACTATACGGTATATAGTCTATACCTCACAGTTTCGGCACTTCTTGGATATCTGGCCCAGCCTTCGCTCGCAGAGTATTCTATCCCTACCATTCTCATTTCCCACCCCGTTTTGCCAATGGGAGCGGTTGTTCTGGGCCAGATATCCAAGAAGTTCCACAGTTTCATCCAAAACCCTAGTAATGTCCATGAAACGTATTAAACTGTATATGGGCGCAGATACGATATCACAATATCAGAGTTTCAGGACGAGTCTTCTAATCCGACAACGTCCGAGTATGTTTTGCTCTCGCCCGAGCCCCAGACAGGCAACAACATTAGAGCGGATGAGTTCCCTGGAGGAAATTGGAAATATGTCAGTTCGGTGGTGCAGTGACAGGCTCTTTGGCGGCATTTTAGATTCGGAGCTTGGCACGGGCATAGGTTCGAGATTCTCTGGAAACTTTCTCTTGAAACAGCTCGGAAGATACCGCCATTTCGATTTTGCTTATCGATAATCTACCGAATTCGCAGGGTCGCGCACAGGATTGGACTTTCGAAGTTAGACTCACCATAATCGTTCAATCGATGGAGTCACTGGAACCCGACCTGACAAACCAAACCCGATCTCTATTCGTCGGAGGAAAGGTGAGTACAGGGTTTTTTGCTTCATCATGCACTCAATAGCCACGCAACCAATTCAAATGCTAATGATGTGATATGTACAATCAGCCAATCTTCTTTCCAGGAATTCCAAGTGTCCCCTGGCTACCTATCCACATGGAGCAACTTCTTTCGGAAATACTTCAAAGAGGACACCGCCAAACAGAATCAAGAATACCTGAAGGTAACCAATTGGTTCTCTGAAAATAATTGGACTGACCACTTAATTTAGAACGCCTGTATTCCTGAA
Organism: Pristionchus japonicus; assembly: GCA_900490845.1. Classification (NCBI taxonomy): domain Eukaryota; kingdom Metazoa; phylum Nematoda; class Chromadorea; order Rhabditida; family Neodiplogasteridae; genus Pristionchus; species Pristionchus japonicus. Next base: position 314,711 of record LS515342.1, read on the forward strand.
GAGTTCGAAGAACTCTTGTCTGTCATTCAACCAACGCCAAAACCGATCACCAAAGAGAACTATGTCTATCTGCTGAGACTTGCCAAGCAGTTCGGTATGCCTACAGTGAGTCAATTCATGTCTTCCAAAAATCGCTCTAAACTAGAGGAGTTTTTCAATTTCTCGGCGCCGAATCTTGCGCATAGATTGGATTAGCGAGGGACAATGGGGGAGAGAGAAGAGTGATTCAATTAGGGAGGGAGAGGAGAGAGGAGAGGAGAATCATTTCATTCGTGGCCGTGCACGGCTAGCGAAGCGGTCGGCGCGCCCCCGAAGGGGGCAAGCCGACCGCGGAGCGAAGAGGGGCGAGCGTAGCGAGGCCCAGCCCGCGGCAGGCGCCCCCGGAGGGCTTAGCTTCCGCAGGAAGCTAGTCTCGATTAGTAACTTGTGGAGTTCACCGGTGGATTGTGAAACACGTTCACTCTTCCCACGAATGCCACAACAATCAGATTAGGGGCTGCTTGATTCGCACAAAGATGAAATTCGCAGCTGCTCCATAAAGTCGAGCTCTTTCTGACCGACTTCGACAAGCACGGGTTGGAGAGGGCAGCAGTTTTCCGGATGGCAACGGACATTCACACACTCAAGATTGTCCAGGCAGTGGGTTTTCTTCATTCACTTGGAGAGAAAACGGGACAAATCATTCCTGGCATATTCATGACTCAGTGCAGTGCTTTCCCAAACGTGCCGTATTGAAACACGAAAATAGGGGATTTGATATGGAATTTTGCAGACTGTGCTTCATCGCTGGCGAGACCCAATCCTGCTCCAGAATGAGTTACTCAAGACGAAAGAGTTCCAGAAGCTGACCTCCAAGACTAGAATGGCCGTGAATGAGAGGTGAACTGTTTGTGGATGCATCTTTGCACAACAACAACAACAACACCACCACCAACAACAACAACAACAACAACGATCCCGTTCAGATTCGCCCAACTGTGCATCGGTGAAGGGTCAAAGAGGAAACGACGTAGAATTGAAAGGACTATCAAGAGGGAGCCAAGAACTCCGACTCGCGAGTATAGCCCCCAGAGTCCGCGCTACATTCCACGCTTTAGGGGTTACAGCCCAACTAGCCCGACCTACAGCCCAACCAGCCCGACCTACAGCCCAACTAGAACGAACTACAGCCCAACAAGCCCGACCTACAGCCCAACTAGTCCTACCTACACCCCAACTAGACCGTCCTACAGCCCAACTAGCCCGACCTACAGCCCTAGTTCGCCCCACAGTCCATGACAATGAGGCTTTGGAGTATTTCATAAGTCGTATAATGCCAGTTCCAATTCTGTACAAGTCAAAAAATTCTGCGCACGATGTTTCTCTCAAATATTTCGTTGTTATTGTTCATGGATAAAGTATTTTTTTTCACGCCCTTGTCACAATCTGTGAATCAATGGTTCCTTGACCATTCAATACCTGCGACTACATTGTTTTCGTAAAGTTGCCCCTCCAAATCGTACAGGTTTCGGCTAAATGAGCGACCAGAATAACGATGCGCTCTTGGCGAAAATCAAGGAACTGGAGGAGCAAGATAGAAAGATGAATTTGGAATTGAAGAAACTCAAAAGAGTAAGCGATATTTTATGGGATTGGAAAACTATGGCCTTTCGTTACTACCATTTCGAAGTTAAAAATTCAATGTCACTCCCACAGAAACTGAGTGACGACGAGCCTCAACTCTCAATTGCTTTCCCTCTCTCTTGCGAGTTCAAAGTCATCGAGGGAAGCAGCAATATGGACGAGTATACTGTATGGTTTCCCGTTTGATATCTCTTCTCTTTGGTGGTGCGCAGAACAATATTTGTATTTCTTTTCCCTTGCCTGAAAAGACGAACCGGTGCAAAAACCTCTATTAATTTTCCAGGAAACGAGTTAGGCGTGCATTTCATTTCAGAAAGATGACGTCGGTTTCGTATTCAGAACAGAGCAAGGGAAGGAAGTCGGGAAAAGATGTTTCTCGTAAGTAAGCTGATGTCTCGATTTGAATTGATGCATTCGAACATTGAAACAACAAACAACTTTGATTGTGGATTTGCAGGCTTCAAGTCACCAACTTGGATCAAGACAAGCCCAAATTCATTCTGGCATCTTTGGAAGTGCATTGTACGGAACTTGATTGCAGAGGAAGAGTGAGCTACATCATATCAGTCGGTAATCGACGGTTACTATGACAAATCGGAAACCGGCTACAAGTCGGCAAATTGACCATTTTGCGTGCGAAGCCGGCTTGGCGACTCTCTCAAGTCGGCCTCAAGCCGGCCTCGAGTCTCTCTCTCCCCTCTCAAGCCGGCTTCGTATGCAAAACGATCAATTAATGTCGGATCGCCGTCGCCAATCGAGGGTTTCCTTTGTTAATCTATGCAAAGAGGGTCTCTATTCTCTGCCTTAGTCGCATCTTCAACCCGGCCTCAAGACGGCCAATGAAAAGAGAGGGTCGGCGAAGCCGGCTTGAATCAATTTGCATGTCTGGCCAAGCCGGCTTCGATCAATTAGCGCCTCTCCCAAGGCAAATCGCCGATTTCCGAGGCCGATTTGTCATCCCTAGTTACTACCTAACATGCAGAACCGAGTTGCACTCCGAGATCTGAACTGTCAGGGTCCATCCAAAGAGTATTCGCTCCCACCCAATTCGCAACACTACATCCTCAACGGAAATCAGACCGAAATCGGCAATCGGTCAACCTGGTTGTGTAAAAATAGAAGAAGCCCTGATGTGAGCAAAGACTAAGAATCGGAAATCGGAATGACTAACGATTCTTAAGATTCCCAAATATGAAGTCACAGCCCAGCTCACTGCCATCATTCAACCGCTCGAATATCTTGAACCGAGCACTGACAAGGTTGTCGAAGTGGGAGGCAAGGTTAGATTTTTTTGCTAGTTTCTTAAATGAACTCACTTTCCGGTCCCAGCTAGAAACAATGAATATTATTTACGGGAGCATTGATACATTTTCTGTACAGGAATACCACGTAAACGCCGGTCATCTCTCCGTCTGGAGTAAGTATTTCGCGGCTTACTTCAGACACGAGAAGAAAGAAGTCAATGATGTCAAGGTTACGAATTCATTCAATTTTTCAGAGTTCATTAGTTCATGAGTATTAGATTGCATTCAATGCGGCCAATCATCGAATAGTCGGCACTTGTGTAGTTTCCCGGAAGAACGGTTGCGTTTCACTGATTCTATAAGTCGTATTGATCTAAGCAGGGATCGTGGTGAGGGAGGATGGTGGATGAATATTCTTCCGGTGAACTCCACAAGTACCGAATAGCCTATTGGTTTCGTTACAGGACACCGACATTACTCCTGAGGACTTCGAATTACTTCTCAATGTCATACAGCCTGCGGTCAAGCCAATCATCACAACTAGCAATTACACACTCCTTCTGAGGCTTGCGAGCAGATTCGAAATGGGCGCTGTGCGTTTTTATCTTCTTAGAACCGCGAAGAATCAGCGGTTTTTCTGAATTAAGTTAGCAAAATGATTGCAGCTCACTCGTCAAATCGAGCGTTTCTTGATCGATTTTGACAATCATGACCTCGGAAGGGCTACAGTCTTCAGAGTAGCAACCGATGAGTATCAGCTGAAGATCGTGCAGGCTGTGAGTGTTGGATTTGATGAATGAACGATTTTTTTGAGTTTGCGTATCACAATTCCTGACTTCTCTCACATTGCTGGCTTGCATCAGCATCACTTCATCAGCAGATTTCTCAAATCGTCTCAACAATCTACAAAAAAATACAGACTCTGATGCAACGCTGGACAGACCCGATTCTGCTTCAGAAAGAATTGATGAGGACGGAAGAGTATGAGAAGCTGTCACCAGAGACGAAGGCTATGGTTAACGAGAGGTACGATTGTCGTTTTTTGCCCAAAATTAAACAGCGAAATAATCGAGGGGAGTGAGGACGAAAATTCGATTATGGAGGGAGTTTGGATGCAAATGGGGAGAGGGGAGAGGATTTCCTTCGATGTCGCCCGCTCGAGATGGTTGAGAAGGGGAGGAATGAGGGAGGAAGAAGAGTGAGGGGAGGGGAGAGAGTGATCTATCGAATCGACCCATCAAATTGACTCCTCAAAATGACCCCCCCCCAAAATTGACCCCCCAAAATGATCAATGTTCGACACTGAAGGCAGCATAATGCAAAATGGATAACGAACAACAGCGTAGCGCTCACTATAATAACGCAACTAGGAGGCAATTTTATCTGAATATAATCTGAAAATCAAGTGCAATTTGATCTGGACAGATGCAAAGACACAAGACGAAGTCGGCATTGTCGTAGAAAACGATTTATTCCAGCTTCACGCAAGCCTGCATTCGCTCTCCTCGCGGCTACGTTCCGTCTACTAGTTATGAATCTGATGGGTACAGAAACGAAGAAAGGTCTGACAGATACGGGCAATCCTATCGGATGAGGCCACCCGGTAATTCTTTAACTAATTAACCAACACCCATGTATTCAATTTAATGTCCATTTGATTTGGTTACAGTTTCAAAGATATTGGTTAAGATATTCACGATGTAGTCAAATCGGAGTGAGAAAGAACTTTATTTTGACCTTGGTTTGATCGGTGATTGGAAATATTGGGCAAATTCGATGCTTTACATTTTCAGTGGGCCCTCGTCCCGGAAGTGTGTCGCCCTACCGCTAATCACAGATTGTCGAGCCTTTGCATTTTTTCACTCTGTAATTGAATATGTACAATTCCTTTCTGTGCAATTTTGCTTTTTTCTCGATTTTATTTGTGTCAACCACTTTATTTTTCAACTATATTTTAAAATGCGACGATTGAGTTTTGCGGAAGTCCGAGCGAAAATCATTCTGTCAATAAAGAGAATCATATTCGCAAGGTGCGTTTCATGCTAATGAACATGGTTTCTATTCCATGAAATATCTACGATTACTTTATTTGGATTTCTGTTTTTCCTAACCAATGCTCTCTGTCTGTCTAATCTTAATCGACGCAGGATGAGTGAACCAAACAACGACCAAAACAACGAGGCACTCCTCGAGCGAATCAAACAATTGGAAGAGAAGAACAGGAAGACTGAATCGGAGCTAGCGAACATAAAGAAAGTGAGTTGATGGGAGAAAAACAACGAAAGACTGATCTTTCTTGATTAGATTTGCGATTAATTAGCGATGACATCCGTTGCAGCAATTGGTATCAGATCCACAGCCCCTCAAACCCGCCCTGGCCCACACTCACCAGTTTCGCATCGAACTAAGCAAGAATGAGACGGAAGTTTGGTCCGAGCCACATGAGGTATGTGTAGGGCCACAGTGCAGATTGCCTTGTTTCGCAATGAAATTGTTAGCTCCGAAATTATGGCCATTCAATGTTAGCGGAGCTTGCGGGTCCAGGGACAAGCAGTGAATTAGATTTTCTATTGATGCTAAGTTCTTCTGCTGTTCCATGCATTGATAAGTATGAAGTTTATCTTCTGTTCAGATAGACGGCATCGAATTTCGGGCTTTCGCTCAACGAACATCGCATGGCAAGGGATTGAATCTGAACAGTAATTTCGATATTTCCTAGTAAGTGGACAACAAAGTTCTTTTAAACACACACCCCTAGATTTCGAGCGATTTTGGAATGTGAGGTGGAGAATAAATAGGATGGGGGTACTTTGTGATAGTCGGCCGAATTTAACGATTTCTTAGTGTGCACGCAATGTATTCGTTCTCAGCGGCCTTGAACTCCGGAACATCGATGACTCGTCCAAGTTTGCCATTGCTACTACAATCGTTCGCGCCTGGACCGAAGCAATCACTTCTCGAAGTCCCACGAGGACAACTATCGTTAGTTACTCCGAAATGTTTGGAAACGATGGCAATGGCGCTGTCAGCTGTTGAGATGGCACTAGGTCGGATGAGAACATTAACCTACTGAAAGAGAACCGTTTCGTTTGCATATTCCGTCTATCACATAACAGCCTCATTCATCCGCATTTTTCATCTGACCTAGTGTCGTTGAGATGGGAAAGGATATAATGAAGGGTCTTACAGGATCAGCCCACAACCACGACAAGACAAGAATATGTCTTGCGCAATTCGGAGAAGCGGATAGGGAACACGACCAAAATGGGCAGATGCTATATGGACCCTGCATATATGGTGAACTGAGGGGTTCTGAAGACATTCGATTCTCCTTTAAAATCTAATAAATCAACTCAATTTGCAGACCGAACACTCAAGGGTTTTCGAACTTGATTTGTCTGTAATCATCCAAACAATAGAATCACTGGACCCCGACCTGACAACTTCTCTATTCGTCGGAGGAAAAGTTAATCGAGATTCCGTTGTTTCTCTAAACAGAGCAAAATGCCGTTCATCACCACACAAAACGGGCTTTTCAATCTGAAAATTTCTCAATCCAGGAGTTCCAAGTATCCGCTGGCTACCTATCCGCCTGGAGTTCCTTCTTTCGGAAGTACTTTAAAGATGAGGGAACCGTGAAGACTATTCGTGAAGAATATTTGAAGGTTAGCGATAGTTGATATGAATGCTCTGACGAGCAAGAAGCAAGAAGTGGCCTGCCATGCACAGCAGAGCCTACATTAGTAATTTACATTAGATGAATGTGTTAAAATTCGAAATCCAAACTCTGAATGCCTATAAATTTAAGGATAGCAATTTGCTCCAGTCTTGATTGCAGAACGTCTGTACACCTGAACAATTCGAAGAGCTCTTGTCTGTCATTCAACCAACGCCTAAACCGATCACCTACGAGAACCACCCCTTTCTGCTGAGACTTGCCGAGAAGTTCGGCATGCCTACAGTGAGTCAATACAACATTTTCAAAAGATTGCGAAATAGTCACTAAAAGTAGGGGATTTGATTCGCATAAAGAAGAACTTTCTAGCTACTCCAAAAATTGGAGCTCTTCCTCATCGATTTCGACAAGAACGGCCTTCCGAGAGCAGCTATATTTCGGATGGCAACGGATATTCGCACGCTGAAGATTGTCCAAGCGGTTGGTTGTGTTTCACGTCTTCTTTCGGTTTGAAAGAACGCTCAACCGTAAATTCATCGAGCGAAATGCAGCATTGGCCTGAAATCGTTCAAGATAGGTCATTTGAAATCGATGATTTCAGACGTTGCTGCACCGATGGAGAGATCCAATTCTACTCCAGAATGAGCTACTCAAGACAAAATACTTTCAGAAGCTGACCCCCGAGACTAGAATGGCCGTGAATGAAAGGTGAGCTGTTATGGATTCAGCTATGCGCAAAACAACAACAACAACAACACCAATGATACCCTTCAGATTCGCTCAGTTGTGCATCGGTGAGGGATCCGAGGGGAAGCGACGAAAGATTGAAAGTCCTTGGGACAACCCGAGGAGTCCGTGCTACAGTCCTAGAAGACCAGCCTACGGGTCTGAGAGCCCCAACTACGGCGGACGTGCGCCCCCGTACCGTTCACCTGAGTACTAGGGTTGGCATTTCAGCGGTATCCGCGCCGAAACCCTCTCACTCCCTCCCGAAATTTCGATGTCCGTTTAGCCAATCCTACTCAGTACCCAGTAAAATTGTGGCTTTGGAGTATTTGTAACTCTTTCACCCTCACCAATTTTGTATAAGTTTTTAGTTCCCGAACAAATATGTGTTTTGTTATTGTGCGTCTATCAGGCATTTTGTGACTGTGTAGTTATTAGAGATGTGTTGATGGATAAAGAAATTGAGCGTGTGCTTATTTCGCTCTGTGATTCACGGGTTCCTTGACCATTCAATATCTCAGATTTATTCTTATAAAATAACTGCAATCATCATTTTAGCAGGATGAACGATGAAAGCGATGCGCTTCTGGAGCGAATCAAAGAATTGGAGGAGCAAGATGAAAAGATGAAATCGGAATTGAAGAAACTCAAGAGAGTTAGTGAGATTTTACGGTTTTGGAGAAACTCAGACCTTTCGGTTTCATTTCGAAATTCAAATTCACTGTTATTCTTACAGAAAATAACTGACAACGAGCTAGATCTCTCAATCGCTTACCCTCTAACCTGGGAGTTCAAAATAACCGAAGGAAACAGCTACATGGATGATTACACTGTGGGTTTTCTTTTTGCATGACTTCCGCGTTTTTCATCTGTCCCATCCTGAAACGATGAAGCTGCATGAAAACCTCGATATTATTTCTAGAACAAGAGTTATCCGTGATTTCATTTCAGAAAGACAATGTCACGTTCATATTCAGAGCAGAGGAAGAGGAGGAACCCGGGAAAAGATCTTTCTCGTTAGTAGATCTTTCTCGTTAGTCGTTTCTCGTCTCAGGACCAGTCCATTACTCCAGCCGACTTTCAAGAACTGCTCGACGTCATCTCTCCAACGAGTAAACCGATCACTGCCGATAACTGGTACTGCCTGCTCAAGATTGCAGATAAAATGGAGATACCGGCGGTGAGTGAATTAGTGAAAAGTAGAACTGGAAAATTAGAGGAAAACAATTAAAGTGAAAACCAGGTTGCAGATAGAAGAAATGGGGAAACTACAACTGAGAGACAATAAGGATGGCTTCCTAAAGATTGCGCGGTTGGACGTTACGGTCCATTGGGTCGTAGACGCCCAACCGCCTCAATGCAAGTAGGAAAGAGATAGTCAAGTTGCTAGGGAAAGCTGCTCGTGCACATTCCCGGACATTGCAATGGGAATGAAATGAATCTCAGTGAGTAGAATGGGTTTTTAGGCGATTGATAATGTGTTTTGGATTGTTTTAGTTGTCCGAGCATGTGCAGTAAGGTGGACTAGTGAAGACTAGAAATGTAGAGACTCGACTCCTACTTTTGCCTGGTCTCTCTCTCTCTATACCTCGTTTGCGTCCCCTAGTGAAATCCAGATGTGTAGGCTCGCTGAGCAAACTGAAGTCTCGAATTTCCTCCCCACTCCATCTCCTTTCCTCCTCTCTTGTCGGGGCAGCGCGGCGCCCCGGCAAGCGAGGTTTATAGACCCGTCTAAAAACTCCTTTATGTTTATGTATCATTTCAGCTCACACGTCGAATTGAACTGTTCATGATCGAGTTTGATAGCAATGGAATCGATCCTGGCTTCGCATTCACACTCGCCACTGAATATAAACTGGAGATCGTTGAGTCGGTGAGAAAGTCATACTATTCAGCATTTTAGAGCTTATCACTTGTTTTTATTATTTGGAATTGTTTAATCATTTGTACTTTCTGATCTTTTTATTGAGCAATGAATACTGTTGCAGGTTCTCCTCGAACGCTGGCGTGATCCCACTGTGATGAGGAGGGAGTTGATAAGAACGAGAGAGTATGAAGAGATGTCTGATGGGACGAAGGCGATGATCAATGAGAGGTACGATATTTTCAGTAATCTTAGCATAGTTTAACCTCCGCGGAAACTTCCACCAAGCGCGAAATTGTCTGACGCGGAAACATCTTTACCAGTTTATTTTTCCAGATTCGCTCAGGCTTGCATCCGCAAAGACTTCGATCCAGAACCAGTGGAGAAGAAGGAAAGCCCTCCCTCAGTCCCATGGAACGTATGGCCAAATGATCCAGATTATCAACCGACGGGTGGTGGCTGGTTCGACTGAGAATGATGGCCGGCGAATATGAATATCAGAATAGTTTAAATTTTATTTGTAATCTCTTGTTTATTTGGCATTTTTCGTTTTATTTGTCATTGTTGTGTCTTTCGCAATAGCTTTTCATTTTTCAGTGCTCGGTAATCAGCTTTAAAATACTATTCGTTATTCTCGCGTGTGCTCTCGATAAAATTTCCAAACTTGTTGTTACTTTCATGAATCATTTCCGGAATCGTCTATATCGATTCGCCACTGTGTGACGCTATTTCCCTTTGACTACCTCGAATTTTGATCTTGAATATCTTTCTTTTTTTTCTTTTCACGCCTTCTCATTATCGTCTCTTGTCGTCAAGGTGTCTCGCTCAAGAGCAATCTTTCTCTTTTCGCCTCATTAGGAGATCTCGCGTTATTTTTCGCTCCCTTTTGCCCATTTCCATGGAAATGAGGCGCATCTCTATCTTCTTCTCCAGTAAAGTATGAATAACATTAACCCACTTGATATTCAATTCAACGCGAAATCCAGTTTGAATCTAATTGGATTACTAACCCCGGCTATATCGCGAAATACTACGTCCTTTTTTTATTGTTTTATCCTCTTTTTGCTCTCAGGATGAACGAAAACTCTCATTCCCATAATGAAAAAGAGCTTCTCGATCGCATCGCTCAACTGGAACTCGAGAACAAAGCGGTCAAATCGAAGCTGAACAGACTGGAAATGGTGAGCCTCATTTACGTCCTTTACTCTGAAAACGTCCTTCAAAGAGCCCTCATCTTTCAAGCTTATCCAGAAGGAACTCGAAATTGACAAGTACGAAAAAGTATTCAGAAATCCCTCGCGACCGAGCCCCTCTGTCGTCCCGACCCGAACAGCAAGCACGAGTTCCGAGTGGAGTTGACGAGGGATCTCAACGATCGCATATCGATTGCGCATACGGTATGGTTTCCATCCAATTTTCAATGCCATTTCTCACTTTTTGCTGCATGAGAAGAGCTAAAACCAGACAAAATAGACCGGGAAGGAGACGATTTTCAAGGTTGACGGAGTCGAAGTGCGCGTCCGTCTCATTCGACAGTACGAGAAGGCAGGGGATATCAAGTTCGCCGCGTGAGTTTGTCAATGGTAATCAGAAACGGTAGAAGAGAGTTGGACCACTTGCTCTCCCTAAAAATGAAGACAGTGAGCTCACTAAACGGCACTCATTTAGCACTTCTCTTGCTCCCCGGCAGAAGGGTTGAGTTTCATGGGATTGAAGGGCTGGGATGGACGGAGTTTAGACACGCTTCCGGAAAAATGGATAACACCTTTATCGAAGGATATCGATTAGTTTCCCATTACAGTATGCTCATCGTCCGAAACTCAACCGATGGGCACAAATTCGTGCTTACCACCATGGAAATCGGGCAGAAGTGTGTGGAAGTGCCGGTACGATTTCATTTGTATCCTGTTTGGAGAGAAAGATGCTTTGTAAGCTTTCAGAATGCAAAATTGTTGCAGGGAAACACCTTCGGCACACTCTGCGGTCCTGTATCACAGCACTTTGCACTTTGCAGTGCTGAAGAGGAGGAGCAAGGAACGAGAAGAGTCTTCAAGATGAAGGTATGACAATTGGGAACACGAAGGCCTCCCCGATTCAAGGGATTCACTTGTTGGTAAACGGATATCAATGCTCTCTTAGTCGCAACCTCTAATGAGAAAGTAATGAAAAAGTGCAGTCCTTCTTCTCAAATACGTTTCTAGGTCTTCACGAGCATATTCATCCAGGAAACCTACGCAAAGTGTACCGTAAAAAGGAATTACGCTGTTCTTAGTCTCATATACTCCCTAATTTCAGCCATATTCATGATCAATTTGACAGGAAACCTACGCCAAGTGTGCCGTGACCATCTACGTTCGTGTCACTGTCGCAGTTCAGTCGATCAGCTCTTCAGAATTGGCAGAGGACGACGAGCGGATTGTGGTGGTGAAGGAGGAGGTGAGGTTTGAAAGAAAAAGGCATTCTTAGAATCACGATAGAATCAAAAGATCTGCTCGTTAGAATTGTCATAGAATCGATAATGACGTAATGAAACACTATCAGATTCTTGCTATGATTTCGCTTGCTGACGGATTTAACGGACAATATCATTTGCAGAAATTCCCAGTCTCGGCCGCTTATCTTTCCACCTGGAGTCGCTACTTCGAAGTGTACTTTCGCTCGAATCTGAAGGAGAAGCAGGAAGGACTCTACCCCATCAGTGTGCGTTGTACACATCTTTTAAAATCTTTTGACCTTGAGGTGCAGACTTTATCGTCTCTCATTTCCTCATGCGTTATCACTGGTCAGATAAAGCGAGAGAGTGTGCGAAAATGAGAGACCGATAGTATTTACATACCATATAAAAAAGCAGTAAATCTCTACTGCAGGACGAAGACATCTCCCCTTCTGACTTCCGTGAACTCCTCGCCGTCATTCTCCCGACTGACAAGCCGATTACGAAGAACAACTTCATGAGACTGTTGACGATGGCGCAGCGATTCGAGATGCCGGAGGTCGGAACATTCAGCTCTCTTTATTTTTTCTGATCTGGTTCCGCTTAAGAGGCCGGCTCCGAGAAAATTCACCATTCCCGTTCTTTTCCGGACATTGGGCCAGGACTTTCGAATCGGGCCTTCATACTCACAGGGCCTGAGGGTCCTTTGACCTTGTTTACCAATATGATGATGAAACCGGCCATATTGCTCAAAGCGGCGCGCCAGGTGCGCGCACTTGAGAAAGTTTCGAAAATTCATAACATTTCAACGGAACAAGCTACAATCAAAATTCCTTCTGCATTGTGTTAGGCATGTCCAGAGTGTGCTGTGACACTATTAGCATCGATTGCGGGACGGTTCTGGATAGACCTCGCCAACCAACCCGATCACATTTATCGAGTTCTCAGTATTGCGGAGCTGTTTCCGCTGCTGTTTTCATACGTCATAGGGTAGCCTACACTCTTGTGCTACCAGCCCACCTATAGGCATACTGGGATTCTACCGCACATGGACGAAAAAACTGGCCTGAGTGCTCGGGAGTCGGTTAGTTGTAATCGTTTTCATGTATTTTCTATTTGGCCTTTGTGCCATTTCTCGAACAAACCACTCAAATATTGAAGCTAGGTCGTCATGTGAATTATCATCACCATAGGAGCCGATTCCGCCGTCATGACTTTTTCGGATCATGACCCGGAAGTGGCCCACTACCATGAACCCGGGGTCATGGTCCAAAAAGGACCTTGGAAGTCATGTGAGAGGAACTTCATGTACAGTAGATAAATGTGTAGTACACTACCCCAGCAACACACCGTACCCCTTGATGCCGTAATCTAGCAATCGTGCTATTGGGAACTGTTATTTTATTGAAAAATTCTAAATAAGTCAGCTTGCGATAGCCGGTTTGCGGTAAATTGGGATACGGTGTGTTGCTGGGGTAGTGTACTACACATTGACCTACAGTACATGAAGTTCCTCCATCATGACTTCCAAGGTCCATTTCGAACCATGACCGGGTTCATGGTGATGGGCCAGTTCGAGACCATGAACCCCGGGTCATGGTCCGAAAAAGTCATGACGGCGGAATCGGCTCCTATGGTGATGATAATTCACATGAAGGCCTAGCTCCACTATTTGAGTGGTTTGTTCCAGAAATGGCACAAAGGATGAGTAGAAAATACAAGAAAACGTCTACCACTAACAGACTCCCGAGCACTCAGGCCAGTTTTTTCGTCCATGTGCGGTGGAATCCCAGTATGACTATAGGTGGGCTGGTAGCACAAGAGAGTAGGCTACCCTATGACGTATGAAAACAGCTGCGGAAACAGCTCCGCAATACTGAGAACTCGATAAATGTGATCGGGTTGGTTGGCGAGGTCTATCCAGAACCGTCCCGAAATCGATGCTAGTAGTGTCACAGCACACCCTGAGCATGCCTAACACGATGCAGAAGGAATATTGATTTTAGCTTGTTCCGTTGAAAAGTTGTGAATTTTCGAAATTTTTCTATGTGCGCGCACCTGGCGCGCCGCTTTGCGCAACATGGCCGGTTTCATCATCATATTGGTAAACAAGGTCAAAGGCCCCCCAGGCCCTGTGAGTATGAAGGCCCGATTCGAAAGTCCTGGCCCAATGTCCGGGGGAAAGTCAATTTTCCCAGAGCCGGTCTCTTAAAACTGTGCTTATTGAGTCTCAGAAACTTTTAAGTTTTAGAGTTTCGCAGTTCTATCATTTGTATTCTTACAGCTAACTCGACGCGTGGAGTGCTTCCTCATCGATTTCGATCGTAATGAGATGAATCGAGCGAGCGTCTTCAGAATCGCCACGGATGAGTTCCAGTTGAAACTAGTGCAGTCGGTGAGCATCACTAGCTTTTCTATTTCTCAACGGTCAGATATTCCAAATATTTTGAAAGTCCATCAGCCCAAGACTAGAAACATCAATCACAGGTGAAAGCTAGGGCATGCAATGTTGAGGAGAAATCAAGACAGGATAAGAGAATTGTTGAACGAAAATCTTATAATTGCAGGCTCTCGTCCATCGCTGGGACAACCTTCAACTCCTGCAACGCGAACTAGTCCAGACGCCAGAGTACGACAAGTTGTCTGCTGAAACGAAGGTGTTCATCAATGAGAAGTGAGTTGCCGTACTGTTTTGGTTCGCATATACACACTCGGTTCAAGTCTAAATAACGAAAGAGAATCAACCAAAGATCAACTTGCGTAAGCAAGAATAACAAGAAAGTGATGATGTGCATAGGTGCTTATTATTGAAAGTGTTCATCAATGAGAAGCACGCACCCATTTCGAAATTCACTTTATGATCTTTGATCTTTCAAAACTCGAATTCTTCACAGATTCGTGCAAGCCTACATCGAGAAGGAGGAAGGAAGTGGAAGCAGTTTCGGTAACTACCGAGATCAATCTCCTCCTCGGGGTACCAGAAATCGCAGCAATCGTGATCGTCATGGAAATCTGCCTCCGGGTGTGTCTTAGATCACTTACAAATGTCTCATTAGAGATGGAGCCTGAACCTGTGTAGCTGCCCTTCATCTGTTTGAAAGACTGAAATTGCTCAATCTTTTGTTTCAGAGTTCCGTACGCTGAACAATCCGGTCAATGATGACGATTGGTAGAGATGTGGATGAATCGGAGATGGATCATTCTAAAGAGTTATTCAAAATAGTCATTCAAAATTTGCATAATTCTATTTCACAACTTGCATTTGTTTGTGTAATTGTCGCAGATTCTGTCAGTCTCATGTTCGATTCTTTGTCCGTCCAGAGCATGTCAATGATTACCGATCATTTTTTTGAATCCCCGTAAATAAATGTTCAGCTTTCTATCATTCTTGGCGATTTTCCTCACTCGCTCGCGAGCGATTGTGCAAAATCGCTCGTGGCGTTCGCGAGCGGAATGAGAGAGACCGCTAAAATTCTATATAAGTTTTGCAAAGGCTTGAAACAAATTATCGAGCTCCCGCTTTGGTCGAACAACTCTTTATCGTCAAACTTATCTTTATGTCGAAATGACAGCAATTTTTGAGTGGCTGGGGCCACTGAGCACAAGCACAGGCAATATTAAGTCAACAAGTGTCAAAAAGCATATGGAATTACTAACGAAAGGAATGCGAGATACCGAACAGAATGGATAATCTGGAATACGTCGACGTCGGAACGAAACGCGACTTAGAAGTCATCCTCATTGCCGTTGTGAAATCCTGGAATGCAAGTGGTTTTGATGGCAATAGGGTTGCAGGTTCGGAATCGGAATTCCGACATCTCTCGTGCCAGACGGCTAGGGATAAGAAATAGCGCGCAAAAGTGAGACTTTTGTCGGTAATCTCGAGATTTTCGGCATTTTCGATTCCGAACCTGCAAGCATAGATGCCACAGACTAAAGAGCGTTCGAAATCTCTCTAACACAAAAATTCTACTATGTATTGGCCGCAAACCACGAGTGCGGCTGCACAGCGCACCAATCTTTTATGCAAGCGGCGAAGCAAAGCAATTGTCATTTCGTGTTTTTTTTAGTTTGCTCACATCCTCCGAATCCACCCCCGTCTTCAAATCCACGGCCGGATGATAGTACATCTTCAATTTCATAGTCTCTCCTGCCGCCTCTTCTATCCGAATCGGACCCCTCAGCGATCGAGGCCAGCGCGAATCTGCGAAGAAATGTTCAGAAAATAGAGCGAAATGGTCGAACAGCGTCGATCATCAACTCTACATTCGCCTCCATTTATCATCAATTCATTGCTGGCTCTTAGCTGCCAGGTTATCGCGTTTCGCGCATTTAAATATGCAGAGATAAAGATACGTAAACTTGTTCAAACACGCTGAAACAGATGGTAAAACAGCGCACTTCTCGTTCACGAGGGCCTTTGTCTCAGCGTTGAGATGCCTGTACTCCTCTTTCCTCATCAACTCCGTCTTGAGCAGTTCACTATCGTTCCAACGGTGGAGGAGTGCCTGCAATCGATCTCAGTTCGCAGAATCGAGGCCGTCTTCCCCGGAAGACTGGTTGTGTTTCACACGTTGAAGGACCTAACCCAAGCAGACTTCCAGGGAAATGGTCAAGTAACACTATTGAAGCAAAACTAGGTACAAATAGAGAAGTTGCTAGGAGGAGACATGATAGGGAGATTCCTAAAGATAGCGCGGTTGTATGCTCACTAGGGTAAAACAAACGAAAACATCGATTCAATTTGATTGATTTACTCTCTTTTCGAAACGCTGTTTTTTTGGCACCTGCGTTTTCGTATCCATTTCGTATTGAATATTGGATCGTTTCGAAACGAGACTCGTTTTTATTGACACCTCTCTATCTGTCCCTCAAATGAAGCGTGCGAAGCATACCCGCTGGCGCCCTGGTGACGTCACAGGGGCGAGAGATCGGAAGCAGAGGGGAGAGGCGAGAAGGGAGAGGTCAAGAGTTCAGAGGGAGGAGAGAGGAGACAGATCGGCCAGAGGGTAGAGGCCAGGGGGCTCTCCTATTCTGAAATCCACCATTTT
>LS515342.1:335603-346698 GCA_900490845.1 Pristionchus japonicus
GAAAATGGTGGATTTCAGAATAGGAGAGGCATGCCTCTCTACCCTCTGGCCGATCTCTCTCCTCTCTCCTCCCTCTGAACTCTTGACCTCTCCCTTCTCGCCTCTCCCCTCTGCTTCCGATCTCTCGCCCCTGTGACGTCACCAGGGCGCCAGCGGGTATGCTTCGCACGCTTCATTTGAGGGACAGATAGAGAGGTGTTTTTTATTGTGTTTTGGATGCGATTCGTAATTTCGAACTTTCAACCCTACTGCTCACCGACTTGACGATCACCAACGGAGGATCGTAATCAGAGGCGACAAGGAAGGCTGCTGCTCGAGAGATTTCATTACGGTCGAAATCGAGGAGGAACAACTCAACTCGTCTCGTCAACTGAAATATAAGTCGATGAAGGGTAACTTCAGTTTACAGTTCATGAATACCCTATAGTTCATCTTTCGATGAAGATACATCACTACTATTGCGAGTAACTGATTTCATGATTTCATCCAAACGTGTTGTACGAGGTTCACGTCGGATGAGAACCATTTGTATATTCCGTTTATTTCATGACGCTTGGCTCTCGAGAACCCTCATTAGGCTCTCATCCGCCCCTAATCAATTCCAAATCCTTCAAAGTTCTCATTCAACTCACATCGGGCATCATGAATCGACTGGCCAATCTGAGAAGTAACTCGTAGTTGTTGGCAGTGATGGGCTTCTCAGTGGGGAGAATGACAGCGAGAAGTTCCTCGAAGTCAGCAGCGGAGATATCATCGTCCTGACAATAGATTCCAGCTCTCCCCAGTTATTAAATGCACATATGTTCAGATTTTAGAATCGTTTTCGGTAAGTTTGGCAGTTCCCTTGTGGGAATGACAATGAGCTATGAATGTTCCGAGTGTTAGGTATGATGCGTTTCATCGATGTGTTTCAAAAGGTAAGTGTAAAGGAGCTACCGCGTCAAGCGATTCTACAGTCGTACGACAACGCTAGGTGGGACCCACGTCATTGCACCATCTCTCAAAACATGATCGTGAAACTATGAGACGTGTTGACAAAGCCAATCAAATTCAAAAAGATTAACCTTGATCGGAAAAATGCCTTCCTCCTTCTCCTTCATATTCGTGTTGAAGTAAGCCCGGAAATACAGGCTCCACGCCGAGAGATAGTCTGCGGAGACGTGGAACTTCTGAAATGTATTCACACACTCAACCTCTCAGATAGTATCGTACCAGAAATGATAATAGCAAAACAATCGTGCTAGTACTAATACATGCTTAAAACAAGCACCTCTCAATCTGTGCCTCAAAAGAAGCTTGCGGAGCCAGAGAACGCTTTCTTAGAGGGGCAGATAGGGAGATGTCTGAACAAGGCTATCACGAACCTTTCCCTCCACTTCCACCACAGTAGCCGATTCTCTTTCGATCTCCGTCGATTCGATGTCCTGCACTACAGCAGTGAAGACGACGATCAGAGGAAATTCGTAGATTCCCTGCAAAAAGATGTTAACTAGGCCCCTAAGTTGAGGTCTTGCAGACCTTATGGAAAATATGGTATCTTTTTATGAGAAAGAAGAAAGGGCGGACTGTGCCACCCCGAAAGCCAATTCAGCGTTCAGCCTGAGTAATCGGCAACCTAAGCGTGAGGCTGTAGCGCCCCCCCCCCCTATCACATCGTTCTGCCCCGACAGAGAAGGGTTAGCGAATTGCATGAATCGAACTGCAAAGTCGAGGGAGAGGAGGGATCGCTCTTCCCGCTCATTTTAAATAATTTGCACGGCGGGAAACTGATTCCTTTGTTCAACCCTTCTCTGGAGAGAACAATGGGGGTCAGAATGCTGTGCTATGTGACTTACATTTCCGTCTGGGACGACGATCCATTGACTGGTATTTTTGCCGCCTTCACGCATCACGAATTGATGATGAGCCGCTCTTTTTCCTTTGTAAGGAAGCTGCAAAAACTTGCTAATGTTAAGATCTGATATGATCTGAGTGATTTGCTCTAGTCATAGCCGAGCAGGGTAGTTCAGTGGTAGAATTCCTGCCCGGTAAGCGGAAGCCCCGGGTTCGATTCGCGGTCCGTGCCATAACCTTTGCTGTCTTGCAACGCTAATGTTAAGGAAACCGAATAAGCAAGAATCGAGGAACTCCGTACATGCGAAACTCACAGTAGTCGCGTAGACGAACTTTTGAGTGTCGCTGGAAAGGTTCGTCGCGTGAAGCCTGCAATGTTTTGCTATAGAATATAAGCATTTTGCATATTAACACAAAAGCTTTACGACTTCTCACTTTCCCATGCTCTCTTGCTTTGTTTTACCGGCGAGAGAGCATTAAGAAATGAGAAACCGTAAAATGTGTGCGCAGTCCTGAAGGGAACAGAACAAAGTATGGAACAGTGAAGGCATAGGTACAGGTAAAGTTGCAAACACAATCGAGGCGCTTTTACTGTCGTCTTGAGACGATAACGCCTGGTGAGGTACAGCGGGAAGGCTGAGTACTGTGAACAGTAAAGGTAAGACAGCAATAAAGTGTTCCACTTACGAGTAGAAGGACCGATTTCCAAAGCCATTCTCTTCTGCCCTGATGTCAACTCGAACGATGAATGAGACACCGTTAATCTGAAATGACACCTCTCTAGTTTTCTAGCTTTCGATCCTCTCCGACCCGACTGCATCTCGTTTCAGCAGTGATAGCGTTTTTTTTTGGTTTTTTTGGGGGTTTTTTTGTGGTAGTAAGATATGAATGAAGGTTAGATTGATTGATATCGCAGCAAAACTAACTTCGTATGGTTCAGAAACGAGGTCGGAGCTGCCGACAACAAAATCGAGCGGCTCGGTGCTCTCATTGGCGCTGAGCTTCTGCAAGAATTACGATCTTTTAGGCCATGAACATCATGAAACCATAAAACTTGTTTTTTTTTCCATTTTAAATAGTTGCACTAACCGTTTTTAGTTGGCTCAGCTCCTTCTTGGTAGCTTTGTTCTCCAACTCGAGCTTCTTGATCTGCTCAAGAAGCTGTTCATGAGTCGGTTGATCGCTCATGCTGCTGAAGAAATTGTTAGAGAGATTAGGTGTCATGGAAATTCAGGTATTGAATGGGCTAGAGCCATGTAAACAAAAGAGCGAAACAAAAGGATGCAATTAATAGCTTTATCAACAAACTAGCGGTACGAAGGAACAAAGAGGCTTGGTGAATTCGCTGCAATCGAAGATGACAATAATTCATCCTCGATCTCGTCGCGCCTCGGGCGTAGATAAATTATTATTATTTTAATATATTATATTAAAATACATGAAATAGGTGACAGATAGCAGTAACGCGAAGTCATGCATATCACATGATAAGAAGGGTGAATAACTATTCATAATCAAGAGAATCCTGAAATTCTCGGTCACGCCGTAAGTTGTCTCCTGAAATTTGAATGTGTTTCTGGAACAGTTTCACCATTTCCATATCTCATTGTGTTGCGGTACCCATTGAAGGATCCAGAAGATCTTTTGGCACTTGTGGAGTTCCTCGGAAGAATGGATGTGTTCCACCAATTCTCTACTTTGTATTGCCCTAAGCTGGGTTGGTGGTCGGGATGGATGGTGGATAAACACTCTTCCGGTGATCTCCACAAGTACCGACCTTTTGACTCATAATGCACCTAGACCTTACTCGAGTTATCATCGTGTCTCCTGTCTCGTCCACCGAATCCACTTCCTCTGCCGTATCTTCCACCATTTCTGTCATCGTTGCGGTCACCTCCAAATCGAATGATTGTGATATCACTGATAACCAGTTCTTATCAGCACAAATCAATTTTTATTCAACACCGTACTTCTGTACTTTTTAGCCAGTCATTCTCAATAGAGTATTATATCCCTACCCTTCTCATTCCCCGCCTCACTTCTCAAGCAGAGCGGTCATAGAGGGGGAACCTGGGCCACAAAGTACAGAAGTTCCGTATATCCCACCTCCCCTGTAGCTGTATCGATCGTCTTCGCGTCTCTGCCACCTCTCATGCCATATCTCATCATCTCTCTCATAATCGGCTGCAGTATAGCTCCTCTCACTTCTTCTACCAGTTCTCCTTTCATCTCTTCTATCATCTCTTCTAACGTCTCTTCTACCATCCGATTGGTCCTCTTGAGAAAGGATGGCTTGGGTGAATCTGCAAATACGCACTTCAATTAGCTGGCTGTTGAGGAGCGCCCGGGAAGAACGGTTGTGTTTCATTCGTTCTACGAATAAGATTGCCTAGGGGATGTGGATAAACTCTCGTTCAAATGGCACGAAGCTGTGCATACCTCTCATTCACGAGAGCTTTGGTCTCCGCACTGAGCTTTTTGTATTCCTCATTTGTCAGAAGCTCCTCCTTTAGCAGTTCAGGATCACGCCATCTGTGAAGGAGCACCTGCACTGGTTCATTGTCTATTGAACGAACTATCTAGTAGAAGTAAAACAAGTTACGAACTGTATTACTTCACAAGTACTGATCTTATCTTCTTCAACAAGACTTTTTCGAATGTTAATTGCGAAATTGAACAACGAAGTAATCGAATAGTATCTACTTACGGACTCCACAATCTTGAGTGGGTACATATCCGTCGCCACTCGGAATGCTTTGGCCTTGCTGATATTGTTGCGCGCGAAGTCGATCATGAAGAGCTCAATCTTTCTCGTGAGCTGAAATGTTTTTTTTAATCTTCACTTGTTTTACAACAAAGCAACGTAAATGCGCTGACTTTCATTGAAAATCGTTGAAATTTAGGAATAACAGAAATTTCTGTGGAATTTTCAGGAAAATCTTACCGAAGGCATGATGAATCGACTGGCAAGAATGAGAAGGAGCATGCAGTTGTCTTCATTGATGGCCTTTTGAGTTGGACTGATAACGTCGAGAAGCAATTGAAATTCTTCTGGGGTGATGTCCTCATCCTGATGTGCTCATGATTTATCCCCTATTCTTCTTTGAAATGATTATCTAAGCAACGTCCAAATTAGATACAACTTCGAAAAGTTCACTGCCTTACCTTGATAGGGAAAACGCCCTCTTTCTTCTCCTTCATTTCGGTCCGGAAGTAAGCATCGAAGAAGAGACTCCACTGTGAAAGATAGTCAGCGGAAACGTTGAATCGCTGGAAATATTTCAACATTTGCAAGACGAGCCTTCCAAAGCTTTTAGAATCTATCAACCTTGCGTTATTTCAAGATTGCTGAAACACAACCATTCTCCGGTGAAGTTCAGTGAAATATGCTAACCTTGTTCTTCACGACGACAACTGTAGCTGAACCTCCTCCATCAATCTCAGACTCAATCGGCTGGACTACAGCCATCAGCTTCGCTCCGAAGTGCAATATTTGGAGGCCGGGCTGCAAGGAATCCATCTGTCAACGTTATTGTTTTCCCCGTCGCGCTCATCTTGATACATCTCGATTCTTGCTGTTTGATTTTGCAGCTCACCGGAACGCCTTCTATCACAACCCTCTTTCCAGGTTGATGTTCTCCTTGTCCAAGAACGAACTGCTCCGTTATAGAATGCGTCTGCTCGGGATCGGAGCGCTGAATGGAGGGTGAGAGTCCATTTTCGAAAATATCACTCGGGAATGACGGCAGTACTAGATCCAAGGTATTTGTGGAAACCTTATCTCCAACAACAGTTTGGAATCCATTGAATAGCTTTTCGTCGCTATCCCAGTCCAGTGTCACATCGATCGTGGAGTAGACGAACCTTCCCTTGTCTCCAGAGGTATTCGTGACTTGCAGACTGGAAGAGGGCGGTCGTAATGGTAAAGTCAACCCGTTATTATGGCCGTTATTGGGTCACTTCCAGTATGGTGATCCAAATGGAATTATAGCAATGATGGAAGTTAGTGTGAATGCTTCTTTATAGTCGAGATGCATTTGTCTGCTCTCCGGACCAATAGAGTGAAAACGAAACAAGTTTCAGGGATTCAGGATGCCCTGAAGGCGTGAACTTCCCATACTGATCACTATCAGGGCGGATTTGTCGATCAACATACGAGTAGAAGAATTGTTGCTTCTGTCCGTCCCTGTTCGGTCCAGGCGCTGTCGTCTTCTGAACGCTCAGAACAAAATGAACGCCGTTGATCTGAGAAAAATCGATATTGAGCGACAGTATACTCACAATTTACAGTATACTCAGTTACAGCAATCGTCATCTTTCACTTAAACTGTCAATCGATTTCCGTTCAAATCGTGAAAAGTTCTCAATTATGATTACTCACTTCACAATGTGCTTTCTTCTTTCTTCTTTCTTCTTCTTTCATGCAAAAGACTACAAATTACATAAAAGAACCTACGATGAAGGTATAGGGAAAATTTGCTTAAAAAAATGGTTGAGTTTCAAGCATTCCTAAAAAGGGGAATTGCCTAGCGCGCGGTTGAAAGGTCGGAGATGGACCTCGGCTCACCTCGACTGGTTCAGATCCATAAAGGCCATCCGCACTCCTCACTACGACTTTCAGCTCGTGTAAGTTGAAGTTTTCTTCAGTAGCGCTCAATTTCTGCAGGAAAAACAAATAAATCTCTAAAGTACAGATGCGCATTGTAAAGGTCTCCACAATGGGTGCTGACCGTTTTGAGCTGGCTGAGCTCACTCTGGACAGCTTTGTTGTCCAATTCGAGTTTCTTAATACGCTCCAACAGCGCCTCGTGGCTCAAGTCACTGCTCATCCCGTCTGCGAAAGTGATGTATAAGTGCTGAGAAAGAGGAGATGACATAAAATTCAAGGTATTCCATGGGCCGAACCATGTTTCATCGAGCTAATGAACCTTTCAAATGAATGGAATGAATGGCTTTATCAACAACAACAATTATGTAGTGACTGAGATGAAGGAACGAAGTGGCCTGTTATGAAGCATCAGTGATACACGCAATAGTCAATGGGAAACAAAATTGTGATAGCCAAGAAAATCGAGTGGCGTAGATCGTCTATGGACGTCCATCGTCCGCCTCATCACTGGAGTAGCCTGGAATTTACAGCCGTTTTGAAGAGTCATTCTCCGTTCTAGCGCTCTTGAGGGGCGGTCGTGTCACCCCGCTCTCTGCGACCCCATCATCATTCCTCCCTCGGACTAAATCCTTCTCTATACTACAGCTCAGCGGAACGAAATATCGTACCATCTATGGATGCTTGTTCTAGACCACCGAATCCTACAGTGATTCTGCGTCCTCTCTGCCGTCGCTCATCGTCCCTTTCGTCTCTTCTCTCGTTCGCTCCACTCTCGAAAAAGCCTGATTGCGATAGGCTGGCGTGAGTGTATCTGCGAAAGGTCGAATGAGAATAGATGATTTTTTTGCCTCGAATAACTCGGGTTTCATTCCTCTCGGTCACAAGGTTCCTTCTCCGAAATGACCTGATTCGAACTCTTTTTACCTTTCATTCACGACTGCCTTGATCACCGCGCTGAGGTTCTTGTACTCCTTGCTCCTCATCAACTCCTTCTCCAGCAGTTGAGGGTCGCGCCAACGGTGGAGGAGTGCCTGGAATGCGGGGACTAAGGATCTATATTTCTTCCTTGGGACTTCAATCTACCAGCCCTACAACCCCTGCGACCTCATTTCTAGAATGCGTGAAACACAACCATTCATAATCAGCAAAGACTTACGGAGCGGTCTATTTCGGCTCTAAACCAATATTCCCCTTAGCTTTCAGAATTAGGGGCGAGTACCGAAGTTTCCAGAATTCCATTCCATCAAGGGAACCCTGGTGACCACTTACAGATCGGACGTTTTTGAGTGTACTCACCATTTGTTGTCGTTTTTTTCCAAATCGCTCACGAAATACTTCTCGCATATCAGAGTAAAAATTGAATACCGAACCAACTGAACTTACAGATCGGACGATTTCCATAGGGTAGACATCGGAGGCAGTTTTGAAGAGGAAAGCCTTGTCGAGTTCATGCCGGTCGAAGTCGGTGAGGAAGAGCTCTATCTTTCTCGTCAACTGAAAAGATAGTTCAGATTCAAGTGCATACCTCCTTGAATGTGTTTCAGTAGGTACTACGAAATGAAATAAAATAAAACCAATGATTCTTTGATGTTCCGAGGATTCAAATGAACTCACAGCTGGCATTTCGAATCGATTGGCGAGTTTGAGCAGGACGTAGTAGTTCTCCACGTCAATGGGCTTCTGCGTAGGAAGAATAACGTCGAGAAGCAATTGGAATTCATCCGGGAAGACGTCCTGAAGATTAAAGTAGCATAGATCTCCGTTGAATTGTGGTTATTTTCTTCGCTAGCTCTTCGACTTTCTCTATTTTGAACATTTTCTTCGGCACAATGAAACGAAATCATCTATCGATGACGAAGAATGGTTTCCGCGCCTACCCTCATCAATGCCCCGAATGCGAAACTAGTGCATTCATTGTTCTTGTTGATTGTATTCAATACCCACCTTGACCGGGTACACTCCCTTCTCCTTCGTATCGGCCGTTAAAAAGAGGGCAGAAAAGTAGCGACTCCACAGCGAGAGATAGTCAGCGGAGACGTTGAATCGCTCAAAGTAGATCTACAAACGGGAGAAACTTACTGATCCCTAGATCCATCGGCGCTTCTGTATTTTCCCGAACAACAGGTTGATAATGAAATGAGTTGCATTGACTTCCTTTTTTCATTGACTTCCTTATGGGCATATTTTGAGTTGTCCGGGGAAGTGCAGGAGTGCCGATCCATCTGACAAACCCCGCTCTTCACGACGACAACCGTTTCACCATCGATCTCGGGCGATTCGATTTCCTGCACGACAACCATCAGTTGAGCTGCGAAGCTCCAGTGCGAGCGGTCGCCCTGCAATAAACAGTTCATTTCGCACTCCTTTTTGCATATCTTCGAGCTCCTGAGCCAGCTATCCATAATGGTTCGGCGGGTTGCCGGTTCGGAATCGGAATCTCCGACATCTCTCGCGCCAGACGGTTTGAGATGAGGAATAGCGCGCAAAAATGAGAGAGACAATATGAGGCCGTTTGCGTTAGAATCGAGCAGATCCGAATGGGTCTGGCACAGCCCAAAAATGAATAATCTCTCGAAACGTGTTATTTGGGGTTCCCGAGGGTGCCGAAGAACATGGGCATTGGCATTTTGCATATTGACCCCTCGTATGCTCCAGACGACGTCACGTCGAAATCGGACGCTTGGCTGCTACTTGCTCCTCGATATCGCGAAAATTAAGTGCGTATGGCCCCAGGGGTAGAATTTGACGCTGATCACGCCTGTCCACTTCATTTTTCATTTATGTCAAAAATGAATTTTTAATTTCGATTTTTTGACTCGTTTAAACCAGCTCCTAGCTTTTAGGCTCGGGCGATGCGCCTTGACGAGAGGATTTCAAAAATACCCATATGACTCCAAACAGGTGACGCAGAAATGGGGGTGCTAGCGAGATGTGTAGAGAAAACGGTCGGAATCCAAGGCGCACCCTTTGATCTACCCTCTTCCTTCACCTCCCAGGAGAGAGGAAGGCGAGATAGTGTGGTGGTACGAGAGAGCGCAGAGAGAGGTCAAGGAGGAAGAGCGTAGATCAAAGGGTGCGCCTTGGATTCCGACCGTTTTCTCTACACATCTCGCTAGCACCCCCATTTCTGCGTCACCTGTTTGGAGTCATATGGGTATTTTTGAAATCCTCTCGTCAAGGCGCATCGCCCCAGGCTAAAAGCAAGGAGCTGGTTTAAACGAGTCAAAAAATCGATATTAAAAATTCATTTTTCACAAAAATGAAAAATGAAGTGAACAGGCGTGATCAGCGTCAAATTCTACCCTTGGGACCATACGCACTTAATTTTCGCGATATCGAGGGCCAAGTAGCAGCCAAGCGTCCGATTTCGACGTGATGTCGTCTGGAGTCGACGAGGGGTCAATATGCAAAATGCCAATTCCTATGTTTTTCGGCACCCTCGAGAACCCCAAAACACACGTTTGGAGAGATTTTACATTTTTGGGCTGTGCCAGCCGTTGCTCGATCCTTACGCACACGGCCTCATATGTAAATCGAGTCGGAATTTCCGGCATTTGCCGGTAATTCCGAGGATTCCCGCTTCCGAACCTGCAACTCTAAAGGACGTCTCGACGCTCACCAGATTGCATTCCACCTCGATCCTCTTTCCGGTCTCTTCTCCTCCTTGAGTGAGCACGAACTGTTGCGAGAGAGGCACGTGCTGTCCCACGATTCTGGTTTTGTAGGAATTCTGAACGGGCCACTGCATCTCTATGCCGAAGAATCAGAGGGGCAACGAACATTTCATTTCTTCCGTTGCTGTTTTTGATAGGTTACTTACTCTGTTCCGATCATCTCCGTCCAGATCCACAGTGATCGATGAGAACACGAACCGTGCCTTGTCAGGAGAGGTGTTCGTAGCGCAGAGGCTGCAAGATGCATTCATTGATGCGTTCAATCATTCTTCTCTGCTACATGGCTTAAGCCTGTCGCAATGACGGATGGATTGCGACAATATTTAATGCGATTATGTGGTCTAGAGTTACTGTAGGCAAAAGAGCCCTAACTTCCCATGTGTTCTCTGGCTCTTTGTCTTACAAGGGAAGGGCACAACTATAGTATGAAATTGGGCTATGTGCTATATACCTAGAGACCCCAAGGTCATTGACCGAAATAGGTGTGAAAGGTATTTGAGGTGCCTAATGAGTCCCTCTAGGTCTGAATAAGACCATACTTTTTGCCGTTTGTTGATATCTCATCTCAGAGCCGAGTTACACCTCGAATACCGTGTTTGAATGGCATAGTGGGAGACAGAGGGAAATCGGGTTTGATGAAAAAGAGGGCGGAGCTAAATCTGAATCAATGCAAATTGCCAAGGAGCATAGCTTCCCCAAGCCATAGGGGCAAGGGAGAGATGCGCCGCACCTTTATCTGGAGAGAGTGCGTGCTAGAGTAGCCGGGTAGTACCTTGCGCGGGGAGAGGGAGAGAGGAGAGGGGCATGCGCGCGCTCGTGCACCTATTTCTATCTTCGGGTGTTACAAATCGGAGAAAAATCATAAAAATCCCATTTTTGTTCCTAAAATCCTCTAAAAATACAGAGCATCGGGTAAACCATGCCCCACATGCAAAACTTGACTAGAACTATGAAATTCGCCATTTCGCAGCTCTTTATC
>LS515342.1:347273-394777 GCA_900490845.1 Pristionchus japonicus
TGCGCGCGCTCGTGCACCTATTTCTATCTTCGGGTGTTACAAATCGGAGAAAAATCATAAAAATCCCATTTTTGTTCCTAAAATCCTCTAAAAATACAGAGCATCGGGTAAACCATGCCCCACATGCAAAACTTGACTAGAACTATGAAATTCGCCATTTCGCAGCTCTTTATCGCGAATTTCGCATCTCAAAAATTGATATACACATTTCGGGCATTCGAATATCTGTGCAGACCACTGATACCTTCTCAAAACTTTTTAGATCAATCCATTTGATTGAGAATTCGAATTGTAACAACGATGCGCAGTTTCCAGAGAATTCGTGCTCGCCAAAAAGGGGCGGAGCTTACGGTCTCTAAATATACCAATCGAAAGAGCACCAAAAGGTGAGTCGATTCAAGTTTTCAAATCCTGCTACTGCGACCTGTGGTGGGCGTGGTGGGTCACAGAAGTTTGCACGTGATCCGGTGTCTTCAAAACGCGGTGAGATTACCCACTCTTGCACCTCCCTCTCACATCTCCTGGTGGTCTAGTGGATAAGGTTGCCGGCCAATGTTTTGCAAGTCGAAGGTTCGACTCCTCTCCTCGGACCATTCTTTTGCAACTTTTTGAGCACATAATTAAAATAAACAAAACACTTTTTCATCGCAGAAAGTGAATGCAAAATATTGCAAAAATTTTGTCCGAGTACGGGAGTCGAACCTTCTACTTGCCAAATATTAGCCGGAATCCTTATCCACTAGACCACCAGGACATGTGAGAGGGAGGTGCAAGAGTGGGTAATCTCTCCGCGTTTTGAAGACACCGGATCACGTGCAAACTTCTGTGACCCACCACGGCCACCACAGGTCGCAGTAGCAGGATTTGAAAACTTGAATCGACTCACCTTTTGGTGCTCTTTCGATTGGTATATAGCACATAGCCCAATTTCATACTATAGTTATGCACTTCCCTTGTTAGCATAGAACTAGATATCGCGACACTTACTAGTAGATGAATCGAGGCGGTCCTCTGCAAGGGGTATGCTTCTGCATTTCGACGAGGAATCGAACTCCGTCGATCTGGAAAATGAGCAAGTTACTCTCAGTACATCGTATCCAGCATCCCGTTTCACATGGTCATCGCACTTCCTATCGACGTTTAACTCAACAACAGTAACCATAACAGTTGCCAATTGCCAAACGGCGATGATTCATCGAACAAATTGCCCTCATCGTTGCCCCAATCCCCTCGAAAGTATAGTAAACATTGAATGTATAGTAAGCAGTATGGTAAACTCCACGAAAGTTTAGTAAACAGGACAAGATGAGGATCAAGAACAAGATTGATTTGATTGTTCAACCAAGATTTGACTCACCTCGATTGGTTCAGACTTCACAATGCCGTTCGATCTGCACAAGGAAATTGTCAGCTCGTGTATGTTGCTGTTTGAGGAGACGGCAGGGCAGACTTTCTGCGAATATATCAATTTAGAGAGTCGGAAACATCGAAATGTAGGTGCAAAATGGAGAAAAGGCTTCAAACTGACCGTTTTGAGCTGGTTCAACTCGTTCTTGGCTGCTTTGTTTTCCTGTTCGAGCTTCTTAATGCACTCGAGCAGCTTTTCCTGGGTCGGCTGATCACTCATCCTGCAAAATAGAGGCGACTTGGACCAAATTCAATCATAAACGAGGCAGAGATCACGATGAGTTCACGACGAAAATTGTATTCGAGGATGAAATAGACGCAGAAACATGGCTAGATACCATAAATCGAGTGCTAAATGATGAAACGCCATCGCATCTTCCAAATGAACTAGAATATAGCTATTTTAGAAGTGCTATCATCGATTGAAGCGAAGAATATTACAACAAAAAGTGGGGCATTTTGAATAAATGCTCGATTGTGCTCGATAACCATACTATTCAGGTGAAAAGAACCGCTTCAAAGATGGTTAAGGATACGCGCGATCGACTGAGAAGCGAAAATAATCGATTAGGTAGATTAATCACCGATTTTAAGAAAGAAATAAACAGCAGATTACCAACGATTTTTGAAATGGCACAGCGAGACTGGTGTAGTGTTGGGAAAGGGCGGCCGGGGTTTATGCTATTTGCCGGTCCGGAGGACGCGGACATTCAGCTGGTCTAGGCTTCCATACCAGTCAATTACTAAACAAAATATTGAAAAAGTGCTAATTTTTGAATAACGTTTTGTGGAAAGTAAGACAAAACACTTAGATTCACAAGAATGTAGTTGATATAATCCAATTGCCATTATGACAAGATGCTTCACCGTACAATGGAGTGTTGCCACGAGGTAGACTCCCAATTGTATCGTCATGTAGCTGAAAGTTGGCGTTGCTAATTGGCGGTAGGGCTCTGGCCAATAGTAAAATGACGAGCTTAATCGAGCAATTTGAATCAACTTTAGCTCGTCTGAAAAGCAAAAGTATAGCGGAGCACCAATCCTCGTTTCGCCCTTGCTCATGTACGAACTATCAAATGCAGTTTATGATATGCAACGATGGTAATCAATTGTTTCATTGCGTGCATGATGTCCCCATTTTTGCACTAAACGTCTCTTTTTGCCATGAATGAAGGAATGAATGACACAGAAGAGGGCTCGAATTGCAACTAAAAGAGCATTTTATTTGCACTCATGATCGAATGAATGAACTCTGAATCCAGTACATTAAAGTCTATCTGAACATCTCTAGCTTCCTCCTCCTTTCCCATCCTGTGATGAACTCAAATCCAATACATCCAAATACACAACTTGCCTCTTGATAGCATCTTCGCCAACTCCTTTTCGAGAGCTTTTACGTGAAACATCACTTCGAATTTCGAAGGGACTAATACAGAACTCATTCATCATAAGTGTTGCTCAATTGCAATACAATGAATGATGAATCGATACACACATCGAACAAAAGAACAACAATAATACTCGGAAGTGAATCTAGTTAGCTCCCAGACTCAATCATCCTTCGACGCCAAGCTACTATTCGCCTTCACTAGAGCCTTCGCATCGATGGACAGACGCTCGTAATATCCCGACTTCAGTAGCTCCCTTTTCAACAGTTCAGCGTCGCGCCAGCGGTGGAGAAGCGCCTGGAAATTTTTAGTTTCATTTTTGTAAATTTCAAAGACCAATTCCTCGTTTTGAACAATTTTTGTTTTGATTTGGGTCTCAAATTTCTATTTTGTTTGCGTTTTTGTTAACAATTATTGTTCTGATTTGATTTTCGAAATTCTACTTGGGTTCGAATAGAAAACGGTTACCGCCTGAACCATTTGCAAGGCGTAGGTCGTGGCAAGTTCGAACGCTTTCGCTAAAGAGAAGGTACGTTGCTTGCAGTACCGCAAGAGCTCCAGCATGCGTAGCTCAACCTTGCGAGTAACCTGAAAAATGTGTTTATCATCAGGAATCTCCATTTTCTTTCTCTTTCTTGCTGCTTTACCGTTTCTGTCCTTCTTTTAACCTTGATTCGCTCTAATACCCTTATCCGACTGCAATTTGAAACGAATTGCGAACAATTTTGTGAAATAATAATCCCCGAAGAAAATGCCCCAGTTCTTATTGATGTTTTCTACAAAACATGTGTTTACTCACTGCGGGCATGTCGAAACGCCTCGCAAGTTTCAAGAGAGTTTCGCAGTCTTTTGATTCGATGGGCCTGATTGTGGGGAGGATCACATCCAATAGTAGTTGGAAATCGTCAGCTTCAATATCCTCATCCTAAACATGTCAAACATTAGCATTGTACTTTATTGAATCCTATCAGCAACACTTTTTCTAAGAATTGTCTCGTATGAAGGTAACACAAGAATCAGGAGAGAATGTACCAGCCGTGGAACTAGAATTTTCAAACCCAATTGAAATCGTCCATATTATGGTGGATACTTACCCTGGTGACAAGGTTTCGAACTATCCGGCCCACGAGTCCTACAGCCGGCTTTTAGGGATTCTCCGGTTCTGGACCCGGCTATAGTGTATCTCACGACTCCGTTGAGCTAGAAACTTGTTCTTTGGCTCAAAATGCGTAGAAAAACATGAGAAAGAAGAATCTTTTCAGAAATCGAAATTTCGATTTTTTATCACAAAGTTATGATTGAAAAACCGACTTCAGCGTCACAAAATAAAAGTTGCTGCTCTGGAATGGCATCCATCCCCGGAATTTTATTGCAGAATATGGAAGAGTGACTTCATGCGTATACAAGAAAAATATAATAAGGTGCATTTATAGTGGGACCCGAAGAGTAATTTATGCCCAAAGGTTCCAAATAAGGGGTTTTGACGGTTTTATCGCTTTTTCCGCATACTGTCTTTGCGATTTCTGGCACAAACCGTTCGAATGATATTTGCTCACCCCCTAGCAAACATTCATCACCATTAGAGTTGATTCCGTCAAAGTCATTTTCGGACCAAAACCATGAACCCGGGGTCATGGTTCAAAATGGAGGTGGAAAGTCATGATGGAGGATCTTCATATACTATGTACCAATGTGTAGTACAGTGGCCCAGTAATTTACCGAAACCCGTATGGCCTATACCGGTTATCGCAGAGTGACGTTTTTTCTAAATATTATTTTAAAAGTCAGTTCTCGATACCGTGATCGGCAGATTATGGTAGTATGTGTTACGGTAAATTACTGTGCCACTGTACTACACATTGGCACATAGTGTATGAAGATCCTCCATCATGACTTTCCACCTCCATTTTGAACCATGACCCCGGGTTCATGGTTTTGGTCCGAAAATGACTTTGACGGAATCAACTCTAATGGTGATGAATGTTTGCAAGGGGGTGAGCAAATATCATTCGAACGATTTGTGTCAGAAATCGCATAGGCAGTATGTGGAAAAAGCGATAAAACCGTCAAAACCCCTTATTTGGAACCTTTGGGCATAAATTACTCTTCGGGTCCCACTATAAATGCACCTTATTATATTTTTCTTGTACACGCATGAAGTCACTCTTCCATATTCTGCAATAAAATTCCGGGGATGGATGCCATTCCGGAGCAGCAACTTTTATTTTGTGACGATGAAGTCGGTTTTTCAATCATAACTTTGTGATAAAAAATCGAAAAATAGATTTCTAAAAAGATTCTTCTTTCTCATGTTTTTCTACGCATTTTGTGCCAAAGAACGAGTTTCTAGCTCAACGGAGTCGTGAGATACACTATTGCCGGGTCCAGAACCGGAGAATCCCTAAAAGCCGGTTGTCGGACTCGTGGACCGGATAGTTCGAAACCTTGCCACCAAGGTAAGTATCCACCATAATATGGACTATTTCAATTGGGTTTGAAAATTCTAGTTCCGGATAGAGCTGATTTTGGTACATTTTTTCCAGATACCTATGGTAAGAGCTCTCTTGGAGAAGCCTATAATCACCTTGATAGGATAACGCCCACTCCTTTTCTCCAACATATCAGCGCGAAAATATCCATCGAAGTATCCACTCCACATAGAGAGATATGGAATGGAGACCTTGAATTCCTAAATATGGACTTCCGATAGCGCCTCATGGTGGATTGATCGGTCAAACATTGTCGAAGTGTCGAACCTTGTCTTTAACTACTACAGTAGCAATTAAATTCTCATCTAGATCGGACGATTCCACATCCTGAACCACTGCACTAAGTTGAACAGTGATGGTCCGAGAAGAGGCAGTGTTGCGCTGAAACGTTTCCAAGCATTTTATCTCAATCACTGGGTCCGATTCTCACAGAAAAATGATAATTCAGATTTCAATTGTATCAACCGTAAAACTCAAACCTTTAACCCGTCGATTCTCCTGGTGTTTGTTCTAGATAATTTATTCGGCGGAATAAAGAGAGTAAAGTTGGTTGGCTGCGTGAGTTGTTCCACTTCATCGGGATGCTGAACGATCTGGTTTTAAAAAATGTCTATGAAGCGGAAAACATCATGCATTGCAAGACGGCGAAGGTTATGTCACGGACCGGGTGCAATAACGTTTGCTGTCTTGCAATGAACATGTCACTAGAGCATACTCGGCTAACACTTGAGTTAATCACTCATAACATATCGGATATTAAAACCAATATAATCATATTCTTACGGTGAAGAAAGGCTGGTCTGGAATTCCTTTCACTGTTATCGCAGCGAAGGCGTATACGGGCTTGTCTCTCCTGTTCTGAGCCTCGAGACTGTAAAGGTTGACCTTGACTTTTATGTTATCAATTCATTTTGGGAAGAAAAGCCATGCAAAGTTGATTAGAGATTGTCCGTAGACAAAAACTCACTTCAAATAGAGCGTGTTTTGTAGCATGGTCCGTACTCTGATTGAGAAGTCGACTCCTCGAATCTGAAATTACTTTCACTAGGAAAAAACCGATCCCCGAAATTTCATGCGCACTAATCCCCGTCTCTTCCAGTTTTAATCATTGATCTTGTATGCCGATACTCACAGTGTGTGGCTCACAATTCCAACTCTCTCCTTCTTCCAACTCGAATTCGTGCGTTTTAGGCAGAGCCAACGGAATGAGCGGATCGTCTGCCGGCAACTTCTGAATGAATCTTATATTAGACAATAGATTGAATATTGTTCGCCTAAAAGGGACCGACATCAACCCCAATACTACGCTCGCAACCCTAACAACTTATGGAAATAGATACAGTGCAATTATATTCTTGTTTTCGGTACTAACCCTCTTGAGGCCGCGGTTTTCCGCCTTGAGCTCCTCAATCTGCTTCAGGAGATCATCCTTTGTTGGTTCGTTGTTCATCTAGACGAGAAAGGGATTTGATGAAAGATGACGCCACAACACACAGGCATAAGTATTGCATGGACTAGTGACCATGTGAAAGAGCTCTGCACAAAAGTTGACATCTGTTTATCAACAAACAACAGTGCTAAAAATGAAGTATGCAAGTGGCACAAAGTCAAAGTGGTATGAACATGTTCGGAGTGGTAAGAAGGGCGAACGGGTCGATGGCACATAGCCGGCACAGTCATCCCGACCGCACCCGTGTAGTCGAGAGGTCCTGGAATGAGTCAACGTTCGATTCACTCCTGCCTGATTGATGATAGAGAAACAGTACCTACAGTTCTCACTCAAATCATGCCGAGGTGCCAGCTTCATCCATGTCTTTAGACGAGAAGCTTGAGTGAGCCTTCACCAGAGCTTTCGTCTCTATCGACAACTTCTTATAGTGAGGCGTATTGAGAAGTTCCTTCTTCAGAAGCTCAGGATTTCTCCAGCGGTGCAGGAGCGACTTAATTGCATATACCTCGAACTTTTTTTTGAGAATTTCAGGTTACTCAGCTATAACTATTCTTGGAACTATAAAAAAAATTGCCTAAAAAACTCGTACCGCTTGAACAATCTTGAGTTGATACTGATCCGTGGAGATGCTGAACAATAGTGGTAAGTCGATGGTCCATAGCGAGAACTTCTTGATCAAAAACAGTTCGATCTTTCTAGTAAGCTGAAAAGGTTCCATGTAAATTTTTATTCGATTCCAGTATTTTGGACTTTTACTTCATTTCCATAAACAATAGTGCATTCAATAATTCAATTTTTCTATGTGAAGCACACTCAATTATCAAATGCGTTCGCCTCTTTCGGCCTCAAAGAAATCTTTAATTAAATCTTACGATGGGCATATCGAATCGTTGTGCCAGCTTCAACAGCGAAAGATAGTTGCCGCGATCAATTCCCTTGCTCATAGGATGTATTACATCGATCATTTCTTGAAACTCAGATGCCGAAATGTTAGAGTCCTGGAGAAAAATTCGTCGTAAAATTCGGAAACTTTAAGATCGTGCTTTTGATAAATGACTATCGTACCTGTTCGAGTTAAGCCCAAAACACTTTCAACCTAGCGCAGAACATGGAAATCTCTCTACTACGCGAGAACGTACGCATAAAGCTCATCAAGGAGACACACGTAAGAACTTCAATATTGTATTTGTGATAGAATGTTCATTTTAAATCACACACCCTGATAGGATAACGTCCTGTTTGCTTCTCTATCATGTTCGATTGGAAGTACACTTTGAAGTAGCGACTCCATGTGGAGAGATAGGGGATAGACACGTTGAACTCCTGAAATGAATCGTTCAGTAAACTCAACACTCGACGCGGAAACAGTTAATCAAAAATGTTTAAAATATACCTTGTTCTCAACAATAACTGTTGCGGTCGAATCCTCGTCGAGCTCTATCGACTCAATTTCTTGAACTACAGCAGTTAGTTGAATGTTGACGTGACAAGAAGAGACGTTAGGCTATAATGGAATGAACACCACTACGAATGGTTTCCCAGCAACAATCAATACAAATACCTATCGGTAAACGGTTTCGTGATTATTTTCTTATAGTCGTTGTCTCTCATCCCATTCCTCACATCGATTTGTGTCACTTTTCGAAGAAAGAAAGATCCGAAGAAACGCTCATTCTTCTTTTCTTGATTCGGTTGAAGACAATGATGGAACGAGTCAGCCTCAAAACGGTCATCTAGAATACGAAATTCGAGTAATCATCTGTTCATTGTGCGCAGTCTCTCGCCTCTCTGAGTGGGTGCGTGCGAAATAAAGAGGCGATTACCCGAATTTGGAACTCCAGATATGACTCTCGGCGTAGTCGAGGAGAATACGAACATCCGTTTGTTGTTCTTGTTCTTCATGGAAACCCTGAAATAGTCAAGAGTGTTCTTTCACACTTGATAATAGGGAAGGTTCAGTAAGAAACTCACGTGTAGAAGGAGTTGTGCGTGGATGCTGTAATTTCAACCTTGAATTCGACTCCTCCAATCTGAATGGCCAATGATATGGTGATTTTAAACGCTTGAATAATAAAAGTGGCACAACATAACAGCAATGGTTCGTTTTAATTATGAACACAGTTGGATCATACAACAAACACCTATAGATCCTAACCTGGTTTTCACAATGCCAAACTTGCACTGAACACCTTTGTACACCTTTTTGCGAACGGGGAAAACGCCAGATACAGGGTGTCTCAAAAATATGGTGACAATTTTCAATCATGACTAACTCAACATTTAGTTAGCCAGCCAGCCCATAACATCAGCTATGCATAGCACATGGTACGAGCAACTAGTGGTATGAAACCAAGATGACTTGTCTTGATGGTTTGATAGGTACAATTAATTAAACTTTAATGTTGCAATTGTGGCTCCATTTCTGATCAAACTGCAATATTTTCTGGAATTTTTTCTAGGAATATAGCTTGTGGTGGAAAATAATAAATTATATTTTCTGGTAGGGAATACATTGAGAGGTTCAACTATACATGCTAGTCTACTTATCATGAAGCCGTTGCTTCAGAATAAATTTTCATCTGGCATTTGAGAAACGGCTCGCAAAAAATGTTTTCACTTAAAATAGTTCCTTCGCAACGTCAATAGAGATGAATCAATTTTCGTGTTTTCCCTGAGAAGCCCTAATATAGCCCTGATGTGTGAAGCATTAACTTTTGCCCTAGCTTCTCATTCGAGTTCACCATATAATTTCAAAGATAAGGTTTTGTTGAACATTGAAAAAAATCATGTCTCATGAATCAGGTATTGAGAATCGTTTTAGAACAAAACTAACCCTGTCAAAAAATATTATTTCAGGTGGCCTGAAGCTACACGAGATTACATTGATTTGGCATCCCGTTGAACATGTTTTCCGAGATTTTGATTTTTCTAGAAAATTATTTTTTGCAGGGTCTGGTTTTACTGATAGCGCGATTTCTCCATGATGCGGAAGCCTATATCTAAATCGTAAAATGCATCACATAGGCCTATGATTGTACTCGAAGTTAAGCGCTTGAACTTGATATATTGATTGCCTGCTTCCCTGTAAATCACAAAAATTTACCGCAGTGGGTGGCGGCATTTTTCACTTTTTTTCGAAATCTAAATTTATTTCGTGGCAACACCTATCGATCATTGCTGCTAACCTGATGATGCCACTACACACTGTAGGTATACATCTACTTACGATCATGATCGGGGTTCGTGACACCGCATGGTTCGCGAGATATTAAACATAATGTTTGTCATCATATTTTTGAGACACCCTGTATATCGTTTCCAGTGCAAGAAACAGTAAACTTACGACGTGGCCTTCGGAAAGCACTGTAGAAGTAGCGACGTCAATCTTGACTTTCATTTCGAATTCGTGGCTCTTGGGAAGGGTCAGGGCGAAGAGAGGATCGTCTGCGGGAAGTTTCTGAAGAAAACACATTTTATGAGTGCGAGTTTTGAAAAATTATCTGAAACAGACCCTTTTGAGGCTGTGGATCTCGAAATTCGCCTTCACATTGGCTTTTTCGAGCGCTTTGATACGCTCAAGAAGCTCCTGCTTCGTTGAATTCTGACTCATCTTTCTTTAATTAATTGAATTAATTAGATGTAATTAAGCGAATTCGAAAACATTCGCGATAGGTATTACATGGAAATGGAACCATGTTTGAACTGGAACATTCGAGTACTTTGATAACGCAATTCTTTATGGCGAGTATTTCTGTACAGCAAAGGTATGATCAAGAATGGCAAGGAATGACTGAGAACAATCACAGACAATATTGGGTAAGAGTTGCGAAGGCAAGTGGCAATGAAAAGAGTGCAGGCTACATCACAGAATGGAAAATCCGATTTGAGTTGAAGCCGGGACGGAACGCACCTTAGAAGTTGTCCTCGTCGACGTGGCGAAATCCTGAAGTAGATAGGATTTGTGGAATGGACGTATGCTCAATCACTCGAATCCCTCTCGCCCAAAACTTTTTGCAAAGCTCATGACGATTGGCTTGTTTGCTTGTTTTCATCTCTTTCGGGCATGAAAGGGCAAAATTTCAGTGGAAAATATCAATTTAGACCACCTGGAGCATCTAAATATCATCACAAAATGGATTGCTATTCAATGGGCTGTCTCTCATTAGAAATACATTCAGTACTCACCGTTTCGAGCCGGATAAATGCACTCCTGACAGCTTTGCTCTCCAAACCGAGCCGTTTCATGCTTTCGAGAAGTTTTTTCTCTGTCGGCTGATTGCTCATTCTGCAAAATAACAACGAAATGGGGGAAGTTCACATGAAAAGATGCAATGATCGCATCGAAATGGCAAAGACTTGTGCATTCGAGGCTGGAATAGACTCAGTAACAGGATTCGAGACAACAATTCGCATAAAGAATAATGAAAACTATCGCATGGCCTCAATAGGAGAATAATGTTAATAATTCTCGAGGTTTTATATCGATCAAAGCTGAGAATATTACAGCGAAAGTGGAGTGCTTTGGGTAAATGCTCGCCTATGCTCGGTAACTACGCTATTCTAGTGAAATGAAACGTACCATAGTTGACTAAGGAACTAAAGGATCGATTGAGGAACAATAATATTCGATTAGGTTAACTATTATTGATTTTAAGGAAGAAATATGCTTAGATTGCAAACGATTTTTGAAAAGGCACAGCGTGACTGGTGTAGTGTCAAGAAAAGACTCCCGGGGTTTACGCTATTTGCCGGCCCGGAGGCTGGGGTCATTCAATTCTTCTATGCTTCCTAGTCAGCCAATTACCCTATTACTAGGCAAAATATAGTAATAACAAAAAGGGGAGCGGATTGCAGAGAGATTTGATCATTGCAAGACAGAGAGATTTTTGTTTCCAATCTCGTTTCTCCGTCGTCCCCTCAGGTTATTCTGTGTACGTTTTTTTAAATAGAGTCGAAAATGGATGTGCTTCACAGAGTGCACATGAATTCACAGGAGTGACGATTTAGTTGATGATGCGATGACTGATCATCATAAGGATGATTACATGAAAATGCAGGAATAACGTGTTATGATGTCCATCTTATCCTACTTTCCAGAGCAGAACGTGAACAATGGAAGAAAGTGGTGCCAATTATCGATGGATAACGGACGCTATATTACAAATAAAATAAAACTACAACTTTCTAAGGCAGGTAGAGTCAAATGGAACGATGTAGACATGAAATCAAGGTGACGAGTGCACTACAGATGTGTTGTTGCAGCCTACGACATCCTCTTCGGGCATATCACTCTATTATGCGCTTTCGTCGGGCAGAGTGAGCATTTGGGCTCGGCACAGTCATGATTGCATATGTTGCTCTTCTTCAGACATCTGAGGCAGATTCCTCGATTACGAAGACGATTGGCGCGCGAGAGGACGGTTTTGTACCTGGAAGTTCGCTTTGTGGGATGATCAGATCACGCTTGCTTCCACATCCTTCCTCCTACATGCGGAAGTTTGATGTTTCTACCTAGAGGAATTGTTTAGTCGAGTTCTAATCCTCCTCTGATGTGAACTAACAAAAAAAGCTCATACCTCCTACACTCGGCTGTGCGATGTTTCCAATTGCAGAGTTGGCAGCGGGTCAGGGAGCGTAGATGAGTGTCCATGTGGGGCGAGATTGGAGGACTGGGAGTCGCAGACTGTGGATGGAAGGGGCCGATGG
This sequence comes from Pristionchus japonicus, assembly GCA_900490845.1. NCBI lineage: Eukaryota > Metazoa > Nematoda > Chromadorea > Rhabditida > Neodiplogasteridae > Pristionchus > Pristionchus japonicus. Next base: position 359,714 of record LS515342.1, read on the forward strand.
AGTCTGTAGAAGGAGTTTGCTGCCGAGCAGAAGCCGGGGACTGTCGATAGTGGGAATTGAAGGCGGATGATGATGCGTCGAAGCTGTGCTGCCGAGGAGAGATTTGATGAGAAGCCGGGGACTGTCGATAATAGGGATCAAAGGAGGCGGGTGATGCGTTGAAGTTTTGATGCCGAGGAAGGAGCTGAGGAGAATGGGGATGATCGATTGGCGATGCAGCAGGCTGCAGCTGCGGAGGGCTCCACGCAGCAGCTGCAGCAAGGCGCAGCTGCATGAGAGGCTGTGGAGGAGTAGGGTGAGTTGGGGCTGCGGCAAAGTTCGGAGAGAAGTTAAGGGGCAGCGGAGGTGCGGTGAGATCGAAGTTGTGTTGAAGGAAAGGAACGGCGCGAGAGCTGGGTGGAGAATCGAGGGGAGGAGGACGGTGAAAGAGGGCAAGAAGATGATCCTGCAAATCTCTATTGAGTGAATTTGAACTCATAAATCGACCAGAAAAGCTGGTTCAGAGCTTGTTGTTCTTCATGACGTTACTGAGATGACTCACAAGGGAATTCGGAGTTCCGACCGCTCCTGGAGGGTAGGCAACTTGTTCCGGATGTCCCAGCTGCAATAATAATGTCTGTACATAGAGATATCAGGAATGCGGATCGCATAATTCTCGAACTAATCGAAAGAACTGTTTTATTTCGCCTTAGTAGCTGCCTAAGCTCGTGTCTGTAGCGGTTTTCGCACGGTTGTCGATCAGAATGGATACTGCAAAAGGAAAATTCAGCTCCCAATCTCACCAGTATTCGATGGAGATCCTCATTCTCTACCCTGTATGAGTAATCGTTGTTGAATTTCTGGCAGTACCAGTCGCATAGTTGGGCTTGAACATGAGGGTGGGCCTGTAATGGAATGCTTCTGAAGCATATCTCGGAAAAATGAGAATGTCAGACCTCTTTTTTCTTAGAGAACTTCTTAGTAATAAGGGAATCTCAAGGGCGATTTTGATAACACAATGCAGAACGAAGAGGGATTCTCACTCTGCAAATGTGATTGTAGAGTTCCATTCGAGATCCGAACATTGTTGTACTCTTCGGGACACAGTAAATGCACATTCGAGGCGCTGTAATCATCATTTCATGGTTAAAATTTTTTTTTAACACACCGATTGCTTTATCTCCAAGCAGTTCGCTAGTCAGCTTCTCCATTAGAGGTAGGTCCAAACAGTTCCGAAGAATGTAATAATAGACGTGGTAGTGAGCCTGAAACTCCGGTGAACACGCTGCCAACGAATTTACTGTTTCTCACCTTTTTGTAGTGAGCCTTCTTGGAAGCAACACTGCCTCCCAATTCTGTCCAACATCGAGGGCAAGCATCGGTGGTTGACGAGTTCCAGTACCCTGAAGGGAAGAGTACTAATCTATCTTCGTTCGCACACTCTATCGTGTCTTAGACCGATAAAATAGGTCCAATCAGTGAGAATCACAGACTAGATTGAAACAATACAGCAATAACTCACAGCGTTCGCTGACATCAGGGCGTTCTTCATTTAGAGCCTTCTCCACGTCGAGTTTAGCGAGGAGCCAATGACAGACCATAGCGAGAACTCAATGCACATGATTAATTTGGTGGAAAGTAAAGGGAGGTTCGCCTTCACACGCCAATTAGCCTGAGGGATAGAAATCGTGAGAAATGATTCATTATTCTCGGTGGGAGAAGAGTAGAGTGGGTAGTGTAGGCAGAGGGAAAGGATGAGTTTACTTTATCGGCAAAGTAAATCGATCAGGTGGGAGAGATGCAAAAAGACGTAGCAGGAGTAGACTTTGCAAGTCAACTATGTGATTAGTCACTTGCTATGTAAATCGACCGCTTTTTGCGTAAGAGAGCACGCGGAATGAGGAGAGCAAGTAGACGTGACTAGTCACATCGTTGACTTTCAAAGTCTAAACAGGAGGTAAGATATGATCTGCAGATATACATAACACAAAACAGAGCACTAATAGTGTAGAAGAGAACGGGAACTGAAATGAGCACAACCGATTTTAGTGGGCTCTCCTCATTGTGCACGCTATCTAGTCCCTCTGAACCTTTCAGTGCAGGGAACAAGCTCGACAAGCATTCCGCTCAATTGCAAAACAGAAATAAAGGAAATGCGAAAGGGCAGCCGAAAAGGCAGATAGAGGGGATTATCGAGCGAAGTTACGCCTTTGCTTCCCTCATCCTTATCTGATAACGAGATATCCATAGAAACCAGTGAGGGCTTATCAGGTCGAGCCTCTCCTCTACGTGTCTCGCACTCTTCCTTTTCCTCATTATTTCAAGGGGGTGGGAGGAGATTGGGAGGGAAATAGGGGGGATACGTCGTGTACTTGCTTGAAAACTCGTCTTCTATCTGAAGGTAATGGGTCAGGGAAGCCTTTTTTACGATCCGCTACTGATAAAACCTTTCCACATGATACAACGAGGTGAGAGATCGCAATATTGCAGACAAGCGGAAACCGAGGGCAACCGGAGGGGGACTGAGTGAGAAAAGGAAATGTACTCTAATGACGTCTGCAGCCGAGACGCCACTTCAAGTGAAGATAGAGAGGCGAGAGGGCAATATCCTGTCATGATATTCCCTCCAGTTGTTTCCATGGATATCTGTCTTTCCCGAAACGACAGTTGCCTGCAACAACAAGCAAAGTGATGGGATTCATCCATGGATGTGCTTCACAAACCGCTGAACCTGACAATCCCTGGCGTGTTCCTCTCTCCGATCACTCACTGCTTCCATTCTTTTTGTCGTGCTCCGCCAATCACTCTCCCGAGGATGAGCGATGAGTCCGATGGATTCATTGATCGTATGAATCATCATTACTGTTTCGATTTCATAGACTGTGGATGGATGTGAACAAGAGCACATTGCATTTACATTCATTTATAGTTATATTCATAAATAAAATAATATAGCAAGTTATTAGATAGCTTACAACTATTAACGCTTCTATGAGCGAAACAATGTTTTCTGAAGTTAGATTTTTAGAAAAGAGAAAAGAGAAACAAACATGAGACAAGAAACGTCACACAGAATGAGAAAATGTCAAAAAATAATTACGGTAAAGTAATTAGAGAGAGAGAAAAAATCATGTTTTGTCAATGATCAATGAGCGGAGACGGAGTGAAATAAGTAGCATCCTGAAGATGACGAAAAGTTTGGAACAGTAGACAGAAATGAAGAAGAAAGTTCTAATCGGCATAAGAATAGAACAAGAAAAGACAGACTGAAACGAGAGAAGAGCAAAGAATTGAGCAAGCAGGATACAGGCACAATATATTAATGAAAACAGACCAGAAACCGGCGATCAATGATATGATAGCAGTCCGGAAATGTGATTCGGAGAACTAAGAAGAAGATTATTCACGCCTACGGCTATGCCCATAGTTTCGACAAAGCAGAGCATTGTGATATCTATTGTAATCCTGGTCCGAGCACTTGTAACATTTGGGAGGGTGGCACTTCTCGAGGCAATCGTTCTTCACTCTCAGACACCAGCGGCAGATGTCTAGATAGGACAGTTGGCAGGAACGTTCATGAACAGTCTTGAATTCCCTGCATTTGACCGAATCGTGATCGTTTGTCTGGCAGAAAAGACAGAAGCGGTACGAGGAGCGGCCGCTTCTAGTAGAGGGAGGAGTACGTGAATGCACACTAGACCCAGAGACGGAAGCGTTCACCGTGAACCTGTTAGTGATGGACACGGACACAGGGGGATGCGATGGGGGAGGAACGAGAGGGGGAATGGATGGTAGGAGTACTGGAGGAGGCAGGGGACGAGGGGCTGAGTACGTGGAAGTGAAGCGAGAGATGCGACGTGGGACGAGGGAGTGGCGAGGAACCTGCAAGAGTCATGGCCAATTCATGAATGTTGTCTGAGCGTGCAGGACGCAGGAAAACAGTAGTGCAGTAGAGTGAACACATTGACTAATCGTAGTTTCGGTTCGGAGTAATGTTGCACAAAAACGGTAGCTTCGCAACGCAAACCTCATTCTGAAGTGTTGGATGTGTGGTGGCCGAAGTGCCTGCAGTTTCTGGCTTCTCGTTCGCGAGTCCCATCTGCAAACGCCGTAATTAGTACCCACAGACACCTGTGAAACAACTTGTGGAGTTCACCGGAAGAATATCTATTCACCATCCATCTCTGGCAACTAACTCCGCGTTAGGCAATCCAATTTAGAGATTGTGTGAAACATATCCGCTCTTCCGGGGGACTCCACAAGCGCCAAAAAGTCTCAGTAGCTCACCAGCATGCGGTGGAGGTTGGCGTTGGCGCATTTATTGGTGGAATTCTCGTCGTTTGTTGGATTCTTGTCCCGGTACAGATCGCACAATTTGAAGTAGATGGCAGCATGATCCTGCAAAGAGAGAGGTGTGCCAGCCGTCTATGAGAAGTCGCCTAAAGGGAAAGGATTCGCAGCATACCATGGACATGTGAATGAGTAGTTCCTCTTGTGAGTTGAATGCGACGTCACTTTGCGGGCCACAGTAAACGCAGCGACGACGTCCTAAAATACTTTTGATTCATGGCGTTCCAAAGATTCCATATAGCATGACAATCAGTCACTAACCTGCATCAGTCGAGCCAAGCGCTTCACAGATCCATTTCTCCATCACACTCAGTAGTGGGCACTTTCCGAGGTGAAAGTAGACGTTGTGGTGTTCCTGTATGGTTGTGTTTGGTCCGGGGTTGGGTCTCTAATTTCACAACCTTCTCTCGCTGATCAGACAAAGCGAGTGAGCGTGGAAAAGTGAGAGACCGTAGAATTTTCTTTTCGAATTCCGACAAATTTCGCTCACTTCCTTGTAGTGCTTCTTCTTCGAAGCAGGACTCTTACTGAGCAGCTTGTGACAGCGAGGACAGTGACCCTCGCCCGATGTGTTCCAGAAATCTGAGCATAATTCGTTTGAGATATTGCCGCATAGCGCTGAGTGCGGCTCGTCTAGTACCGCACAGCGTGTCTAGTATACGTGTGTGAGTTCATAAGCAGATCAATAAAAAAGGCGTGCTCACTTTGCTCGTGTTTGTCGGGTCTTGCATCGAGATTCGGGGTCGATTCCTCCACGAGCTGTCCGTAGAGCCACTTGCAGAACAGGACTGAAAGGGTTTTTTTAGTGAATCGTGAGTTCAAATCCTCAGCGAGATCGAACCTCTTCAATTTTCAGCTAAGAGGGTTACAGAATGAAAAAAAATCAAAGTTTGAGAATTTTTAATAAGAAAAAGAGATTGAGAGTACTCACTGTCGGCCATCGTCACTCCAGCGGAGCTCAAGGCTTTTTGGAAGCTTGCCTGATCTGAGAATAGTTGATTTACATGGCGAGCGATGATGACTCATCATGATACTTCAATAAGAATCAGATCAATGCGCTCTCTTCCTCTTCACCAGATGATGAATGAGTAAAGACTACCGTATCTCGCAGGGGGAGGTGAAAGAGAAAAAAGCGCTCGTGACGTCACGCGACTCTCTCTCTCTCTCTCTCTCTCATTCTCACACACCGCGACACGGCTGTTACAGCACGGCAGGGTGGAGGCACGAAGATCAATGGAGATGGCGTCGAGTGAAACTTTAGAAAAACGAGTGGAAGAGGGAAATTCAGTTGGTTAACTGATTGGAGTAAGAAGTGAGGTTAGGAAAGATTGTGGCTTCGACGTTAGGCCTAAGCTGCCTTAGGCTTAGGTGTAATCTCCGTTTTCTTCTCTCGTTTTCGACTCGTGTCTCTCGTTCTCTTTCACTATCTCTTCAACAACTGATAGGTCAATTAATCAACAGCTACTCTTGGGGACGGATGGAGAGAGGGGGAAGAGGAGAAGAGGACGCGGCAGTTGCTCTTTATTTCACTACAGAGTGGAGCAGCAAGCGTGAACTTTGGTTTTTGCCGCAACGAGCTTCAAAAGCGTAAGGATAATCAAACTATGATTGGTCTGACAAATGCCAAGATGCTGAGCATTGCTGAGAATGAAAGTCCGTAGAAGAGTTCCGTAGAAGATATTTAAGGGAAACGAACTGTGGACTTTTTAGGAGAACGAATCAGATCAATCACCATTGCCTCTCTTCACTCCCCATGATCTCTCGCGCTTTCTGATCTTTTAGAAATTCTGTGTATTTTGCTTCTCTGCCTCGGGGAGCAAGGAAGAGGGAAAATCGAACAAGGTTAATTGCTCCCGGCGATTTGAAACGCGAGAGGCAGAGTGAATTGAGAGACGGGAGAAGCATCTCATCAGACCGCAACTATTAGTCTGAATGTCCTCGCTCGGTTGATAGTGAATGGCATTCCATTTTTTTCAAGAGTGATCTCGCAAATCCCTGAGAAAACACTTCCCTCAATTCGAATTGGACCTCACTGTCACCGAGACGAGGTGTCTTCACTGGTGACAGAACGACACCTCTGTTCCCATGTTTCCGAGTTCTCCGAATCAAAAGGAGAGATTATCCAAAGAAGTTGAAGAGTGTGTGGGCCATTCGGGAGCCAGTCAATTTCTTTCCCCACTGCTGATTTCACCGTGACAGATGGGCCTTCGTCTCTTCACTCAGGTGTTTTATAGTCGGACAAATGTAGACGCATTCTAAGTAGTAAATTCGGCATTCAGCACAGGACCTGCCGCTGTTGAGCAAAGGCTGTTCGAAGGAGAAGGGCTGAGACCAAGCAAGGGATCATAGAACTCGTATCACAGACTTCCCTCGTTTCCTTTAAAATGCATCTCCCATTCATCTCTTCATGCCCTGTGATTCTCCAGACTCGCTTATAACGCATGTGAGGGCTTCTGAAACACACTCGCGAAATTCTAGTTTGTGCGATCGAATTAGTGAGAGAGATTGAGGTAGACTCACGTAAGTCCGCCTGTCAGAGCATCAAGCCGCATCAAGATCCTTCCGATTTCTTAATCGAAGGCACTCTGCATACTCAAAAAGTTTCGAGAGTTACAAGATGAGCAGAATTTCAGCGGAATTGCAAACCACTCTGTGTCATTTCTAGAAAACAGGGAGAACGGTGAACGCCTTCTCGTCTCCGCCCACTTTCCTCTATCTAACCGTCTTCCTTGTTTACCGATACAGTGGCCTCTCTCTATGTAGGCAGAACGGCGAACAAGTGCGGAAGGCTACGGTAGGGGCTGAGAAAAGTGGGAGGGAAGTTGTGCATCATTCTTCGCTGAGACAAGGGCTCTACTTCCGATTTTTCATCATTATCACGCATGATTTCTGCCAAGCAACGCTAGCCTGTCTCACAGCAATGGAAAAGTACAATGTAGGTGCCTAGGAGACCTTTTGTTGGCTACATTCATAGTTACTAGTATAGATACCTCTTCTCTACTCCTTCCGTCACCAAGGAAGCTAATGGCAGGCCTAGCTATCATGAGCTTCCCTCTAACCATTTCCCTCATCTTCCCTACCTCTCTCCACCTCTGCTATAATCTCGCCCGAGAGTACTGGAAAGGGGAGGGATTTCCCCGGCTGGCATTAGCCGCGCAGTGGGCAATCCTACGTCGCCTCTTCTTTCTACTTCTCTCTCTCTCGTGCGCGCTTCAAGTTGCTGTTTCCCCTCGTATTTGTTATCTATTATCATAGCTTCGCGTGTATGACGCACTGTTTGTATTCCCAATAAGTTGAAATAGGCATGAATCAAAGAATTAGACCCTCTTCCTGATACACTATCTTCACTTTTTTCTGAGCTTTTATTAGTAACCTTTTCTGAATCTTTTTCTGAGATAACACAGCTACATTTGCTACTCCATTCAGTGCTTCCGAATGTACCTCCTTGAAACATTTTCTTCTACTAACGAGCCACTTTTATTCATGATTGGCTCAATTCTCTATCCAACCTCAGCACCGTGTTTCAATCAAGAAAGATGTAGATATTCTCAGTGCGAAATTAATATGAGGAAGAGAGGATTCCCGAGAAAACTTACAAGTAGGTGAGGGGTTTCATTGAGACTGGAACTCTGCACTAGAGAACTCTCAGAGTTGGTACGTTATGGGGTGAGGAAACGTGCGCTTAGCAATCATTACTGCACTTTTCGAATGAGTTTCTCTCTGGTTGGTCTTCGTCACCTCTCATCTTCGATTTCATTTCCCGTTTTGCGGAATATTCATTGGGAAAGCTCAAACATCCGTTGGCTTTTCGTCATGCTGGGATCAAAACGCTCATAAAGCATCGAGAGAGGGTTATTTTCCTATGAGGCTTCGTTTATTCACAGACTCTGTCCCGTGTCCTCTGCACGGATGAGGACACTGTGTGAGAGCCTGTAATTGGAGAGGACAGCTCAAATAATCCTATGACAGTAATGACCAGATAAGAGGGCTTGTAATGAGAAGGGCTCTTCACCGGTCTAATTGCTACTGGCGAGATAGGGAGAGAGGGATAGAGGGGATGGCTTACCTCTTCGATACACTCTCATTATGAATCGCGTCGCGCTGTTTGCCATGCTTTATCGTGAAGTACAGTTCCCCCCAAGTTCTTTAGTGCGTGGAGTAGGTTTCGGCAATGGGCTGGGATTTCTTTCCAACATCTTCCGTCATCGCGTTTCCTTACCTTCTCACATACTATAATCACAGCCTTGCTTAGTTTCGACGAAATTCGTCAATCGCGAATGTCTTCTACTTCTTTTTCTTCTTCTTGTCACCTAAAATTATGTGAATGCTATTACTAGTTCCTCACCTGTCCAAGCTTACCGCGGGTTTTCCCTGAACGCCCCACTTACCTCTTTCTTCATTCCAGGTTTCCCTCTCACTTGGACTCACTCGCAGTCAATAGGAAGCTTTGCACTGCTGTTCAGCAGTCGTAGATTACGGTATGTTCAGGGTGGTTGTTTGGCTTCTACTTCCCTGTTTTTTCACTGCAACTCTTTGAATTTTGTTAGAAAATCGGAGTTTCTCCTTTCAAACTTTCATTATTGGCGTAGGATCATGCGCTTTCCTCTCGAATTCAAATCTCGATAGCGAGCGGTGAAGAGTAGAGATACCCCCTCCTCTCCTTACCACCTCTTCTTACGATTGCCTCGGCAACGTAGGGATTGAGGCTCGCTATTAGTCGTGCACCAATTGAAGTAGTACGATTGCGATACGACGCACTCTAGTGTTTACTCCTTCATCCAACTGATGAGGCTTACCGATACCTGCCTCTATAGAAATGAGGAGAAGGGGATTGGACTACGATAGTCTATCATTTCACCTTCTATCTCATCGTTTTTCAATTCTGCTTCATATCTGTTTCGCATGAAAGGCCGAGTGAGAGAGCCAAGAGAGACCTCCTAGTTTACTTGCGTCTAAACAGCAAGCATCAATTTCATCTGCGTCAGCTTTTCTCATATTGCTCATTAGATGTTTCCGATGCGGTTGCGCATGCATAGTTGCTCTACATTTGAGTTTATTGTGAGGGCGTATCGACACCATTAAAAATATTTGCAGGCCATGAATAACGACTGGACTCCGCCCGGAACTCATCGTCCCCTCGCCAGTTCTTCCCTGCAACCCTCAAGTGGTCGTTCGCGTTCCCTCTCCCTGCCTAGTCTTCACGACGTGCCTTCTCTCACCACCAATCCTTCCATCTCCCTAGTCACCCAGCCACCTTCCACTTCCCATCAGCTTCAAAACCAAGTCGCTATTCAGCAAGTCCAGCCCGCTCCCGTTCCCCAAGCCCTTCCGTCCATTGACACAGTGCTACCTCCTCAATCGTCTGGGCAGTCATCAATGTATCACCAGTCTACTACCCTTCAACCTCATTACCCCCAGTCGTCTTCCTCCGCTTATCCATTGCCTCCCCTACCTCAGTCCGACCAGTCATCATCAACTACGGACCTTCATCCGACCACCTCTTCAGCTCATAAGCAACTTGTCCACTCTCCTCACTCTTCTTTCCCTTCCAATCCTAATCAAGCCCTGCATCAGTCTACATTCATACCACACACTTCGTCCTCGACTCCCTTCCCCACCAACCATATGAATCAGAACCCTTCGATCCACTCCTCTGCCAACAGGCATCCCTCTGCTTCAGTATCTCACCCTATCATGCTCAACATACCGTCCATTCCTCCCCAGTTGCCCCGATCCTGCAATCCTGCTTATCCCTCACCCCAGTCAGCCTCTACCTGCCCTCCCTCTCCCCCGATTCGCAACCTCACTCCTTCGCAAATGCTCTCGCTAGCCGCCGCAGCTCTTATCCGAGACGAGCCAGCAATGAGCCTTGAAGAGCGTCGCCGTAAAGTTGCTGCTATAGCAACTAAGATCTATCACGATTTTAAGCTACCCATTTCTGCCGACTGGGTGCTGCATCTGGATCATGCCGGATTCGAGAGGTTGATTTCCTCCCACGATCACGGCTTCAGCAACCCGCTTGGATTGGCCCAGGAAATCATTGACTCGCTGAGTCGTCTTCTTCAAACCTCGCTCCAACCGCAAGTGCCGAACTGCCCGCCCAACACCTCAATCGCTGATCATTCGCTGCCTGACCCGTTGTTCGCAACGCCGCCGGACTCGGCACCCGACTCGCCCTCCACTGTCCCTTCTGTACCACCATCCTCTCCCATACCCCTCGTACCCTCATTGATGGACCACTCTGCTGTTCAACAGACATCATTCTCGGAGGCAGCGATACATGCTGAGAAGCTTCGCCTTGAAGAGGAGATCGCTGCTCTCAAGAAAGAACAAGAGAAGAAGCTCCGTCACCAGGAACTGCACAGACAGAGGCGGAAGAAGGACAGAGCGACCGTGATAAGCCAAGGGGCTTGGAACGAAGCTATGGAGCAGAATTTCAATCAGAGTTCGTTGCGATACACAGCCAAGTGCATGCCGATTCTCTTGGGCATCGTCGGGCAGCTGGCGTTTGCTAATGCGCTGCTCGAGAGACTAGAGGATCCGGCGACTGCGCAGCCCGCAATGGTGTTGGCCGCTAGGAGACGGCAGGCCTTGCAGCCGCATCGATCGGCAGAGGAGGATGGTCATGCTGCTGTCGAAGAGCAGGTAGTGCATTCACAGCAGTACCCAAGGTTAATATTTTTCTTGCAGATCTCATCGTCAAGCGTTGACGGAGCCCCTGATGCACATGCTCCGACTGTTGTTCATCTCTCTCCAAATGTACGCGATAACGACTAGAAATCAGAGTGGCCCATTCTATGCATTCACCCGATTCGATCATAGTGCGTGAAATGAAGAGACGGCGACCCTAGTGATAGCGAGAAATAGCTTGGAAATACTACAATTTCAGACTAGCTCCCCATCCGAATATCCTTGGGCAGCTGAGATAGCCTCGCCTCTGAACCTTCTCACACAGTACTCTGCCTTCCGCTCCTTCCAGTCTGCCCAGTCCTCGAGAGATTCATCCGAAACGCCGGTAAAGCGTCGTTTTAGCCTGCAACCGATATTCAAACATTCACTAGCAGGCCGCTTCCACATCGTCAACTTGTGCCTCAGATTCTCGTGCTTCGATGAAGGTCAGGAAATGCGCATTGGAGGTTTGTGAAGAATATCTTTGAGGCGGCAAAAATACATCTATTTCAGAAGCAACCCGGTCCAGCAGTTGATCCCGAATATTTTGCTCGTCTTATCGCGCGAATCGTGATGAGCGAAGCGTTTTGAAATAAAAAATGTGGTAGTATGCTTTTCAGAAAGACCATGAGATGGAGAAAGAGGCGTTGCTTCGAGAACAATCAGGACCGTCAAACGAGCCATCCATCGAAGAAGTAAGTCTTCAAAGTTCTTCATCTTTTCCGAGTGCTGTTGGGTATCATTTGCATGACAAGGATGAGTATATCGCATGTTTGGAAGTCGCAATATGTTCCATTACAGGTCAGGAGGGAGAATGAGGTGCTGCCACGGGAACAGTCAGGACCGTCATCCAGAAATCACTCATCCGTCGAAGAAGTGTGTTAGACGAACCCACATTGTAGTCTCACTCTCAATTTAGTTTCTGCTTCTAAGGAGTTTTTTTCACGTGTGGAGTTTTCCGAATGACTGGTTGTGTTTCACAAGACATTTATTGAACATAGTGATTGAAATTGATTGAAATTTTTCCGGAACGGATTGTGGATAGCCACTTTACAAAAAATACCAGAACTTATTCCACGGCAGGCCTCAACCGCATCTTCGGATGCCCGCGATTCCAGTTATTATGATGGAGAAGATGCCTCAATAGAAGACGACTCGGATGAGGTGAATCAAATAGCCAGGATTCATGACCGGTTTTCTCCTTCTTCAGGAGTCCACAACACGGGTCGCTGTGACAATTCCTGACCCTGGACCTTCGGAAGGAGCTGCACTCGGAAATGAGAAGGACGCCAATGCGAAAGTAAGACTTCATAAATTTGGCAAAAGACAAAATTTCCTCCATTTCAGAAGCTCTCCAACTTTCAAGACGTTTCTACAGTCAATGCTGATTCTGCTGAGCCTGAAGTGGAGCCGCCTGAAGCTCAGAACGATGAGGAGATGGAGGAACTTGATCTGCTTCTTGAACAACCAGGACCGTCATCACGCCATCACTCGATCGAAGAAGTCAGTAATGTAGTCCGGCTTTCCTCATTCTGATTTATTTTATTTTAGATTCTGCTAGAAATCATTGAAATCAATTAGATCAATTTTCAGGAAGCGAAGAATCAATCTGATAACTCCATCGGAGCGTGTGATCCAGCAGAGGTAAATACAAGTAGTTGATACTTTTTGAATTGTTCCACCTCAACTAACAACTCGACTACTATCTGTGTTGTTAAAGAACTGGTGTGGGTCTGGTGATCTGGTGAACAAACTAGCTCTTTCAGCTGGCCATTAATCGAAGGGCAATGAAACGAAAGAAAATGAGACTTGTGCTTGTTCTAACAGAGGAAGTGGGCTTCCTGCGATATATGGATAGAGAACGCCGCAATTTGTCCACTTCCACGGAAGCAGCGAAGGTACAACATGCTCATTGATCTTACTGTACATAAAAATAATAGAGATCCTTAGCCGTAGCGACTTATCGTCCTTAGTGATTAGATGAGCACGTTCAATTTGGATGCAGATTCATTGTGTCGGAGTTCCGTTCAACCTGTCGAATGATGCGTTTCAGAGCTCCTCATCTCTTACCGACTCGCCTTCAGTGTCAGGTGATCACGAAACTGCTTCATCTGAATCCTCCGACCCGAGCGATGAGGTAATTTTTGCACAAGGAGTGACACGGATATCGTAGGAACTTGCTCCTCTTCAGTTTGAAACAGCATCAGCCGCCCACGAACTGAGTTCTCCTGAGGAAGGTGGTGACGACTCAGATACTGTTGGAGATGCATCAGAGAAGCAGAAGCTGGTATGTTTACAAGAATGTACAACGAATAGTTGAATATGCAGATGACTGATTGTCATCACACTGAGGGAGCTGTATTCGGAGGCGAGAATGATGTGGGTAAGGAGGTAAGCGAATGATCGAGAGACCTCTTGAATATTTTCGCCTATTCTTTTGACAAGTTTCAAAACAATCAAACAACTTCAGGTTGAGGGCGCGCACCAGGCTCTTCAGCAACCTTCTCTGTCACCGCTCAGCAGCGTACGTTAGGTACCACAGATTGCAAAAATTGGCTCATTTCAGAAGATCCTTCCTTCTGATCACGAGGCGACTCCAGTAGACGTGATTGTTGCTCAGAAGGTTCGACGAACTAGGAAGAGGAGAAGAAGTGCGCATGAAGATGAGGATGAAACGCCTTCGAGCAAGCGTGCTCTCGTCGACGCGCCTTTGGTTAGTTCATGATCAGTATCTTTCATGTCATCGAACTTGCTAATCAATTACCGTTGCAGCCTTCGCAGATCCGCATCTCCAATCCACTGGGAGTAGCAGCGAAGGAGCCTGAGTAAGTCTTGCTTAAACGTTCGATTCAGAACTATGGGAATGTTTTGGAATTTATTTTTTCTACACAGGCTCATCGAACTCGAGGATGATGAAGATATCATCAATGTTCCTGAAGACCCCATCGTGCAGCCCGCGTACGTGCTTCAAGCCTATTTCCAGTATGATTCATAAGGCTCCTGCTCTCTATTCACTCGAATTTCTGCAGGGTGATCGCTGACGGTGGAAACAATCAAATTGACGATAAGCCCGGCACAAGCAAGCTCGATTCTGAACGAGAGGCACGTAGAATCGCGCGATGGGAGAAGAATCAGGGGAAGAAGCTAGTAGAAGAGGCAAGTATCTTCGACGTCCACTTACAGTATTGTCGAAATTCAGCGATTGCGCCCTAATTAGCGAGAAACACACATCTTATTTTGTCCATCTGTTCTTCGCAAGCATAGAGACTTTTGAATGCAGGCGGAAGAGGCTGAGCGCTTGACTCATTACCTCGCATCTTCTCGAGCCATGGCCGATACGATGGTCCAGAAGGTATGTTCAAGGAAAACAATCTTACGGTCTTCAAAAGGGCTGAAAGAATCGAAGTACAGGATTGCGTTCAGTATGTCCTGGCTACTCCCGCTTCTCGCCCTCCTCGATCTCCCTCTCCAGCCTGTTCTATCATTTGCTCCGATAGCGAGAGCGAGAACTTCGATGGGTCTCACCATCACAATGTGAGTACATTGGTTAGAAGTTTCCTACATTCTCAATCAGGAATGGATTCATGTTTTACAGGAAAAGGAGGACAGACGCCGCATGATGGCTTGGATCCTCAAGCAAGTCTGCGGTTCGAAGCGAGGTGAGGAATACTAGTAATAGGCCGACTCTAGATTTCACTCGCGAGAATCACTTCTTCTTACTATTTCTCTAAATACACTAGTCGTGCGTTTTGGATGATGTAGCGTGTTCAACGAACTAATTACAGGCAAGCGTATATGCCAGGAGCCAGGCTGCAGGAAAACGTTCACAAATAATGATCGAGTCATGGACCACTTTATGCTGGTCAGTTGCTTTCTTTAACTGAAAATATAATTCAAGGCAATGTTTACAACGTTCTCGCACATTGAATGGTTGAAATGAAGCAAAGAGCTTTCAGACACATCGAGATAGCTTCATTGACAAATGCACGCAGTTCGAGAAGCGCAAGAATGCAGGCAGAAGAAACCTCCAAAGGAACCGAGCTGGTGAGCAATATAATCTTCATACTTGGATAATTTGAAAGGATATGTGCCTCAATGTATCATTCCAGTGTACCTGCACTGACGGTCTCAAGATTCCTCAATATTCTTTTCTTCTGAACTCTTGACGGTTCTTCGCTCTCTTCACCCCTTCCCTACCACATCTAACCCCTTCTGTATATCTCGTCCTTTTCTCCCTGCACTATTGTGTCTTTTGCCTACCTCATACTTATTTCTAATACGATTTTTCGCTTAGATAGTGTTCATTATTATTGTTTATGTGATTCAATAATCGAATCTGTGCAATATTTTAGTTTCACGATTTTTGAAGATACGCCATGCAATAATTATACATATTCCAAGTGCATGATTATATGAATCTTAAGCTAATGATCCACAACAAAATACAAAAATTGACAGAGTGAGTAAGGGTTTTCTACAACAATTGTTTCTTGTCCATAAACGTTCTCACCCAGTGTGCTGGCTTCTGAATCACCACATCTCCATTCCCGTGCTCCTGTATAATTGCCACTGAATGCATTTCCTTTTTTCTTCTGATAAACCCCTACCTAAAACCGATGCGTTTCATGACTCTGCTTGTCGCTCAAACTGAACAAATGAATCTTTGTATCTTACGTCTTCAGTGTTGCTCCGACCTGTCCTAACACCTCAGCCTAACACTCCTTCGTTATAAAAAGTCCTTTGTGATAGATCCACTATCATGAATCCTACGTGTAGTCTTCCGTAGTCTCTCCACGTAGGCGAACTGATGTGTCGCTATCAGAAAACGAGGAAGCTATTCCGGTCGGAATCTAAGAAAGATCCCGTACGCTTCAACCTCAACTAGAAACTACAACCTACATATCATTATGTTGATAGTGGAATCCACCGACTGTTCTACGGTCTTTGTGAAAGATTTGGTGCCGCACTTTCATGTAGATGTATGGATTAGTACGGATCTCAATCTATTAGAGATCAGTCTTTCGAGACAGCATTTCAGGCTGCAAACAGCAGCATTTATCAACAAAAAAAAAGAAGTAAAATGAGTCGAAATGGAGACAATTGATCTCGAAGAAATGCTCAGGAACCGTTTTAATTATTCTTTTTTGCGCAAAATTGTTAGAAAATTCCGTTCAATTGATTTTTGTTGTTGTGAATGATGGGGAAAAAGATGAGACATTCAGTAGTTCAGTGTATGGCTTTTTCTTCGATATTTCCGATCTTTCTAGAGACACATCACAGAAAGATCAGGGACGAAGTGAAGATGAGTCGAAACATCCCCACCACAATCTGTAGTTATTACACTAGCTCAATGATCTTCCAATCGAGTGACACATATTAGGACTCAAACAACAAGCGTATCTCAATCAAGTAGGTGTCAAAATCACTTCAAGGTTTATTCATCGTTTTCATCCATTCTTCGACTCGTTGGAATTCAGGTGCAAATGGGCTCGATCATCAGCGAGAATGTCTATCACGTAAGTTCCCATCTCGATTCCAATGTGATCTTTCGGGTGTACAGTTGTGAAAAATTGGTTAAATTTGCTCGAGTTCTGACGTCTGTTGAGCGATAAATCCGTGACTGCATGGTTTTTGTTAAGCTTAGCCATGTCAGACCTACTCCTACACCACGACGGCCATTTCCTGCGCGAGCAACGCTCTCCTCATCTACGTCCTTCTAATGACGAATACTACAAACGTAAGAAGAGCGTATTTATGGCCAAATTATCATGGTGCATTACTAGGTACAAGTTGGCCCCTATCGCTATCTTCTTCTCATCTTTGCTGTAGTCGATGTGCTCATATCTCTGGTTCATTTGCTGCTTATTCCAGTGAGATTTCATCGTATTCGTCGAGCGAAAATGCGTAAATACTCTACATTTGAGGCGATTCACATGACCTCCTTTGGCTACATCTACTGGGGATACCGATTCGTGGATAAGAACACAATTATCGGCGTTGCGGCAGGTATTTTGAACGTCAATGCATCTCCGTTGCTGAGACTAACGCATAACATTGTTTACATTGGGCTGTGTGTTGCATTGTACACACAATCACATTGTTCGGTGACACTGAACCTTTTTATTGGTTTTATTATGGTATCTCCAGGCCTCGTCTGGGTGCTTCTCTTCTACCAGACCTTCGTTCTACTCGCATTCCACTACGTTTACCGATATGTGAAGCTCTGCAAGTACGATGCGCTTCATAGTTTCTGAATTAGAAACACATTAAACTGAGGAAAGCACGTACATGAAGGATATTTCAGTCCCCACTGGCTCGATTGGATCCGGCAGAGCCCGTGGCGCAACTGGCTTGGTCTGATAGTCATTGCAGATGTCGTTGTCGTTGGTGAGAGCGACCAGTGTTCCTGCGTTAGGGGCAACGCCAGGAATTAGTGAAACACACCTAATAAACATTTCCAGGTGGCATCATTCTCGCCTGCTTCCTTGGATTCGTTCCCACGGAGATATCTCGGAGAGAATTTGCTCCTATTCTGAAGGTTCACGCTTGAGAAATTCGAATTTTGATGCTTCCCAGTTAATTTCAGGTCTAGCAATTCGAAATACACCGTCGCATCCGAACAATACCGTGGTGAACAGAGTTCATAGGAATCATTATTTTATTCGGTCCTAAAACATTTTCAGTCCGTTTACAAAATCGACCTTCATGCACCCAACGCACCCGGATATCTCGGAATCGTTTTTTGGGTAAGGCAGGATCGATTTCAGAAAAAGACATGCTGCATTTCAGGTTGTTGACGATCGCGGTGAGAAGCAATGGATCCCACTTGCACTCGTCGCTATTGGTTCGTTTCGTTGTTGTTGTTGTTGTTATTGTTGTTGTTTCAAAATATCGAATTCTCTCTTCGAGGTATGATCATCGCCGTTTTCTTCGCCACTGCCGTGGTCATCATTGCTTGCACTGTGCTCATTGTGAGGGAGTTGAGGGAGGGACGATTGTGAGTCGTTCGTTCGAAGAAATACCTTGAAAGTGTTCTAATTTAAGCGCAACTCTGGCCCCGGCAACGAAAAAGCTGCAGAGACAGTTGTTCAAGACGCTACTAGTTCAGGTGAAACCTTGGTCCCAGTTGAAAAAGAAGAGTGAGAGATTGCAGACCATCATCCCCTGCATTACCTCCTACACTCCGCTCGCGATGGTCTTTCTCGTTCCTCTCACAGGTAATGGCGATCAACCACTACTGTGACAGCAGTTAGATGCGAGCCGTAAAATTCCAAAATAATGAGTGGCTAAGTTCGCTACGAATTGATTGTAACAGTGGTAATTACTCAGAGTGATTTTCTAATCCGAAAGATTCATATTTGAGGCGTCGCCCTGGAAGGATTCGGCACAGTATGCATCATGTCCACTGCGCTCTTTCCGATGCTCGACCCTTATATTGTCATCTTTCTCATCTCGGGGTGAGTATGAATGAGTTTCACAATTGAGTATGACAGTTTCAATTCGCTGACTTCAACTGAGCTCACAGAATCCACTTCAATTTCAGTTCATTCCAATCACGAGCGATTCGCACAATGACGTGATTGTACCTTAGCAAACAACAAAGCCTTTCCAGGTACCGCAAGAGGCTTTTTCTCGCTCTCTGGAAGGTCGTCGTCAAAGCGAGAACTCCGCCGAAGAGCATCGCTCAGATATCGTCGTAGAATCAACAAGTCCACAAAAAAACTATCAAGACAACACATTTGTATTCTGTATTCATACCATACGTACTATGTCCCCTCTGTCCAAAGAACATTGTTCAAATCTTTACGTTCATTCATTCCCAATCCTTCGCAATGATGTTCTGTAGTCTCAACATAAAGTATTCCAATAGGTTGCGTCACTCGTGCACTCTCATCTCTCTGCCTATTGCGATGTGACGCGTCTCTGGAATCTTCAAATACTCGATATCCACTGTCTGTGAACAACAGTTGTACCCAATATGCACCCAAACCTCGAACTCCTGATTATTTCGAGATTGATCCATTTGATCCGAGAATAATCTCATAATCTGATGAAGCATCTACAGCAATCCCTTTCCCGGAATATTCTTCAGACTCTCTTCATTTCGCACACTCTCTAAGCCTTTCCGTAACTTCTGAGCAGAGAGCGTGAGACTTTGAGAGAGATCCGAGAGAAGAGAGAAAGTATTTCATGAGCTCAAACCACCAACGCCTCATCCCTTTATGATAACAACAGACGACACGCACGCAACGCGTGAACCTGGCAACAGAATCGGAACTCTTCATTCATTCTTCAGTATACGCCTTATCTAACGTATCATCTGCGTAATACGAGTATCGATGGACCTCCTTCGGCAGTACCCGATCTATCCTACAGTATGCTTCGTTCTTTACACGTCATATCTCTTCCCTCTTGTACTCCTACTAGTTAGCCTACAGAAATCCGCGCTTCAAATGAACTCCAGGTTGGTATTCTTTGATGTTTTCGAAGCCATTATGGAGTATCCAACTCAGGATTGTACTGACAACCTGGACGCTTGGGATGGTGTCAATGATAATCAATGAAATGGCGTTGATGGTTCTCAATTTCTTCCCAAATGATGGAGAATTCTTGTCCAAGGGACTCTACGACCCTCGTGCGTTTTTCCATGGCTTACAGTAGATCATCGATCGTTTAAGCCCAACGAGCCTGGATTGTTTTCGTTCACAGCATCTTCTACATTTCGACTTGCTCTCTGGAATTGCTCGTGGCACTTGAACGGGCGGTTTGGCTTTCAACATAATATCGGCTCACTTAATTATTTTAGTACGCTACTCGCACTGCTACTTCTCCATTCGCGGCTCGCTCTATTCTCTGGCTCCTTCTTCCGTACCTGGGTTTCTGGGTGAGTCAGCAATGCCACTTTGAAGATCAGCTATTGATTCAGATCGCAGTCGGCTCTTACGTATCGAGACTGGCATTTGTCGGTGAGCGAATTCATAAATTTAAAAAAAATAAAATTATTAAATTTTTAGAATTCAACATGGTAGTCATCTGCGTTACTTTCTTCATCGTCGAGATTTCCTCGATTCTCGTGAGTTTTTACATCTTTTCGAAGTAAAAAACCGCAATATTCAGACCAATTACGCTATTTTCCTTCACTGCAAACGCCGCTATGTCGTCATGCTTGGAATCAGCAGTCTATCCGAGCGATATCAGGTTAAATTTCTCCTAAATGACTTGAAAATAATGCCTTGAAGATTCGGGAGACCCGAGACCTCTCCAGTGCTATGTTTCCAGTAAATTTATGTGGATTCTCGTTGAAGATGAGTTCACTTTGAGCTCTTTCAAGAAATGAAACCTTTTCTCAGTTCTGCGCCGCACTTAAGACGTTTTCGTATACCTTCCTCTATGGCCAAGTGCCATACTTCGTGTTGGAATTTGTCTACCAAACTGTGAGCCCAGTCAGTTCAGTTTCAGAAATAACAAAAATCCATTCAGCTCCATGCCACCAGCTGTGCCGTATCTGCTGTTGTCCTCATTCTCAGACACCCGAGAATCAGACTGGCTAGCCTCAGATTGCTCCAGAAGATGTTAGTTACATTACCAAGTAATAATCTAAAACTGTGACAATTCAGATTCCCGTTTATTCCCTCAAGTGACAAAGTCAGCGCAGTGTCTGAAACCGTTCACTTCGAAATGCTGAATAAGTCATGGGAGAAGAAGGCCTCTGAGAAATACAAAGTTATTTCAAAGAATCCTCCACAATGAGAGAAACAAACTCGATTCCTCCGTCTCTATTCATAATCATTCAACTATCATTCCATGTAATCATAATCTAATCATTGTGCTTCTCTGAACTCGCATTCAACGTGTTTTCGCCTTGTTTTCAGTCTAGCCATCGAATAAGAATGAATGGAATGAGAAAATGCACGCAGGAAAGATAATTTGGGTTGGACTCAGACCAGTATCAGGTGATAAGCTTAGTTGTTGCAATCGTTGTTGTGGATCTAACGAGAGAATTGGTTGACATCTCACATAATCTCGAAATTATCACGGAGATTAGACAGACTGATCGTAACAACATCAAAATGTGCACGGAAATGGATGAAACTGATATTTTCTTCTGTTTCTTGACCGATGATGCAAGATCGAAAACATGACAATGACTTCCCATTCGACCAGAAAAACAATCAGGTTCCCGGGGGATGCAACTTATGGGCGGTCAATCACCTCGAACAACAAACTAGAACACGATGAGCAATCTCTAGGGAGGTGAGTATTCTCATCACGCTGACTGAGTTTAGATGACTGAATCACATCGTATAGTGAATGGACACCTGGCTTGCCTCGCTTCACAAGGTAGTTTGTCTTTTTCGCAATTTGGAAGCCTCAGTTAACTCAATTCTAACAATTTTCCAACACGGGGATTATTGATTTCCGCCTCAATCGCCTCATTCATCGCCAATTCCGTCCTAATTCTGATCATTCTCAATCAACGATGCCGAGTGGTCGGCAATTATCGATTTCTCTTGATCGCCTTTGCCTGTCTGGATCTCGCAACGACTATGGTTACTGTAGTGGTGCACCCGGTGAGATTGTCTACATGATTTTGGGCGATTTTGAGCTACGGGAGCTCCTACACTTTCCCGGACAATCGAGTGAAAATGAAATGGGTTACATAAATTTCGTAAATTCAATGGTTTCCCGCTATTGGAGCTGTCCGGACAAGCGCAGGAGTGCGGAGCTCCGTATGTCTGCTATAATCTTATCGCAACGCGCTTCTTTGTTCGCAGAGCCATATTTTCCCTTGTGACAACGGTTTCGAATAGTTAATCTCCTTCCAGATGATGCTCATGACCAAGTGCGGTGTGCTCATCTTTTCTCTTCGATTCATTCACTCGACCGGATCAGTTGAGAGAGCGGCCAATCGTCTCTACAACACGACACTTTACGCACCATTCATCCTGCTCACTTTCCACTTTGCATATCGATATCTGCCACTGACGAGGTGTGTTTTGAGTTTGGAAATGAGCCTCGTGAGATTTATAGTGATTAAAGAAGATGAGTTGTTGACTATAAAGAGTTGTGTACATGAGATAACCCTTTTTCAGGCCAGAAGTGCTGAGGAATCCCCGAAGGAATCTCTTCCTTGCGGTCATAATCTTTTCGGTGTATGTTGCGCTAGCGTCAGTACCGTCATACTTCATCGGGTATTTGATTCTCAAAAATTTACAATTTCAAATTAAAAGAAAAAACGTCTTAGTCTTGACCCTGAGCGCAATCGACGCATGTTTGTGAACGACTCAGGAGAGATGCGAGCATTTCTGATGCGAGAAGATGCGATACCCATGGCTTTCTACTACTTTGTCAGTTATTTATTCGTAGAATTGCTAGCAAGAAAACCCCGATTTTTCAGCGAGATCCGGAAACCCGTCAAGAGTGGGAACCAACAACACTGTATGCCCTGACCTTCGCTAGCTGTCTTCTTGGAATTCCCTTGACATTGAACACGATACTCATGTGGAAATTGATCAAGAGAACGCGGTATGTGTTTTGTCATCAACGTCATGGAACAAAAAAAGTGTTTCAGAATTGCGACTTCTCTAATACAAGGCGGGCTCCAGCAACAACTCAACAGAGCACTCATGCTTCAGGTGCCTTTTGAAGCAGCATTACGTATCATCAAGAGGGACAGAGATACACTGACATCACTATTATTCAAATGGGACACATATCTCATCATTCCAGTTCGTCATTCCAACCATTCTCTACTCGATTCCATTCATGATTATTCTTGGCTTGCCGGCTGTCGGAATCAGTATTGGGTAACCTTTTTCAACATGCAATTTTTTATTGCATGCTTGCAGGTACTACGTGAACTTTGTCTACCTCATGCCTGATATCTACACGTTTCTCGACCCGATCATGCTCATACTGACAGTAACCAAGTGGGGGAAATTCGTGAAACACAACTGATTTTTTTTGACAGATTCCGGGAAATCGTAAGCAACTTTTTCTACGTATTCTGTTGCTGGTCACGGGCAGATCATAATGAGAAGGAAGCAATGGAGAGATCGAGAGTGCACAAGTCAATGATTAGAGATCATCAACACGTTTCTCGCTCGGTACTGAACATGTGAAATGAAATGACGAATTTATTGATAAATCAGTCAAGTTGTGCCGCGTGCGCTTAACATTACTCACGTTTGCTCAAAATCCGATTTGCAATGAGAGAGATAAGCTTGCGTGTGCTTGAAATACAAGTTCGCAATAGTGGACAAACATCAGAATGAGGCCACTCTACTGTCCTGATAGGATGATTCCATTATTTAAGTTTCTTCACTGCGGATTTCTTCCTCCACGAATTAGAGAGCATAACAAAGTGCGTGTTGATGTCGACTATTTTATTAGTTGTTGAGTCCGATATTTTGATGGAGGGAAAGCTTGAAAACATCGGGTTATGTTTTGAGAATAACAAGACATCCTCGACAAAGAAAGAAACCAACCATATTCGGAGAATTCTGAGAAATTCCCTGCGGAATCGTGGATGCCACCGCATCAGAACTACGGCAGAAGCAGCGCAACTTGTCGCGTGCAACTGAAATTCAGGCTCATTGTATCGAGATATGTCTGAAGCTCTGAAGAATATCTCACTGTTTGGTAGAGGAACTCCAGAACGAAGTAGGGTATAACTTGATGGTAGAAAGTGTACGTCCACGAAACAAGTGAGGCCGTGAACTGAAAGCGTTGTTTGAAACCTATTGTTATCGAGGTTTGACAAACCTTCAGTGAATATCCGCACAGATTCACTTTGAACATAGCACTGGAGAGTTGGAATGTTTCGCGGACCTTAAAGTCTCTCAATTGATCGAAAATCTGGGGGAAACGAACCTGATATCTCTCCGTGAGACTACTCTTGGCAAACATGGCAGCATAGCGGCGCTTAGAGTACTTGTAAATCGCGAAATTCATCTAAACAGCAGGATTGTACTGTTTCACAAAATTCTCTTACAATAATTGACAAGACTTCAACCGACATGAAGGTTACGTTCATTACTAGAAGGTTGTATTCTGAAAATGTTTCACGTGCTTTACCATTTTCGAGGCTTGCTTACCAATAAACGCGAGATTCGAAATGTACCACGCGAAAGCGGCCTGAAATCGGCAATTTTTTTAACAGATTTAACGAGGCTGACTCGCCCAAAACGCCAGATATGGCACGAGAAACCAGATGATCGAGCGGGGCTCGGCACTTGATCTAGCCCAGCGGGTGGCGATCTGAATTCAGTACGAAGTTCAGAGACCGAGGTACTCTTTTCATTCCAAACTATTTCTCTGCAATCGCTTTTGTCGAAACATCTCTATATTGAAGATGGCATGTATCTGAAGCTAACCGCTCGTTCCAAATCAACAAGTATCTCCAGTGCCGACATGCAGATGTAGAAGATGCTGTGGATGACGGTTAGTGTGACGCGCAGAGCTGAAAAGAGCTTTTGTCTTGAATGAGCAGGGCATTGGGCATTTCCAAACACCCCCATAACCCTATCCCAGACCATCAATCCCGCGAAAGAAATCACTGAAACACATTTCGTTTTCATTCTATTTATTGTGACGCGGTGCGCTGATAATAGGGCATTGTTGTGAAAATGTATGACATCAGTATACTATTTTGAGATTACTCTACTACGTAAATCGCGTAAGAAATTCAAAATATACGTCATATTGTATTCGTCTGAAAGTTTAAAACAATTGTCAAACTTACGAGGATCCTGGAGGGATTTCGACGTGAATTCCCCATCTGCTGGGGTCAGGTTGACGTACATGATGCACAATTCGGTAGTTATAATGGCGACCATCCCGAGAGCCCAAATGGTTAGGATCATCCTGAAATAGACACTCGGTTCCACTTTACTTATAAAATGGCATATATTACCTGCAATTTTTCTGAAGCGCCGACTTCTGTAGAACCACCAGTAGTAGCCCGACTGGCATCAGGTATGATGAGTAGAGGACGAAGCAAAAGCCGGGATAGATAGGATAGTGTCGGAGGAGATCCATCGACGTTTTCGAGCGTAGTAGAGTCGTGAGATATGAGACAACCTAAGAGTAGAATGTCGAAAATATCAGAGAGGTAGCAAAACAGATCTCCGAGCTGAGGTATTGAGAACAATAGCGGGGCGTGATGTTACATGAAAATTTCTCGGAAGGGGATAGGTGAGGATGTTATCAATAAGGAGATGTGTATTTGGATATTTGAGCTCATCAAAGGATAAGGAAGGAGGCGGAAACTAGAGATGTTCCGATAGACTCTAATGCATTGAATTAATTTCGTTCATTCGTTCGATTGTGAGTGCAAACCAAGTACACTTTTTGACGGAATTGGAGCGGTTCGTTTTTGTCACGAGGCTCTCTCCAATTAGCAACGTTTATTCTACTAGTAGCACCGCCCAGAACACGTAGATGAGTGAAACTAACAACCTTCAACTATGAACATTACAATTCACTCATGTATTCATTGTCATTATCTCTTTATCGCTGATACAAAATTCACAAATATGCTTCATTTTGTCTAGTAATTGACAGACTGGGAAGCCTAGACCAGTCCAAAAGCCGCGTCCTCCGGACCGGCAAGTATCATAAACACCGGGAGCCCTTTCTCGACACTACACCAGTCACGCTGTGCCAATTCAAAAATCGTTGGCAATCTAAGCATATTTCTTCCGTAAAACCAACAACAAGTATACCTAATCGATTATTATTGTTTCTCAGTCGATCATACAGTTCCTTAGCCACCTTTGGAATGTTTCATTTCACCTGAATAGCTTAGTTACCTAGCACACGCGAACATTTACCTAAAACACTCCGTTTTTTGCTGTAACATTCATTTCTCCGATCGATGATATTACCTCCAGAATTGATCAAACTTGCCTCAACTTAGACCACGTGATGATATTCACATTCTGTATGCGATTTATTGCCTCGTATGCTGTTTCTGCGCATTTTTTCGGCCACGAATGCACTTTTCTTCGCGAATTCAGCGTGATAACTGCCGTTTTCTGCTTCGATTTTCTCCTATTTCATCATAATTTTGCTGGATGAGTGATCAACGGAGGAGCTGCTCAAGCGCCTAAAGCATGATACTGTAATTCCCGGCTGCTTCGCTTCATGCATTAATGCAAAATTTGTTATTGTTCTTAGTGGTTCCTTGCCAATGTTGATCATACATTCGCTGTGGAAATATGATATCGATGAAAAGTTGAATTATCGAAGCCCTCGAATATTCGTACGCAAACATGGTCGCTTATCCGTGCAATACCTATCGCGAATTTTCGTCTAATTCATGTCATTTGCAGAATGAGCAACAATTCAACGAAGAAAGAGCTTCTTGAGCGCATCAAAGCGCTCGAAGCTGCAAACAGGAAGGCAAACTCATTGCTAACAAAAGCAAATACCGAGCTAGACACTCTGAAAAGAGTTCGTTTTCAGACTCTAATCTTTAATTTCATCTATTTATTTGACAGAAAGCGCCGGCAGACGATCCACTTTTTGCCCTGACCCTTCCCAAGAGCCACGTGTTCAAAATTGAGGTGAAGAGTGATGTGGCCTCTGCTCTCTCCGAAACATACGTCGTAAGTTAATTTCCTGTCCTGTATGAAGTTGTACTGACCTACATACATGCATTAAAGTTGATGCAAAGGCTGCAATTTGTTGCAATTTTTTTAGATTTTAGAAGAAGCTTAGGCCAAAAGTACCGTAAAACGCAAATGTAATAACCAAAAACCTATTTATTTTAGCTCGGTGGAGTCGAGTTCGTTGTGAAAATCATTGTTAGCGAGGTCTTCGGTTTAACCTACACGTGAGTTAAATATATATATCCGGTTGATGCAAAAGTTTCTGACCTTTTTTGAACTTCTGTGTTCATAGCGATAATTTGCTTCCTTTTCAACCAATCAACTAGTACTGTGTCATGTTTGATGCGCACGTGAATGCTCTTTCTAGCGCACACTTGAACTGACCAATCGCTATCGAAAGACCGTTAGTGTATCACGACACAGCACGCGTGATCCAGATTCGTACTGACTTTTTAACAGGCTACAGCTCTCTTGAGAATAGAGATATGGCAGAAACAACTCTACTGGCACTTAGCACAGCTACTAAGTATCCCTTCAAAGATATATCTGAAGGGATGCGGCAATCCCCGTGGTTTGGGCAAGAGCTTTTTTGAATACCAAAATTTTCTGGCTTTGGTCGTATTCAGTTTTTATCGATGCGTACTCGTCACGATGAACCAGTATATTTCTTTAGTACAAAAACAGAAAGTCCCTATGCTACTTTGTTCACGATAACATTTTGATAAGGTTGCTATTCTTCTATAGCAAGGTGCAATTTTTTGAACTTATAGTTTGAACTTTGGCTGGCGAAATCGGTACTTTAATCGATGTCATGCTTTCCATGCGCATTGGAATCCTGATATTTCACGCTTATGTCGTCGAGGGACCCTTGACACGTTGGTGATTTATGGGGCAAATCAAGGGGATGGCTAGATGTTACAGGATTCCCTAGAGTAGAGACCACTTGAAATCTGTATTTTCGATGTATTTCGGACCAAGGTCTACTCTAAAAATCATTACTCGTATACTGTGCAATCATGGTTAAATTTCATAATGCGGCTATGGAGGTCCACCATATCCCTACATAATGGTATGGAGGAATTTGGGTTGGCTGAAGCCGCGGAGTTAAAATTTGAGTAAACGTAATGGTCAGAAACTTTTGCATCAATCTAATAATAATTTTTTTAACGCAATTTGACCTTTAAATGGAACCATGATCAGGGAAATCAGCCTAAAGTATGCCCTCCTCCCTCTTATCCCTCCCCCTCGCCTGCACAGGGCGGGAAAGAGAAAGGGAATGAGGAATTTTTAAAACAAAAACAAAAACAAGGGAAGGTGTGTCATATGCAAATGTGCTGATGGTATAGAATGCAGAAAGAAAGGATGCTTGCAGGATTACCGCGACCAACAAGAATAAAACGCTCACAAACGTGCTTGCCATGACTACTGTCGAAGGGGTATCCGATGAACGGAGAAAAAATGTATGAGAAGAGAGAGACTGAATTTGAACTAAATATAGCCTCATTGAATGTATCCATTTTTCAGAATCCGGAAGATCTACAAACGTCACTACTCAGTAAACCTTCAACGTTAAACTGCTCTCTTTTCCCGGACGAGATAAATCAAGATTCAAGATTCAAACAAATCGACGGACTTAGTGTGAGGCACAGCGCCAACCCTAGATTTGATGATGAAAAGAACACGGTAAATTTTGACCCTCAACATGCAAATGTTTTCAGAATCCCGAGAACATTTCTTCCCAACTCATCAGTGTGCACCTCACTGCTGTGGTGCAATCACTGAAACCCATCGAACAGGATGACGATTCGACCGTTATTGTGATCATTGAAGATAAGGTTCGCAATGAATTCTGTTTTTCAACGGCATTGGCTCAAATATGAATTGATATTGCGGAAGTGTCTGTTTATTGCATTGATTTTCATAATTTTTATAAGTGAGAGATTGAATCAATTACTCCCATTATCCCTGTCTCGTCTCTTGGTATTTTATGAGAGAAAGAGACAAATCGAGAGACGCCGAGATTTCATTTTTCGAATGGGAATAAGAGAGAACAGTATAGTTTACCGAAGTGTTTTGATTCAGGAGATCAAGGTCTCCGTTCCGCATCTCTCCATGTGGAGCCGTTACTTCAACGTTTACTTCAAATCAAACATGATTGAGAAGGAAACTGGCCGTTATCCCATCAGGGTACGTTTTTCAATATTTTTCTTACGAAAATCTTACGAAAAATCAGGATCAGGACATTTCGGCTGCAGAATTTCAAGAAATGCTCAAGGTAATCCATCCAATGAGTAAGGAGATCGATCGCCGCAACTACTACTCTCTGCTGAAGCTGGCCAATCGGTTCGATATGCCCATTGTAAGTCGTTTAGGAAAAGATAGAGTTTGAGAAAAAAGCAACCTTCATACATAGTCATAACTCACTAGGATTTTTGAAGAAAAAAATTGCAGCTTACTCTGAAGGTCGAAAGCTTCATGACCAATGACTGCTTCCAATGGTGTATGGATCGAGCTGAAATATTCTCCATTGCAACGGATCAGTTTCCACTCACGAACGTGCAGGCGGTATGTCGATTAGGGTTTCAGCTATAATGCGGCAACAGTCGTTCATGGGTAGCATTTCGCATGCTCTCTTTCCGCTTTATACGGTGTAAATACCTAAGATTTCCGTAACTTGATAAATCGACCAGTTGTAACAACAAATGAAGTAATCAACTTCAGTTTCTGTTGCATCGCTGGCGAAATCCGAAACTTTTGAAAAAGGAGCTCCTCGATACGCCTCAGTACAAGAAGTTGTCAATAGAGGCGAAAGCTCTGGTGAAGGCTCACTCAAGCTTCTCGTCGAAAGATATGGATGAGGCGGGCACTTCAGCGTGATTTGATTGCAGGTTGAGGATGAATCATGAAAATCATCACCTATACGACAGGAAATTGACCATTCCAGGATCTCTCGACTACCCAAATGCTGTCAGCAATGTTTCATCGATCCGTTCTCCCTTCTTACCACTCTGAACATGTTCTCACCACTTGGATTCATACTTCGTGCCGCTTTACATACTTCATATTTTGTATTGATGTTTATTGATAAACAAATTTCATTCAACGTTTGTGCCAAGTTCTTTCACATGGTCTCTAGTCCATCTAATACCTCTTCATGTGTTATGTGGTGTTCCTTTCCCTCAGAACTTCGAGTCTGTCCAGATGACCAACGAACCAACGAAGGAGGATCTTCTAAAGCAGATCGAGGCGCTCAAGGCGGAAAATCTAAGCCTCAAGAGGGTTAGTGCCGCCAAAACACTAGGAATGCAGATTTCGATGTCAAAAAGGTACTGCAGATGAATGTTGTCGACCGTATCAGATTTAAATTGTTTTTGATATCTCTAGCAGTCTACCTTAGATTGTCCCTTCTCCACTTTGAAAATAGATTATCTTTCCAAGCAAAGTATGTTGCAGAAATTGCCTACCGATGATCCGCTTGTGCCACTTGCATTGCCCAAAAGCTACATGTTCGAGATGGATGCGGTGAAGGGCGAAATTAGCGAATCGGAGGAATACATCGTGAGTTGATTGGCTTGTTTCTGCAGTCCGGCGCGTCTGTCCCGGTCAATAGAGCAAAAGTGACATGAATTTCGGTAATTCTCTAACTAGGATGTGATCTCGCAGGGTTGATGATTGAGGATGGGGAGGTGTGGTTACGGGAGTATTGGGCCGACAAAAGGTGTGCAAACGATCTCTATTGTTCACCCGGCTCTTGTGAAATTCCCCTGAAGAAACGATATGTGTGACTCATTCTATCCTAGGCAGGGTTGGTGGTCGGGGTAGATGGTGCACACAAGTACCATCCACTCTTCAGTGGGCCTCTTCAGTAAAAGTAAAGATTACTTAATCGAGATCGTAATTAATGTTTCCTTTAGATTGATGGAGTCGCAGTCTGGTTTAAAGTTGATATTGAAACGTTTCGCGGCATGACTGGTTTCGAATTCTCGTAAGTATCACTCGTTAGATATTTTCCTTAGCATATCCTTCCCACAGATTCACCGCTCATAATACGTGCTCGAAACCAATGGCTGCATTCGCTACCGTTACCGTGAAAGGAATTACTGACGAGCGAAGAAAGAGCGTACGTGATTGGTTGGGAAGAGCTCTAGGAATAGCAAAAAGTCGATTCATTGAGGGTTTCTTTCAGAACCCTGATGATACGCAAGTGTCAGAACTTTTCCCACCATCAACCCATCATCTCTTTCTTCCACCTGGGAAAAGGGACCAGGAGGAGAGCTATATCGAAGGAATGGATGTGAGAAATTGGGGCGGGAAAACAACTACTAGGCACGATAAAGTTTGTTTCAGTATACCGTCCCATCTCGGCCCATTACTGTCCAATTCACAGTCGTGGTTCAAGCAGTGGAATCGATGGATGCGGAAGACGAATCGACAGCTATTGTGGTTATCGATAAAAAGGCTCGTATATCAGCAGTTATCAAAGTGTGATATAATTCACTTTCATTTCAGGAGTTCAGGGTGTCCGTCCCTTATCTGTCTATGTGGAGTGGGTTCTTTAAAGGTTACTTCAACTCAAGCATGGCGGAAAAGAGGAATAATAAATATCCAATCGAGGTTAGAATTGTAACTATTGTAATGCAACAACAGATACTAGTTACATAACAGCGAAAGCTGATCAAATTTATCTGATATATTTTCACTTTTCACTTTAAAAACATTCATATTTAAGGATGTTCTCCCAGACAGTTTCCAACAATTGCTCGACGTTATTGGCCCAACAGGCAGGCCGATTACTGAAGACAACTGCGAATTTCTCTTGAAACTCGCAAATCGCTTTGTTATGCCCGGTGTGAGTTCGACTCTTTAGATTTTTGAATGCGATTCGGAAATTTTACCGTTTGAGTATGTGCCATTTCGGTAACTTTAAGTAGATGCAGGGCTTGATTTGCAGGGTGTAAGAAACATTTTCAGCTAACTCGTCGTATTGAATTATTTCTGATCGAATTCACACTACACCGGATGAGTCGAGCTCGAGTCTTTCAACTCGCGACGGATCAATACTCCCTGAACATTGTTCAATCGGTAAGCGTTTTGTTTTCATTCCCGAAACACGATCCTGAAAGACAAATTCACATCTGCCCTGACCATACAACCTGAACCTATGCAAGCATTCTTTTAAACTTATAACATTAAAGGCCCTGCTGCATCGATGGAACGACTCTAAATTGATGCAAGATGAGCTTCTCGATACTGATGTGTACAAGGAATTGTCCGTAGAAGCGAAGGCTCTAGTGAAGGCCCAATCTTGTCTCGTATCAAGAGACATGGAAACGAGAATGAAGAAGAAAAGGGACGATTCTGGTAGTTCCGACTAGACCAAGCGAAAGCTCTGGAGATGTCCGAACTAGTAATGATCATTTTATAAATCGTACTGTGCGCCATTTATTTTCTGTTTATCCTCCTGACTGATTCTATTGATCACATTTGCACATTTATTGCAATTGAAAGGTATCTACATTGTTTTGTGACGACTGTATTCTGAAATTTTCTCTTCAAGATAAAGATATTTGTCAATAGTGAGATTCAACGCGAGAGGGGAAATGGAAAGTGGAAGATGCAAGGCGTTTTGTATTGGCTTGGCAACAATAATGGGGAGAACAGCATTGATTAATGAGGAAAACGGGTTTGAGATCAGACGAATAATTACAGTACCGTGGTTCATACATATCTCATTTCTTTCCTCTTCTTCCTTCTCGAGTTGAGCGCTTGTTGGGCTGAAATTCATTATTTGAAGACCATAAAAACTGAATCAAAGCGGGTTGACTCTTTCTTTACTCAATCTAACTCGAATGATATCAGATCATTGATCAAGTGGCATTGGATAGTGACTCTCTCTGACCTCATAATCCTCATCCTTCGGATTGGGTTGGTTGTGTAGTGTGGTTGTGTTTCAAGTGGTTGTGTTTCAAGATAAACGTTCCATTGTGATTATTTTCTCCCTAATGACCCTTTCTCAATCCTTCGTTGCACAGGTACTCATTGATGAT
The DNA here is from genome assembly GCA_900490845.1 of Pristionchus japonicus. NCBI lineage: Eukaryota > Metazoa > Nematoda > Chromadorea > Rhabditida > Neodiplogasteridae > Pristionchus > Pristionchus japonicus. The sequence continues at coordinate 392,373 of LS515342.1, forward strand.
TGTGATGTAATGTAGCCTTCCGACTAAACTTTTTGAATGTTCATCAAAGGGGTTTTCAGTATGAGACACAATAGGAAGAGGAAATGGGGAGTATGAATGCCAATAACTCTGTAAATTAAGACATCGATTTTCAATCATTTGATATTTCATACAATATCAAACGATGATATAAGGAAGATAAAAAAATGGAAAAGAAGTTGAGTATTTGTTCGACATCGCTAAAGGATAGAGCATCCTTGTGAAATGAGTGTAATAGATAAAATGGATAGGTAGAGGAATCGGCAAAGGAATTGGCTTGACATTCTTGAGGTTCTCGTCTTTTCCGCATCTTCTTCATCGTTTTCCGCGTCGAGATCGCTGATTGGGCTGAAACTCATTATATGTTGATCAACAGAACTGACCCAAGGCGGGTTGACTCTTTATTCCCACACCCCACGCTTTCCACATGTGACGTGATGTGCCAACTCTATTGAAGTCAAGTGAGTCAGATCAATGATCGATCACAGATCTAGGTGGCATTGATAGTGAGTATCCCTAACCTCATAATCCTCATCCTTCGGATTTTTCATCGTTTCAGTTCATAATTTATAGATCATACGAACTGAATCAACGCTTGCTGTCTCTCCATTTCACGCGTCTTGGCAAAAGCAAAAGGAAAAGGTCTTCGCAGAAGGATGAGTAGTGACTATCTCTAACCTCATAATCCTCATCCTTCGGATTGTCATCATCACTCGCCTCGGCCGTCCATCGCGGCCGTTTAGGCACACGATTAGCAGCTTTTCTCGCTCTTTCTGCTTCCTGAAATGACAGGTGCTTTCTTCCTCAACAGAGGAAGCGTCCTCAACCATTACCCGGTAGGCGTGAAACTCAACCACTCGAGGAGAGTGCCGATGTAAGGTACAATAAACTATTGTGCCTACCTGTCGTTCACGTTCTAGCTCTAGCTCCCGCTCTCGCTCCTCTCGTTTCGCCTCTCGCTTTCTCTTCAGCCGTCGCGCTTCTTCTTGCAATGTGGAAGGTAGGGACTGAAATATTAACTTCGTGAACAGGGCTCAGTGAATCATACTGAAGCACAAGTGCAGCCCGCTAACAATGAGTGTTATCGCATTCCAAATTTCACTTGAGTTCAGCATTTCAGCACTCAGGACACAGAAAAGGGGGCACCTTGGGTTGAATAGTAGCCAAAAAAACCCAGAGCGTAACACCGATTATGAGCCCACTCTTTGAGACCACTGGTTCATTACCCTGAGCATCGATTCATCCGCGTCCTTCAGAATCTCAACACGCGACTTGGGAGACATGGCTGCGAAAAGAGCGGCATTCTCATCGTAGCGAGTGGACACATCATCATCCTGCAGTGAATCGAATAATGGTATAGCGCCGCACTGTTTCAGTGAGTGAGGTGGAAAGGAGATGGAGGTGGGGAGGTATAACTTAGAGGAGGCTCTCGCATTTCGCATATTCGAATATCAATTCAAGAAGCGAGGGTGCTAGAGGACAGGAATCGGTCTGAAGTGCACTACAGAAATTGAGCAGAAAGTGTCTGAAAGATGGAGAGATCTGACGTGATCTGACTAATATTGATAAACCAACCGTTGATCTCGCAAAGTCGTCCCTGCACTTGATCAGCTTCTCCTTCACTTGGTCCGGTTCTGTGTCTCCTGTATTATTTTTTATTCACTTTTAAAATTATTTTCAAAACGATGACAGTGCACAGTGAACGTATGATCAGGTGCATCGTGATACAGTAGCAATTCAGCGCTTTCGGCGCCGAAACTTCTCACGTCATTCATTACAGCGCTGTAGTGAATTCGAGCTGTGAGACGCCGAAACACTACCTAACCCCTCTCTATTTCGGCGCCCTAATCAGAAACCTCACCCTTGACATGATCGCTGATCTCGATCTCCGTTCCGTTCTTCTTCGTGATTAGAACGAGCAGCGGGAACATCGAGGGATGTTCGAGACACTGAGAGACGAGCCAGAAAGCCTGAAGTTGATAATCCATCAAGTAAATACTCATGGCTAGTAGTAAAATCCAGAATACAGACTAGTTTCTCTGAGTGACCCTACATTACCGGATTTACCTGCGTCGTTTGATTCAACGTAATATTTTCTAATTGTAGATATTGGCATGGCTGAGGGTTCGGCTCTGTTCAATTATCAGGGACCCAAGGAAAAATAGCGGTCCTAAGGAAGAACAGCGGCACTTTGAAAAAATAGCGGTCCTTTGAAAAAATCCCGGTCCCATGGAAAAATGCCGGTCCCAATAAGAAATAGCGGTCCTTTGATAAAATAGCGGTCCCAACGATGAATACCAGATCAAGCTAGCTGCAACGATTAGGTTGCCATCTAGACCTCGTCTACCTCTTAGACAACAAGTTCGAAGCGCTGCCCACATTACAAT
>LS515342.1:396144-416440 GCA_900490845.1 Pristionchus japonicus
ACCTAATCGTTGCAGCTAGCTTGATCTGGTATTCATCGTTGGGACCGCTATTTTATCAAAGGACCGCTATTTCTTATTGGGACCGGCATTTTTCTTTGGGACCGGGATTTTTTCAAAGGACCGCTATTTTTTCAAAGTACCGCTGTTCTTCCTTAGGACCGCTATTTTTCCTTGGGTCCCTGATAATTGAACAGAGCCGAGGGTTCAATATGTGAACTAGACTAACCTGATAGATCTCGCTCTCCAAGAGCCAGTCCTCCAAACTCTTCTCGTCCTCATGTGAAGTGGCATCGTACGTCCAGAAGACGTAATCGTTGCGGAGGATGTCGAGAATTCTTTCAGTCCTCATCACCTGAAACAGTGAAATGGTCAGTCAAATATTGATTATTAACTGGGTCATTGAGCGTTTCTACAGACGAAACCAAACAATCGAAGGAACTCACCGTTGCCGAGAACACATTGTTCCCGAACAATCCGGCCTCCCGGTGCGTGATGTAGAGGGCGAGCGGGCGCCTTGAATCTATTTTGAGGTGGCGCTCGCAATATGATGCGCAGCACAAGTTAGAATAGCAAAAGTCCGAACTCGTAAAGCAGTAACCTGTCTCGAGCCGGACGGTCGAATGCCTCCCGAATCGCCTTGTTCAGGGAAAGACTCGCAGCAATTGCCAAGAGCACATCATGCTTCTCTCCGATAGCTGCAGCCGCTGCAGCACCCGACGAAGACTGCAGCTGCAAAGTAGTTATTCAGTGATGGAGCGGACTCTTTGCTTAGAAGCCTACGTTATAGCCATGAAAATGACTATTCAGAGAGCTCACCTCATCATTATCTGCAGCCGGAGGTGGACCATCAATAGCTGCGACTGCACCCGACGAAGATTGCTGCTGCGAAGAACGTGTTTAGTGATAGAGAAGAATCTACGTGATGGCAATTACCTTAGCGCTGTGTTAAACTTCCGGGAAACTGGAGAATTCCCGAGGATCATATTGGCATAAAAATGTCATTCAGAGAACTCACCTCGTTATCGCTCTGAGCAGCCGGATGAGGAACATCGATGTGATCCTTGAGGTAGTTGGCGACGAATTCGATCGGACAAGGGGGTAGAGCGGGGAGATCCATCAATGCCTTAAAATGAGGAATTTTCAGTAATTTTCACCATTTTGGGCTGATTTTTTTCGCTCAATGCCCCTTCGTACCAATCCTCAACTCTACGAAGAACTAAATACTCGCCTTCATTGCATCCCGAACGGCTGGCATAACTGTAGCGTCGAGGTACTCGCGGGTGGGCATTGTCTGAAGAACTGTGAAACTCAGTATTGGCTATTGACTGATGATGGAGCGATGCTCCGAAACGTCTGGATATTTCTTGAACAGCATACTCAAATCCTCAGTATAAATCATATCTCTAAGTAATTCGCCCAATATGTCTATTGCTGTGAAAGTATCGCTTACTTTGAGGTTCTGTCTGATTGGTCTCTGACGGGCATCAAGTCGAGCAGCTGGCAGGGTAGAAGAACTTTGGGCATCCAGCAAACTCGAGAGATCTTCCGCCTCTTCAGAAGAACCCTCAGCAACACGAGGTGTATCCATCGGAAAGTCGATTGGATTGGATGATTTTCACGCGATTACACGACCAACTGAACTGAGAAAGTGATAAGGGAGCAAAACAGCGCGCGTAGCGCGATTCACTCTTAAATTGATGATGAATTTGATATCACACGTGTCAACGAGAGAGCATCCGACGCGAGGGAAGAGAGAAATGGATGAACGTCAGAGACGAATGGGCGCTTAGTGGGAAAGAGTCTTGCAATCTGCCTAACATCAATCAAGAAGAGAGCAGGGCGTATTTCGGCCCTCTGTCGTACCACAAAACGAGGTAAGAACCCGACCGCACGCTATGTCGGAAACATCGAGAATGAGAGGGCAACCCCATTTCATTACACAAGAACTCTCGCTTGAAAAGCAGAGCAAGCGAGAGAGTGAGGAAAAAGGAGAGCAAGCGAGAGAGTGAGGAAAAAGGAGAGAGTCAGAACATTTTCGAATGCATCGAAAGAGAACAACTGTTACGAGAGAAGAGATTGGAGATGATATCGAATGAGTGATTTCATAGCGTAATCCTACTAAGCAGAACTGATCATATTGGGGAAACGAGAACTGATCTCACTATGATAATAAGATAAGTGGTTACCGGCTTGATTGTTTGTGAATAGTCATTATGCGAACCTTATCAATCGAATAATGAGCGAAGAGTGAAGGAAGGCAATGAAAGATGTGAAGGTGGAGGGAACGGTAATAGGAGAAGGGGTTATCAGTTCGATTGTTTGAAGGAAATGAAAAGTATGGTGACATACTATGGAGAGAAATGAAAGAAGGAAAATAAGGATAGAAAGGTATTGCGAAAGACGGAAGAAGCGACCGATTTGAGTGTGTCAATAGCTTGAATGGAAGGGAATAGTCAGAGGCAGTAGAGTCACGAGTGATAGATGAACAAAAACAGAAGTGACAGAGTGACTCAAAGAGAACAAAGCAGGAATGTCAGAATGAAGATTGCCTCTCCTCATTATCCACACTCTCTAGTCGATCAGACAGGCGAGAGAGTGTGTGAAATGAGGAGAGCCATTCTTCTGAGATCCCTAGAACAGAGGCTACTGTTCTTGCATCTGTGACACAAAGAAAAGCGGCGGCTAAGATGATCGGGTGAGAAGTGGGAGTGGATGAATAAACGGTCGAAGTCTCTCTATTCCGACTACTATCTCACTCAGTCTGACTGAAGGGATAATCGCATAGTGTAGAGAAGGTAGCTGAATACCATTCGAAGAAGCGAAGTAGAATGCACTAACAAGAATGTAAAGCTCAGCCTAAAAAGCGTGTATCTTGCGGTTCGGAAAATAGTTAAATGGAAATGCGCATCAGAGAAAAGTGTAGTCAGAAGGAGTTGTATCTTTATTCTACAAAATCGAAAAATTAACATAATTATCACATTGATCTTCTCAGTTGGAACGTGTCTGTCTTCCCTCGGAACTGTGTTTGTTCCGTTTCATGCTTCAACGAAAACCCCGTCACAGGAACGATTGCTGGTATGATCGGCTAGGCTCGTCATCCCGGCAATAGAGAGTCTGTAAAATGTTTTGTTATCAACGAATGGTCTAGGAAATCAGATGATGATCAGTCACTTCACGTATGCTCTAGATATACTCACCATATCCCAGAAGCTCCTTTCCAAAAAGCCGAAAAGGGAGATGCCGACATCACCTTTTCCATCTAGAATATTAATTTTTCTTCGTGATTGACATCTTGATAAACTATGATGAAATCGAAATCCCTGAATAATCAATAGTGTTCGATCTTACCATTTTCAATTACATTCATCGTATTCTTCTTTTCCTCCCATAAAGAGGGTGATTTCCGAGTGTAGATCGGAAAATCTGAAATATAACGGTGAAAGTGTGATCAGAATTGAACAAATTGGGAAGTCTCGGCAATCGAAGGACACATTATGACAGTTTTAAAGGCGTGTTGTGTCAAAGTGCGCGAATAAGCTCGAAATATCATGCGCAATGAGGATTAAGATCGATGAGAACCTAGCAAGAAGTCACTGAATGAAAGTTCACATCTGACCTCAGTAATACCAAGAGAGATTTTGACAGTACTGCCTCAGAGCAAGGTGAAAACTGGCAGACAGAGTCGTTACACAAATTTGGAAGGAGCAAGGGGCAGGGAAGGAAGAAAAGAAAGAATGGCAGTTAGCGGGAAGTTAGAGGGGAAGGTGGGAATGGGTTGCCCTTTCACAGATGCGTAAGAGGAGGGAAGGAAGAAAAGATAGAAGATGACATTTCGGCATTGGGAGACAAAGGGGTATGAAAAATTAGAGTTGAAGCGAAAATACGAAACTTCGTTGTTTTCAGAAGGTCTTTGTTCCATAGTGAGGGCACAGCAGGCCTATTCAGTGACATACAACAGAGACTTTCCTGATCGATTCGTCCTGTATCGATCAAATAGTGAAGTACCGTAATCAGCGATCGCTCTCTTCGTTTATTATTGCTGTGTTTGATCGATAAAAGAAGGCAGGACTGTAAGGTAATGGATATTTATCCCATGCGAACAGATGAATCGAATGCACAATAGAAGATCTGTTTGAGAAAGATAATTTGCGATTCAGTTACTCACAATCGCATCGAACTACTACTGTGAAACACAGGATGCAGACAGGTAAACGATGTAATCAGGGACAATTAGATGAAATAGGATGCGACGATGATGATTCGAACTCGAACAATATCGATTAGACGTGAGTCGGAAACGAGTTGTTGTTGCAATGGAAGAACTTGGGACCATGAGAAGTAGAAGATAGGATGTAGAACTCATACGAACAATAGAACGATGAAGGAGGAAGACGAGTGTAATACAATACAAGCAATAATGAGAAGTAGAAGATGAAGCATCCGAAATTTGGAGACAATTCGTAAGATTGACAATCGAAGTTGACGGACAAAGATGAGGAACAATATGGACCGCAAATAGGTTCAGATGGAAGATCTATTTGTAGGGACAAGAGGAGACATTGGGACGAATTAGAATAGTCAGAAAGGATCACATAGCGCCTGGCGAATTAGAGGGGCGAGAACGAGCGAAGCCAATAGATGGTGTTAATGAGAAATAGTAAAAAGAGCCAGAACAATCGAATGACTTTGTAGGAAGAAGAAATCAATGAATGAAGATAAAGGCAGGAGATGAGAATTCAAGAGAAATGAAGGGAGTTCCAGTGAAGAATGTTGACCAGGATTGATCCGAGAGAGGAAGAGGGGAGGTGAACTATCCAAAGTGACAGGGATGGGAGTGAGATTTGATGAGAAAAATGTAAGAAACGAAGATAGTGAAGATTGTAGACCAGGAATAATCCGACAGAGGAAGAGGTTGAGAGACGAGTGAGTCACTCGTTGTCCGATTCCTCGTCAGATTCTGGCTTCTGAAATCAAAGGGATAAGACATCTCGGAATGTCAAAGTAGGCGAATTAGTTGACCCAAATATTGCTCAATTCTGTGCGGAATCGCAAAGCTCTCGTATAACGATATCAAGTAGAGATGTCTCTCACCCTCAACTGCCTAAGGGTTGGACTGCCCTTCTTCAGGAGCTTGTGCAGGTCGTCATTCATGCCTTGGGGCCTTTTCAGGTCCGAGTACAAGATGTTGGCGTACTCCCGACGGCACTCGAGGAAGTAGGCCTTGTGCTTGTCCTGGGATTATTGGGGTTTGACTCGGTAGCAAGGTATCGATGGATAATCATCGCAATGCGTTATACTGTAGAAGTAACGATTATCACTAAAGACATCCCTTGAACTGATTCGATCATAAGTGTCATAAGATCATAAGTTCACCTCCATATGCTCAGCGACTCCCTTCCTTCCCGTGTGCTCGAAGCTTTTCCCCCTCTTCGCTCCCCTACACTGGCTACACCCTCGTTGAGCTGTAGTGTTTCATTCAATTCATTCGGTTGAGATACATGATATCGAGAAATCTACATGATCATTGATTGAGAGTGGACACATTGACGACACACATTTGCAGAGTGGACACACATTTGCAGTTTATGAACTACTACTCACTGTTCTTATCGTCTCTGAACCGAGTGAAAAGGAACTTCTCCAGTTCGGGGCGATTCTTCTTCGTGATGGAGTAATAGACATCGAAGTGGACCTGGAAACCATAGTCACTCCTCTGATAATTTCGAAATGGTGAGATAGTATGAAGATGACTCATATCGAATCGTCAAGACCACGTACGGTCATGAAGTGGGCCTTGCGCGCCTTGGTTCCCTTCAGTTGGACCTTGCAGCCACGAGGGCAGCCATCTCCTTCAGTCCACTTTTTCGCGATCCAGTACCTCTGGTCTGAATGCAGAAACATTAGTCCAATATTCGGAACTATTCATTTTTTTGCATCATTTTCATTGATTTAGATTACGTTCGAATCACGCTGTCAGAAACCGAAGCCAATTGTTCGATGTTGGCATCGTTTTAAACTGGTTATTCGGTGTCTCATACACTTAACACGAACGAATCCCAACCTTCCCATCTCCTAATTTTTGCCAACACACTCCTTCTTTCATCTTTACCTCGAGCACCCTCAGTTTCTGCGTCAGCTGCACCTGCAGCAGCCGCAGCTGCAGCGGCGGAAGGAGACACGGCCGCCAGTGCTTGATAGACGGTAGGCTGAGCCTGCAAATGGAACATTTAGGTGTTTTAGTTCGAAAGGTAACCGATTCTCTACGAAAAGAGTTCACTCACTCCTATGACTCCAGCAGCTTGCCTCTGAATCCTCTCGAAAAATTCCTCTTGTTTCTGCTGGAACAGATTCATTTCCTGGCGTAGTTCCTCTCGAGTTACGAACCTGCCAATGGCCTATATACGGGGAAAGGTCTCGGAGCGAAAAGTAGATATTCCAAAGTACCCCCTGTAGTCAACATTTGAGGCATTTCCATTGTTTACCTGTTCCATTCACTTGTTGAATCTTACGCAAACGTTCTCATGCTCGAAGAGAGACATCAGTTATTATGATTAGAACGTACCGAGGAGGAGTGGAATCGGGGTTACGAGAAGTGGATGAAGAATGATGGGTGGAAGCACCAGAAAAGGCTGTGGCATGACGAATGGAGTAGGCATTGAGATCTTCGAAGCGGGAAGAGCCATCGTCGAAGGGGTTAAGGAAGTCGAAGATGGAAATGTCTGCCTGTGAACTTTTTGCTGTTTTTAATGGGCCAATGGAACAATAGTCCCTGGTTTCAAAGGTGAATCTGTTGGTATTTTCTCACCGACGACTGATCGTTCGAGGAGATTGGACTGGACCGGGACTTCTTCTGTTCAGAGGAACTGCCAGTGGCCTGAATTTTGCAACAATTATTGATTTATCTAAAGAGTATCAACTACTTAGCGTTATCGAATGGACCCAGATGCTATTGATTCACTCGCCTGTTCCTGTCGAGAATTTCTCTTCTCCTCTTTGATTCTCTCATGCTTGATCGATCCATCTGTTTCGGAGTCTCTTCCCTGAATTGGAGGGGTTGTTGCCAGTTCCGGCTGTTGTGATGTTGCGGTAAAGACCAATTTGAAAATGTGATAAGAAACGCATTTGATGCTAACCTGCGAGTTCCGCCCATTATTGTCATCCTCGGGTATCTCGAGATCCGAATCTCCGTCACTTCGATCGGATGCAAGCGAGGGAACTGCTGAAAATGTGAAGAGATCAATTAAATTTTCGTTTTTTGAGGATCTATGATTGAGTCGATTCAATGCGTGAGAGGAATTGAAAGTCGGAAGAGTAGGAAAATGATAGTAGGAACCGAACGAACCAGGCACTTCAGCCGCATGTGCGATTCTCCTCCGTCCTCTCATTTCCGCGGCTGCCTGTTCTTCATTTCTTTTGCGAGCATTCAACTTCAAAGTGAAATCGTCCTCCACCCAAGTCGTTAGATGGCTCTGCAAGTAGTGGGTAGAGCGTCCAGTAGTATCTACGCGATGCAAACAACTCGAGGAGTACTTACCCTGTTCTTGAAGTCCTTCGAAGATTTCTTGTCGGCCAAGAGACTCAGGTAGAGACATTCCAGAATCGATGCGGGGATCTGAACACGAGTATGTCATGCACTGACAGATCGAAGAATAATATCTTAGAAAATATTGTGAAATTTGCATGTAAGAACCTGTTTGAAATCGAGCTCCGTTCCGAACGTTTCAAGAGCCTTTTCCACGACGGTATCGAAATATCCGCTGTGGATCTGAATATCGCAGACTATTGTGCTTGGCAATGTAATGCAACAGTTCTTCTTTTAATAAATGAGCACACGCACATTCTTGCAATGCAGGACGAAGTCAGAATAGCTCTGCTGATAATCATTGCAGAATGCACATCGACCCGAGCGGTTTAATGGGTGACCTGGAGCGAACGCGTGATTCTGCAATGAAATTTCGAAATACGTATCTTATCAATGAATAGTATCATCATGTCACGTTTTCTCTCACCGAATAGCGAGAGAATGCGTGAAACGAAAAGACGACATCGAACTCTATCTGCGCTCTATCAATAAAGTAGAGCCCAAATTGATGTCGGATGCGTTTCAGAATGAAACATATACTAGCGTTTTTCTCTACTTTCGGATAATAGGAGACGTGAATCCACGAACGAAACGATAATGCGAAATAAAGACAGCGAGAATTCGTTCGCTAACCTCTTCCCAGTGCTGCTTCCTCTCTTTGATGTCTTTGAACACAGAGTAGCAGGCGAGACAGGGGATCATCGGGAGAGTGGAATCGAGTGTTGATCGGCCTGTAGAGTCAATTGATTGGTGCTAATGTACGAATACGAGCGAGAATATTTTATACACAGATAAAGGAAGAGGATACCAAAGCTCTAGTATGGTTGAGAAAAGTATGTAGAAAAAGCAAAGGTGACGGCAGTGAATCTGGAACTAATTGAGGACATTCCTCAAAAGCCATTCGCATTGTCTAATTCAGTTGCGACTAATAGTGCTTGAAGCCTCCTCCTCATACAAAAATCTTGCAAATCTTCTTCTTATCTATCGACCAATGAGAGCAACGCGCGCGTGTAAACAACGATTGGAACCAGATGAGTCACCACTAGACACGATGGATTCAAGGGAAATAAACAGTTCTGATGACGAGAGAAATTATTGAATGCGGGGAGCGACGAGGCATTTCCGTATGAGAGAAATCGAAGTTTCGTAGTGGAAAGCATCGGCGTTGATTCAGTGTACAAAATACTGTATAGAGGTGAATTTAGGAGATTTGATAGCGTCAATCAGCAACTAATTCAGCGATGGAAAGACAGATAGGTACGAACGTTCACAGGTGAACAACGTGAAAGGGTGAATTGTCAAGGTCGCTAAAAGGGGGAGAGAAACGGCAAAGAACGCTGCATATCAATTGATAAGCGATAGGGAGAGCATTCGTTCACTTTTGAGAGATTACTGAGCAATTACATGGAACAATCGATGGAACGTGGAAGTTTATGTTAGGGGAAATGAAAGAGAGGAGGTCGTTTGGAAAGAATAGATGATTTTTGAAGTGTTGAATGAACAGTTCAAAGCTCAGTGTGCGGACTATAATAAGACAAATTTTATTCCTTTTCGTTTTCTGCAATTTTGTCCTTCCACAGCGACTGTCCAAGCTGTCCTCCCAGTCAGGGACGATCCCGAGCGAAATAAGCAGAATGAAGTGGAAGGAAATGGAGAGAAGAGAGTTTGAAGAAGATAAAAGAGGTGGTTTGATACCATCAAACGCTCGCATCTCTTCCATCACTTTTTTGATGCGCTCGCGAATTTGGTAAAGCGCAATGTAAGCGCAATGCGTGATGAGAACAAGATACGAAGGATCGAACGGATAAGAGGGAGGAGTGGTACCACTGATCAGACTTTGTAGTCTCAATCATCCCATCGAAGCAAGCAGCGTATGTGGAATGTTATCACTTGATTTCCCACTGATATCACTTCATTCTGAGATGATCTCACTCTGCATTGAGAGTCGCATTCAGAGACTGATAAGCACTATCGAAGTCTGTTGTGAGTGCAGAGACTATTGACGTCAATGAGCAGTGAAAGAGCGATGAAGGGGACGAATAATCTACAGTGATAGATCTGTATTTCGATTCACTTATGATCTCTTCCTAGAAATGTGGAAATAGGAGAGCTGACCAGTCCGCGTTTCTCGTGAATTCAAGCAACGAGTACCGTCTCTATTTCAGGTGAATCACCACTAGTTTTGTCTGCATTCTCCCTTTTCAGACAGAGAGGAGAAGGGTAAACAACCCGAAAGAGAAAGGTATACGGTAGAGAGACAGGTAGAGAGGTTCATATTGAAGTTCATTGACCAAATCAACAGGAAATAGGTGAAATTAGACCGATTTCGTTCTGAGTAGCGCCATAAAGGTTGTAATTCAAGGGAAGTTCAAGTTAAAGAACACTCGATATCAATTGATAAGAGCGAAAGGAGATGAAAACTGCCCCTTTCGTTAGAGAGAAATACTGAGCATGAATGTGGAACGTATCGGAACGGGGAAGTACATTTAAACATAAGAGAAAAGAAATGAAAGTTCGGGGCAAATGAATCCGTACCGAACGAACAGTCCAAAAGTCAACAAGAGAAACGGTTAGTAATGGCTATCTCGCACTCTGTCTATTAGTGTCCCAGGTGGAATAAACGAAACGAAAAGAAAGCTATCTTCCTTGAAAATAAGGGGTCAGTCAGTGATATGAAGATTTCGGAAACATGAGTTGCTAGCCTCATTCCTCGCACTCTCTCACAGGAGAAAGAAGAGAGCATCAGAATGAGGAGGATCTACCCATGCTTTCCGCACTCTAGATAGGAATGATAATGGCTTAATGTCAGCATGTCATTGCATCAGCCGACTTCGCCTCGCTTATCACTTCTATTTTTGACAGTCTAGCAGATTAAACGAAGGGGAATGTAAGCGCATGATGAGAACAACGAGAGATAAGGGATAAGAAATAGCGTGATCGATCGGATAAGGAGAGAAAAGTGGTGCGAGTGAACAGTGTAGTGGAAAGCACGGATATTATAGTGGGAAATGAGCTGATTCGAGGCACTGAGAAAACATATTAGAGGGGTCAAAAGGAGACGGAAGGAGGGGAGGGATAGTTTTGAAAGCGGAGGAAGAGGGACCAGCATAGACTATGCTGCATAGCGCACACTTGAAAGCTTTCTGGGAGTGAATTGTTTTTAATATCCAAATCTTGACTTTATTAATACTAAAATAGGAGAATATTTAAATGGTAACTGATCATGTGATGCAAATGTACGTGGCAATAAACAATGAGCAACTAGGGAAATGACAAATACGCGAGAAATAAGCAAAAGGCAACAGAAAACACATCTTAAGATCTAGTACTAATGGGTGGGGCTATCGCGAACTGAACAGTTCTCAAGAACGAGATCAACCGGGATCACGCAACGAGTATCTTGTCAAAGTACTCCGTCCAGGTGGCTGCCGACGTCTTGTGTCGGTCTGAAGTTCAGTATGTTGTGCAGTTTTGATCCGATTTCAAACTTATTTGCTCAATTGCTGACATTTTACAGGTGATTGAAGCAAATTGAATAACTGACGAGCATAATGTGAACATCATTCTTCGGTGCACATCGATAACGAGTGCGAGTTTGCGAAAGCGATTGTGAGAGAGAAACCTCTGCGTATTCCTTCTGAAGCCTTTGAAAGACGCCCGGATGAACCTTCAAATATACTAGATGGCCAAAAATGACGAAGCATTCAGTCTGACTTGTTTGATGTGCTTCAGCAAATCGAATCTCCCCTTGAAGAAAACATCTGCACAAGCACAATGCAGGCAGATCCGACCCACTGCAAATAGCCTTTTTTTAATTCGAAGATAGAGAAAGGTTCACGTTGGGACGAAAGTTATGGGAAAACAGTTTGTGCTAAATACTAAGAAAAGTTGGCGCTTGTGAAATTGCCAATTGCAGGTTTTTTTATCGGGGACGAATGACGGATAGACAATGAACTCCATAAGTACCAAAAAGCTCACGTCGTCCACTTGCATTTAGATCCCGTCCGAGTCTTTTTAGCATCCAATGCTCGATTTGACTCATGCTCTTTGGTCTCACTACGTACAACAAATCGTAGTGTAGCTAAATTAGAGAATCATGAAAACCTTTCAAAATTGTAAATAAGATTCAACTCACTTGATAATAATGTTCTTTCTTTTCATTCCCGATTAACTCTTGTTTGCATGCTGGGCAAGAAGATCTCGATTTCTCAGTCCAGAACTTGAAATCTGCAAAAAATGCACATTTTACCCTTTGAATTACCCTGCAACTTACGTTTATTTTTCGCTACATCCGTTAGATTTCCTCGATGCTTCTTAGGAAGGCGCCTGGACGACTCTGGCTGAACGACCGGTGCAACGCGAGGTCGGAGAGCTCTCGCCGATTCTTGCAGCTGCAGCTCAGACTGTGCGGCAGGCTGCTGCAAGAATGGAGAATCACGAAAAGACACAAATCAATGACGTAAACAGCCAAAAAAAACACACCTCGTTCAGATCCAATCCTTTCGCCCGCATGAACTCTGCGAACTTCTTCTGCAATAATTATCATTATCTATCATTGTCAGTATCTTTTAAGGCTCGCTGTGATCGTTGAAATCGTTGAGGTCCGTGAGACTTTAGGAAAGCTAACCTTTTGTTCCTCTGTGAATGTCTGCATAAGTGCAGCTAGTTGAGGATCTGCTGGATTTCCAGCCTCCGAGTCATCAATGGCCTCAACCTCCTCCATTGGCTGAGAAGCGGGAGTGGAATCGTGCGCCTGCTGTGAGATTGTCTTGAGGAGTTTCTTATTTTGCGATTTGAACTCAGAGCTGTCGCAGCCCGGGCTAAAAACAGAAAGTGCCAACAGCTCTCAAATCGAAACACACAATGCAAAACACAATAATATTGAAGCACCTCTCGTTCGGCCTGTGTACCGGCCATCTGCGGAATCACTGCTGGTGCAGGCACGACACCCTCTTCCCCTTCATCGTCATCCAGAGTGACCTGAAAGGATAATTCATTTGAAAGTTCTGTGAATGCATGACCGCTGAATTCTATGGGCTAGGATCTATTGTTTCGGAACCTCAATAAAATATATGTACTTTTGATGTTTGTGATATGTTTCACAGCATTTGGACACTACTGTAATGAGGTTCCTGAATGCGTGTTCCTAAACGTCCTAACTCCAACGAATTGAAGGTGATTATTGAATGCACTCACCAGTTCCACTTTCCTTGGTTTCACCATGAATCCGGTCTGGGGATTCTCCCGCAAGAACCTGAGGAAGAGAGAGAAGAGGGCGGCCGGGTCGACAGCGGTAGGATGAGGAGGAGGAGGCTGGGGACTGGGAACAGCTTGAGTAGGGGTCGCAGGGCCTGTCGGATGGGTCGCAGGGGTCGGATCGGCTGCAGCGGTCGTATGAACAGGAGGGGTCGGAGGGGTCCGATGATTCTGGTTGATCACGAGAGTTGGAGTCGCAACTGCAACTGCTGCATGGACCCGAAGGGTGGGAGGGGTCGTAGGAATAGTTGCTTCAACAGCTGCAGTGGTCGAACGGGCAGAAGGGGTCGGAGGGGTCGGAGGAGCTGCAGCTCCCGTAAGAATAGTTAATGGACCTGTTGATATGGTCGTTTGCACAGAAGGGGTCGGTAGGGTTCGAGGGATTAGATTGGCTGGAGGATTCATGCGAATAGCCGCAGGAACTCTCGCCGAAACTGCGATCCAATAGGATGCAATCGCGGGATCAATCACTGCTTTAGCAGCGGATGGGGTAGGGTGGATGCTGTGGGCCGACATGATATCAGCGAGGGTCTGGGGAGTAGGTGAGAGATTCGAAGAAGAGATCGAATTGAGAGGAGCGTTCATGCGAATAGCCGCAGGAACTCTCGCGGAGACTGCGATCCAATAGGATGCAATCGCGGGATCAACCACTGCTTTAGCAGCGGATGGGGTAGGATGGATGCTGTGGGCCGACCTGATATCGGCGAGGGTCTGGGGAGTGGGTGAGAGTCTCGAAGAAGAGATCGAATTGAACGGGTCAATGGGCGTTGTAGAAACGATCAATGCCGTCGCTGCTGGGGTTGGATGGGTCTCTTGACTTGCTGCTGCCACAGAAATGGACGCAGCGTGGTCTGTCGGTAGGACCACGGGAGGGGTCTTCTGGGTCGGTACGACAGGTGCGACCTCTTCTTGCACGACTGACTTCTCGGGACTGGAGAGGGGCGAGAGCTGGAAGAGATCCTCTCTTCCCTGATGCTGCGGCCTCTCTTGCTTCACAGAGAGGAGAGTGGGAGGTGAGGTGGTGTTGGATGCAGCCTGAAAGAGTGGATTGAGGGTATCAATAGTTTAAGGTTATTCACAATGATTGAGAATAACGGAAATTCAGGTGATTTTATGATTTATTGCTTCCAAACATACCTGGTTCACAGGCTGCATCATGGAAGAAGAAGCTGCAGCGGAGGAGTGAGTGGGTAAGTGGAGAAAGGGCTGAGGCTGGAAGAATGGAATCAATTATGCTGCATCTATGTCGTTCAGACGTGGATCCTCGACCATTCTTGCCATGGGGAAAACCCCCGTATCTATGCCATTTTTTCCGTTTCAGGTTCAAAACATCTTTCCTAATGAACTGTTGTATCGAAAAATGCAATAGAAGAAGAACACGAACCTTCTCCTCGGGTCTCTCATCCTTGACAGTGACAATGAGTCGTTTCCTGGGGTTGGGGGCGATCACATTGATGATAGTCACATCGTCATCTCCATTCGATTGCTGCCGTTTCATCTCACTCGTGATTGACAACTGGAATTATAAATAAAAACGCGAATTGCGTTCAATTATTTACATTTGTGGGCTTCTCAATTCATTTTTGTAGACTCCTTCCAATTCTTTGTCTTTCTAACTTTTTATCCAGACTTTTCTCCAATTTCTAGAGGCAATTTCGTGCCAGGGGAGACTGAATCGATCATTGAATATTCCCAATCTTTTCCCAATCACTGTTCTCACACCTCGACAATCAGCTATGTGTACGCTCGGTACGGAATAGAACTGCCAGAGGGGTAATCAAAACGATCATAAAGAACTAATTGGACACTCAGCACCCTATCTTGCTCTGACATACCAAAGGGAATGGTCTGTCAATGGAATGGGAATGGAAGGGAATGGAATGGTTTAGGGAAAATAATCTATGAAGAAATAGCAGAGACTGCTGCATTCAAGCATTCCGTATTACAATAAGATGATTCAATAAAACATTTTTTATCAGTGAGTATGCATTCAATTAACAAATTTATTCGAAATACGATATGTAAAAATATGTTTCAACATTGATCACAGGATAGGAATGAAGGTGAATCGATTGATGAAAATTATGGAAATTGCATTTTCACCATGATGCAAGACCGTAGAGATACAGCGAAATGTTGGTCAATTTCCCGGGAAATCAGTGAAGATCAATGTATCGATTGTAGGAGATTTCATTTGCTCTTGCGAGGCGATGTTCGCGTTCTCTTCGCTGGAGAAGGTGGAGCCATCTGGAATAATCTCAATTATTCGAAATATTTTTTAGTTTGAATCTCCCTATTGCCCTGGCTCTCCAGTAGACTTTGAAAGACAACGATGTAACATCAACATCGCACACTCCTCATTTCGCGTTCTCTCTTGCGAAGAGAGCTATCGATTTGCATAATAAATGACTAGTCACATCATTGACTTGCAAAGTCTACTCTCCAGTATGCCAGAGAGGCGAGAGAGTACGCGAAATTGAGAGAGTGAGACTCCTTTTTTTTGTGAAACTCACTAGAATTTTGTGAACAACAGTATCGGTGGGTCTATTATTCTCGGCGACGATACGGTAGTTCCGCCGGAATTGATTGAACGCGGAGGAGTGCTCCTGGAATAATGAATGATGAAAAGGAAGTGAACATGGTTCGCGTATTCTAGTCTGCCATCCGATGGGAGATAAAGGCGATCCGGTTTAAAAGATACAACTTATTCAGCGCATTGTTGACTAATGGAGATTGTTAGCAGCGAATCAGGCAGCTCACCACTCTCAGATGCTCGATCAACGCCAACCTTCCCTTGTACTTCTCGCTTTCGTCTGTCGGACACTCCATGCACACGCGGAAAGCTGCAATTAGATAGTAATTAGCTAATTAATTAATTAATTAATTAATTAGGCTAATGAAATAATTTCTAATTTACCACTCTTCCTGCAGTCGTCCATGCTGCCCAGATTCTCTCCTACAAACCGCTCGAGTCCAGTGATGGGCTTGAGCGTGGATTCGTAGTAGATGGAGTAATGATACTGGAAAAGGGATCTTTGATCTTTGCCCTCTTCGGTTCCGCCCTATGTCCTTGAAGACACACAATCGCAACAGGTCTATGCTTAGGAACACAAATTCTCGGTTAATATGAGAAATGAGTCGACTTATGAAGCGGTCGTGTTTCTTTTAATGATCCCAAACTATTTTATTACATAGTTTGCTTCAAACCTGCTGATAGTGGCTCCTCCTAGTGTCAGTGCAGCCGCCGATGAACTTGAAACAACGAGGGCAGGTATTCTGAATGTTGCGCCCCAGCCAGAAGTCCCTGTCTGAAACATATCCGAATCTGAGTTGTGCGAAATATTTGCGACGGTAATTCATTGAGAAAGTTTTTTTTTATATTTCGGCTTTTCGCATACTGTGTTTTAATAAGGGAACAAGAAGTGCCATACCAGTCCACTCCTCGCCTTCCTCACTCTCGCCGGTCTTGCTCTTCTTGGAAGCAGGCGATTTCTGCAATTCAAGAAGATTAAAATTTTTAAAAATGATTTTAAAAATAAACAAATAATCAAACTTTATCCACCTTCTCCTTCTTTTCCACTGTCATTTCCTTCGCTTTCTCCCTCTCAACTGTAGCAGGACGCTCGCCTTTCCTCGGGCTCTTGTTAGTTGGAGGCTCCTGCAATTGCTAAGTGGTTATAAACGGATCTGAGTAGGAGTGAGGAAAATGCAAAGAATAAAAGAGTTGAACTATTCACCTTCTCTTTTTTTCCTTCATCATCACTATCACTGCATTCCACGACTCTTCTTTTCTTCTTCTCACTCTCTACTGGTGCAGATCGCTTGCCTTTCTTCGGGCTCGGAGTGGAACTCTACAAATGAGGAGTGGTCAAAACGACGTGAGATTTGAATAAAGAACGTAAAAATAGTTGATATTGTGCACCTTCTCTTTCTCTCCTTCGTCATCATCACTCTCCTCGACTCTCCTCTTCTTATTCTCCTTCGAAACTGTGGCATTTCGACGGGGAGTCGTCTGCAGTAATTACTAATTGCTAACTAATTCATTAATAAATAATATTAGTCTCTAGAACAGTTTGCCTTTACCAGAAAGACATATTGATCATACCTTGACCTCCTTCTTCTTCTCTGGAGTTCTCGTCTTCTTCCGTCTCTCGGAATCAGCAGAGCGAGGAGTCTGCAATAATTGATCTTTGTCCCTAATTAGTGCAGTTTGTCTTGACCAGAAAGACAGATCGATGAAACCTTGTCCTCCCTTTTCTGCTCTGGGCTTCTCGTCTTCTTTTCCCTCTCGGAATTCGAGGATCGATCGCGAGGAGTCTGCAAATAACTCATTATTATGTAATAATTAGTCTAGAATTACTTATTTTTTCTGCAGAAAACAGTCATAATCTCACCAAAACTAGAGACTTTTTGCAAATTCAAGGAGTTTGCGTTGAACTGAGCTATAGTTTGACCCTACCTCACTTCTCTCCCTCTTCACTCCCACTCTCTTCTTGATGTCTTTGAGGAGAGGAAGGCTGGCCATGATCTGAGATGAGGCAAACTTAAACTATGAACTCCGCTGATTTTAAGTTTTTAAATGCTAAAAATAGAAAGAAGGCTAGACCAAAGCATGGTCCAGAAAATGACCTTCATGCTCATTCTTCCCTCATTCTTCGCAGTTCGGCCGATGCTCTTCCTCGGAGTGATCTCGGTCTGAAAATAATCATTCATCGATTCACAACCACCGTAATCTCGCTGATTCTACTGTGCTTCAACCTAGGGAGTGTCTATCCTATCGCATTTCTGAGGTTTTAGTGATGTCCCAAGGAATTACGATAATGAATAGAGGAAACAGTACCTTCGCTGCGACGGGCGTACTGGTCTTGTGCGCTCTAGAGCGTGTTTCTCGAACCACTTGCGGAGTGATGTGACGTGGCTTCTCCTCAGTAGCAGGAGTCTTCCTCTCCTCCTTGATCCATTGAAGAACCTGCTTCTGGAAAGGCCGCATCTATGGCTAATAACAAGTTGCTAAATAAAGGAGCGTTCCACTCTTTAGAGGTCACACAGACACATTAGTCATTTAGGTCCTCCTATCCTCTGTTTTATTTATGAAACATATCACAGTGGCGAAAAATAAGGGATCATATTGTTTTCAACGCATCGCCGAGTGAAACCACTCAGACTAGAATATATGGGAATACGGTAATCATTTCCCACAGCTGGGCATCGAACCAACGGTGTTCGGTTTGCAAGACCAGCTCGCTACCCACTGCGCTATCACTGCTGTTTACAGGAAGGGTCAATGAGAAGTGATAGTGCGCAGTAATGGGCATCCTCTCTTGTCAGACAGAGCGAGAGAGCACGCGGAAAGGGGAGAGTCCGATCTCTTCGCGGAAAAACTTAAATCCGTACATTCTACTGTCAAATTCCCGCTACTCAAATAAGTTTTCAATTTTGCTTACTAAAGTTAGAACGTATTCTTGATAATTAAACCAGTTAAATTGTTCACAATCATGAAGAAAGCAGGCAAAAAGGATCATTTTATTTTCAACGCATCGCCTGAGTTTTTTCACTCAGACTAGTATTTACGAAGTGCTTTTGAAAATCATCTCCCAAGGGCGGGAACCGAACCAGCGGGGTCGGTTTGCAAGACCAGCTCGCTACCAACT
The DNA here is from genome assembly GCA_900490845.1 of Pristionchus japonicus. NCBI lineage: Eukaryota > Metazoa > Nematoda > Chromadorea > Rhabditida > Neodiplogasteridae > Pristionchus > Pristionchus japonicus. Next base: position 414,634 of record LS515342.1, read on the forward strand.
GCGCTATCAGTGCTGTTGCCAGGAAGGGTCAAAGAGGGCTGATAGTGCGCAATTAGAAGCCATGAAGAATGGAAAGAGTCATACAAGGCGAGAGAGGACACTGACAAAGTCTTACTGACACTAAGCATTCGAAAAGCGGGCAGCTAAAATTCATAATTGTCCATGTAAATTCAATTAATCTATGCGTTCATTAACATAGCAAAAGTGAGCAAAAAGGGTGTCAAACAGGTGTCAAACAGGGGTCATGACACGCATGCTCTCTCGTAGAGTAGCGAATAGAGAGAGCATGAGGAACGAAGAGGGTTTATGGCCCACTGAAGAGGCCCACTGAACCAATCCTTTCCTATACATCGCTCAGATGCTGTACAGCCGTTGCCCTAGGTGGTGAGATGGATGTTTCCAGTCACTCTTTTGGGATTACTTTTGGACTTTTGGGACTTTTGGGATTTTGGAATCAGAAATCGAAGGAGTCCGACTGTTCGCTCACCTTCTTCTCTGCACTGCACGTCCCGAGGAACTGCTGGAGCTCATCGTCGACGGATTGCGGCTGAAATGCATTGATTGAAGATTCAGCCTGTGATTTAGATGATTCAGATACATCAAAGTTGTTCTCTCGCCATCATTAGGTGCTCATCAAGTAGGTTATCACCTAGTGCCATTTTAGGCAGAGTTATTCTAGATTCAGCATTGTGCTACAGTGAACTCACCTCATCCACTTTCGCTCCTTCGGCAGACGCCTCTCCGCTTTCATGCGTCTCCTCATCTCCATTCACTCCCGTTTCATTCGTCTTATCAGCATCCTCTCGAATCGGAGCCTCAGCTGTAGCAGTCTCATTCTTCTGATCAACTGGTGACTGGAGTGTTCTCGATTAGATAATGCGTTTATTTTCACCCAAAATAAGAGGTGTTCTCGCCTGCGATGGCTGCTCGACTGCTTTAGACGAAGCAGGACCAATGGGTGCTGCAGCTGCAGTAACAGTTGCAACAGTCAGAACTGGATGCACGATTCGAATCGTGGCAGGATTAATAGCAGCAACTCCAGATTGCCGAACCACTGGTGTCTGCAAGGGGAACAATTCGATTTTTCGAATTACGTTTAGTGCTGGATAACGTTTCTCACCTGTTGAGTCTGCTGTTCGGTCGCAGCAGGAGCTTCGAGTGCCGCAGGAATGGTGTATGCTGCATGATCGATCAGTGCTGCAGCCCCAACTTGTTGATCCATCGGCATCTAGAAAGGTCTCCATTTTTGATTGTCGTCACTCAATCTCATTTCGCTTCCGTTTTAATAGAAACAATGGAAAGGCGCAATTCTCACCTGTGCTTGCTGCTCGTTTGCTGTGGATGAACCAGAGGTCGTATCTGCTGCATGGTCGACTTGAGCTTCAGCTCCGTCTTTCGTCGGTGTCTGCAAAATGGGTATTACCCCGAACTGGAAAAAAAAGTTGGGAAATTTCAAATAGGAAACGTATTTTCTGTAAATGGATTTTTGGGAAAAGTTTTTATGGAAATCCATTTTCTGGAAATAGCCACTTTGTAAATTTTTTCTGGAAACGCCATTTTGTAAATTTCTTTTTGGAAACGCCGTTTTGTAAATTTCTTTTTGGAAACGCCGTTTTGTAAATGTCTTTCCAGAAACCCCGTTTTGTAAATTTCTTTCCAGAAACCCCGTTTTGTAAATTTCTTTCTGGAAATTTCTTTCTTTCTGGAAATTTTTCTGTGGAAACGAGGTTTCGTAAACGCACGATACAGTACAAAAGTTACGGTAGTCAGAATACTGTGGATGAGTTGTGCTTTGCACTGGAAAGTA
>LS515342.1:417543-428243 GCA_900490845.1 Pristionchus japonicus
GCCGTTTTGTAAATGTCTTTCCAGAAACCCCGTTTTGTAAATTTCTTTCCAGAAACCCCGTTTTGTAAATTTCTTTCTGGAAATTTCTTTCTTTCTGGAAATTTTTCTGTGGAAACGAGGTTTCGTAAACGCACGATACAGTACAAAAGTTACGGTAGTCAGAATACTGTGGATGAGTTGTGCTTTGCACTGGAAAGTACAACAGTTACGCTTGTAAGTACTTACAGTAAGTTACTGTATTTCACGTTGCCGTGGTTCTGTTCGAGGGTCCGGATTGCTCGCATTTCCAGAAGCTGTATTCCGGTGATATGATCACGATCGCCAGATCACGGTTGCAAACAGTAATAGAGTTCCGGTAGCAGAGAGCTATATAAAAACGGTAGCGTAAATCGGTAGTTATATCGCGATTACGGCCGGATTACGGTAGCTGAAGTTTGAAAGTATGTGTGGAAATACATTTATGTCTCAAACCTGCCTCAATACTGTCTCAAAAACCTTGCCTTGCGAAAATACGAAAGTACTTTCTTATTGGATATTTACAAAACATCTTTTTCATAAATGTCTGTACAAAACAGCGTTTCTTGAAAGAAATTTACAAAACGGCGTTTCCAGAAAGAAATTTACAAAACGGCTTTTCCGGAAAAAAATTTACAAAACGGCTTTTCCAGAAAGAAATTTACAAAACGGCGTTTCCAGAAAAAAATTTACAAAGTGGCTATTTCCAGAAAAAAATTTACAAAACGGCGATTTCCTATTTCACGTTTCTAAAATGGAATTTCTTATAATTTATTTATAAAAAGAATATTTACCGAAAAAATTTTACAATTCAGGGTAATACCGCAAAATGTTATTATTAATAATAATAATATAATATTGTTTATCTGCACAGGTGGAATATTTGTGCGTGGGAAAAATATTGTTAGGTCCAGAGAGTTTTTGCACACAAAAGCTGCATAGCTAAAGAACACATTACTAACCAGTGCTTCTCGCTTCACTACTGCGTGAGGTGTGTCTGCAGCTGCAGCAGCTGCAGGGAGCACCAGCTGCGGCTGCTGCGCCAGCCAGGTGTTGAACGTAGCGAAGAGGGCGGCCGGATCGGGCTGAAAAATGCTTAATTCATCCCTCCAGACGAAGTGCTCCGATGCGCTTCACCAAATGAAAATGAACATGCCTACTGCCTAATGAAACGTTGTGAAAGAGAGAATCGATCGAAGTATTCCAATCGAGAAATAATACAAATTGCTGAAATACTGACTGTGGCTGGCAGATTGGCGTGAGGTCCCAAGGGAGGCAGGTTGGACTGAAATGAGTGGGATTACGGTAATCAATGATCTTGCTGAACTGTACTGTAAACTGAAGATAAATGGATTGACTACCGTAACCCTTCGAATCAAACACATTTATCTAATAAAAGTTACCAAAAGGCTCTACTTTTCGGCTTTTCGTCACCAAGTAAACTATGAAATATAATCAGTGAATCGAATAAATAAAACTAACAATTCCCGGTTTGTACGACACCATCTTCACCTCATCGTCCTCCGGCTCCTTCTTGGCAACGAATGGAACTGGATCCATTACGTTACTCATGGCGGATCAAAGGTGATGAAGGAGTGATTGGAGTCTGGAATGAATGAAATAAAAGAAGTGAAATTGGATTCAAAAAGCATTCAAATTTAAGCAGATAAAGGGCACGGACTGTTTTTAAACAGTGAGGAAAGAGTAGATGAGTCAGAACGGAGGGTGTTAATGGGCGCAGGAAAGCATTCAAAACAGTGGCATTTCGGGTAGTGAAAGGACTGGGTGAGTGAGATCGTGTCAACAAGATGAGATGAGAGATAACACAGTGAGGAGAAGGGGAGAAAAAACTGTGAGATTGTGGCAGAAAATGTCAGATCGGAAGGAAATGATAATTGGGAAAAGATAAAACAGATGGAGCAAAAGGGAAGAAGAAAGTTGTTCAAATTTAAGGAAATGACTCTGCGATCGAAAGTTTGAATGAGTCAAATGAAACAACGGGTGCAAGTGGTTCAAAGGAAGTAACGCCACTGGGAATGCCACATGTGTGAATGGCCCTAGCTTGCGCGTCTGTTTTGGATGGCTTTTCGGCGCGGAATAGCAACACTTTTGAACCTCCTTCCCTACTCCCTTTCTCTATTCCGTTGAAAACTGCGAGGGAAAAGTCGCAAGAAATCGATAATCACGCAAAATTGATAACGGAAAGATATTGGGAGAGTGATAAACAAGTGGTGATCCCAGGAGATGAGAGAATCCTCCCCATCTATCAGCAGACTGGGAGAAGCTGGGTCAAGGAGAGAAGGCGAGATAGTGAGGAGATTAGAGAGACAGCAATAACTCATTGTCATCCCTAACAGATGCCGGAGTGGAGGGAGGAAGGGTAAGTTACACTCATGAGAGGATGAATGGAAGGTGTGATAAGATCGTAACTGGAGAGGAATACAAGATTGGAATCAGTCAGTCTTCATTTCCGAATTTTTGTTTTAGATCGGAGACCCCTTTCACTGTCTAATTGCATGTCCTTCCTGGTCAGGTGTTACCCCAACAAGGAAATGAGGGTGCAAAAGAGGTGGAAATGGCCCTAGAAGAGAAACAATATCCGCCAGAGGGAAGAAGCCAAAGATTGAGGACTGAGCATGAAACGGAATGGAGCTACTGCAATGCTAGCGGGTAGATCCCTGTCAGATCAAGAAGCAGGCTGATATTGGGCATCGAGAGGGGATGGTATTCAAAGGACGCTGCATAACCAGAGGAATGGATACAGAAAGAGGTATTGTGATTGATGAGGGAAGCGAGAGTGTGTGAGAAATGGAGAGAGATGTCAATTATTCAACCTAGATAGACACTAGGATACCCCTGCCAGAGGACAAAGTTGTTAGATGACATCTAGAACAAAGGGATAGAGATAGAGCAGACTCTCAGCTTTAGGATTGTAGAGCGGCAGAACAAAGAGACCAGAGGGGATCGTTATTCTCACTTGCAGAGAACAGATTATCTGATTCTCTCGATCCCCCATGCTCTCTCGCTTCGACTGATCAATCAGACAATGACTGATCGGGTGAGAAGTGGGCATGGATTGTTCCTTTAATGAACCGAACATGTCTGTCTCACTGCCTGACCATGCGATCTGATGAGATAACGCGATACGTACACCTGCTGCTAGAGTTTCTATCCGAAATGTGCTCGAATTATCTCGGCCTCTCATTCTTTCCCTAAGTGACGCACTCAGGCACTATTCACCGTTCACCCTCCCTCTTTCCTTTCCATTCACATGTGCAACATTCAAACTGTCCCCTCTCTCTCTCATTACCGTAAGACCCTCTCAACCTTCTCCTATCCTTACTCTCTCCTCCCTCCCCTCCCTTCCTTTCTCCCCAAATGCAACGTCTGTTTAGGGAGAACTGCGCAACCGTGTCACTCATCCGCGTCTCTTCTTGTAGCAGTTGTTAAATTTCCTTATTGTCCCTCTAGGTTGTCAGTGTCTCTCGTTTCCCAACGCTCTCTCTCTCTCACTGTTTTATTTCCGAATCGCTCTTCACGTTTCAAATGCTCTTCAAATGCTTAACTTTAGCACAAATCACCAGAGTCGATCGAGAGTGAGATAAAAGGGAGTTTTCTGAGGACGACGATGAAATATCGATCGTAGGAGAGTTTCAAGGAAACCCAAGCAAGATAAGGCACAAGGATGAGGTTAGAATTCGCAGTTCGCCTCGAATCTTTAATTTAGCTAGGTTTTAATATAGAAATTTATTTTAACCAAATTTCTATGTGAAAATAAGCTAACCATAACTCAGTTATTTTATATTATACTCTCACGAATGAATCCAGTTCAATTTCATTTCTTCTTCAGGAACAGAAGGAACAGGAATTTCGATTGGCCGGTGTTTTTACTACTAAAGTGGAATCAGGAAGGAGACTCGAGGAGAAGGTTAGCGTTTTACTTTGTTTCTTTATCGTCGATAGTTTGAACCACTTTTGCGTATTTTCCCATTCGAATGTATTTCGGAACGAAATCACCTATTATCAGTCTACATTTTCAGCCCCTGCCGACTCTATTCACCTCTGTGCCCCACACCTCCAATTCCTCGCCTCTCCCCAGCACCTCTCTATCATCTCAATCCAATACCATTCCTCTCTCCCCTGTCATTTTGTCTGTCAAGCAAGAAAGGTCGCGGCCGCAAGGAAGAGAGGATCTCTTCGAGCTCTCGCCCTTCCCATCACCGGCGAAAGATGCTGTGGAGAAATCTGCTGCAGCTGCTGCACCGATCCCTGCGACCCCTTCAGCGCCAGTTCCATCTCATCCCCTGATCGCACCTGCGGTTGCTGCGACCACTGCGACAACTCCTTCTACAACTTCTCTGAGAGATAGTTCAGCTATTTCCGAGAATCCTCCGACCAATCCAACCCCTCGGGACCCAACAAGCTCTGCTGCACTTCCTTCGATTTCTGTCGCACCTGCTGCTAGCCCGACCCATGAGACAGGCAATGCTCAACCTCCCCCTCCCACAGTGGTCGACCCGACCGCCCTCTTCTCTCTCTTCCTCAAGTTCATGCAGGCCAATCCACAAGCAGGATTCGTTGTGCCGCGAAAGACTTGCAAGGTTGAACTGGTGAGTGGTTTACCTACTTATTCTGTCAACTTTCTGAATAGTATCAATATGGAGATGGAGAATAACAAAAATATTTTTTTTTGGGGAGTTTTGGGGATTCATGAAACATAACTCCAGGTGACTCTGGATGATGATGAAGAGGTTCTGCCTGATAACCCACCGCCAGCTGAATCAACAGTCGATCAAAGAGAGGTATTTCTTTAGATTCAATCATTTATCCACCGTAGTAAGGGTATGGCACCCGTCGTCTTGGGGCGAATCGGTTTCAGTCGGCATGACTGTACTACTATTATCATTACCTTTGTGAGCTCACAATCAGTTTGACTACGATATTCGAGAGGGAGAGAGATATAGTCTCTTTGCAGGAGTACCACTTCATTCCCGAACTGGAGCCCATGGAGGAAATGGAATCCAACCAAGACACAACTTCAGCCATTCCGACTGACCCTAAACTGGCAGCTCTCCTGGAGACATTCACGGAGGAGCAGAAGGTGGGGTTTAATCGGAATTGAGGTGAAAATGAAATCAAATGTACCCATTTCAGATGCATTTTGAGGAGTTTCTGCGAGCAAGAGGATTGGACGTGAACGAGGTTAGATTACAATCTACAAAATTCAATTTTGTATTTATTTTATCCATACTTGCAGCCCACAGTCAACTCTGCTGCCGCACCGGCCGCGCTGCAACGAGATTCTACGGCAGTTTATTTTAAAGATTTGGAGAATATCGAGAGAAATGCAGCTATTCGTGAGTTTTTCATTGTAATCGAGATGCATGAAGCGTAATCGAAAGAAGGGGCTATGGACTAGGGTTGGCAATACGATTGCGGGATTGCGGGCCCGCATTGAATGCGAGAGAGGAGAGGGAGGAAATGCGGGCCCGCAATGTGACCTCTCTCCATTGCGGGCCCGCAATGCTCGTATTGCCAACCTACTATCGACCTACGAAAGAACCTCTGCTGAACTAACGAACTATCAATTGCAGACCAAAAGTACTGGCTCGGACGAACAAAATCAAATATGTGCCCGGCATGCAATATACCTCTGAAGATGTCAATCACCAATAGAAGCTTTCACTACAAGGAGGTAAACTCTACTCTTTTTTTGCAGGAAATAAGAGCCAAGGTTGATTTCCTAAATAATGTTCTTCTTTGCAGTTCCACTATGACATTTATTACTCATTCGCATTCGCATTGAGTTCCGCCGAAAAATGGACAAGCCGACGTCTCGGCCAGCGAAACAGCGCGTATGGTATGTTGAGTATATTCTTCCGTAGATCTAAATTGTATTGCGTATGGGCTACCCCTACATGAAATGAGGGTCCACAGCGTTTTGTTTCTAATGGATGCTTCCATAGATAATGGACATTCCAAACCACTTTCAATACCGTTTATAGAGACTTGATCTCACTTGAAAACACGAGGACAAACGGGGAATCAAACCAATTCACATTTCCTGTATTTTGAGGAAGAGTCTGCTTCCATTGCCATAAATCCACCACTTCTTATTCCGGAAGGGGCAAGCTGCTCAAGCACATGTTGAAAGTCAGCATTTTTTTTGTTGAAAACTTTAAATTTGTTATTTGTCTAAGATCGAAACAACCGTGCTGTTTCCAGGCTCATCCGGAAGAGTTTCAACGACTGAAATAGGATTATAGTGAGAATTTCGATGAAAATGACGTAGTAGATCGTGCAGTGCATAAAATGCGGGTTCGTTTGGAATTTTTAATTCTCAGTTGGGTATCGATTAAGATGTGTTCATCTTGGAAAAAATTGAGTTAAGTTTGAAAATGCGTGGAATGAAAATCGCTTCGTTCAACTAGGAGGTATGAGTTATTTTAAAAATACATGATCAATCTAGCACATCATAAAATGCATTAGGATAAGTGAAATTGTTTCAGAAGGACTCTTCATCATCTGTTGAGAGAAGTCGAGCAGGACCCCGCAAGAGCAAGTAATGACTTCAGTCAATCCAACAATCAATACCGTCTTCTGACATTTTTGCCTAGTATCCCAACCTGTATCTGACGTTATCTTGTGGTCCGCATCTTTGCCCTCGGTCGAGAACAAAAAGGAACGGTAATTTCAAACTTCTCCATGTCCGATATTATTATTATTCAGTCCATGAACCCATCTCAAATACTGAACCAACTGTATCACTATTTGATTTGAGCTCGTGTATTTCCTCTGTATTTTACGCAGTACTTCCTGCACTACTTACCCGTGTCTTCTACATTTATCATTAGGATTGTGTTACAGCTACCCAATTACGTATGTGCTGTAAATAATATTTTTTTATAAATAATAAAAGTAAAGTTAGCTTCAAATTAGTGACATCTTCTGTGGTCTGATGCAACATTGATGATTTTCACGATTCTCTTCTCATACTTACGGTCGATCACATAACCTTGTCAATATTCTTTCCACTTCTCACCCGATCATATCAGCGGTTCTTTTCTTTGAACGGAGGCGTCAATAACCGTCCCTTCTGGTCCTTCTTGGTACAAGTCGCTCACTTCTTCACGCGCTCTAACTTCTTTGTCCGTTACTCTAGATTCTAAAGAACCCGATAGATGAGAGAACATACAATTGCTCAACTTACCCTGCCAGAGGAAGAAAGCTGATATTGGGCAACCAGAGGGCTTATGAGAGGGATCGGTAGCACAAAGGGACCAGTGGGCACAGTTCATGTCACCAAGAGAGACAAGAACTTGTCTGACTTTTTCTCAATTTGATGTACTCTCTCGCTCTGCCGGGTCAATCTGAGTTTGCCAAAGGCGCTGTCTCAGATATGGACCAAATTGAAGAGAAATGTTGCAAAATGGGTCATCTTGCATATTCTAATCACCGCCACCATACCAAGTGACGATACGCCATTACAGCGCATCAGAACCTTCACGAATACTAATCACGCCCACGGGGAGTCGAACCAGCGGCCGTCGGATTTGTAGTCAAAGCCGTAACCGACAACGCTATCGAGACATGTCTGCAAGAGTCCCGATCGTGTGCTATCTGTGATCAGTTCAGTCTTGTTGATGGGCCTGTTTGAGCAAGTTTCTGCCTCTCACTTTTTGGAATGTTCCCTCGGCGGGCAGACAAAGAGAGATAGCTTCTGGAATTCAGAATATATATTTAATCTGAAGCAACTTTCACTCTTTGTTGAACGATTTATGGCGAGGGAAGGGCCCCTGAATTTGTTTCACCCCTAAATAGACGCGCAATTCCATTGATATCCCCCTGGCGTAGCCTCTTTTGAGCGCCCCCTTGAACCGGCTCAGCGTCACTCTTTATCCTCATTTGAATACTCTCATCTACTCAGTCCTCATCTGAAAGGTTTTAACTCTCGTTCCACCCTTTCCTCCCAATGCCTGACTCATTTACTAGCTGCTCCCGATCAAGCACGCAACTCACGCAAGCCCAACCTAGTGACAGTCAATTCGGTTATTTCTCCTTTCTTCGCTTCATGTTGACCGTTTCACCCATGAACTCGTACTTGTTTCCAATAATTCCTCAATCAGAAAACAACTTCGATTTCTCCATGGCAACAAAGGCACGAACAAAGAAGGTTCGCGTCTCGAAGCAAAAGGATGACGATGAGATCGAAGTGCTGCTTGAGAAGCCGGGAAAGGTCAGTTTCGGTTATACATCGCAGAAGTCGCTGATCTTTGATCTTGTGGCCCTCAATGCAGGTTTCTGTGATCAAGTCATGCGGTTAACAAACAATTCAGAAGGAACCGAAAAAACGAGGTCAGGATACAGAGTCAACAAAGCAGAAGAGAAAGAGGAGAGCGAGAACTCTTGTATCAGACAAGTCGGACACTGAGGAAGAGGAATCTTCTGATTGGAACAGCGAATCTTCCGATGAGGTGAATGAGAGATTGAGAAGCGTATTTTCCATATTCGCCTGGAAGAAAACACGCCGAAATTTTCGATTCGTGAAACATATCGATAACTAGCAAGTGCCAATATTCAGAAACATGGAACGTGATTGATTTTCAGTTTCTAAATCGAAATCCTTTCAGGATGAACCGAGGAAGCGCCGGTGCATCGCAAAAGCACTCTTGAAAGATGCAACGGAGAGGGTAATTTGCTTTTGGAATGGAATCTCAATTGTTGAACGGGCTGCATCACCTTGGGAACTGATGTTTTGCATGGAAATGCACTGTGCTTGTGCTCAGTTTATTTATTGCTTGGCGGTTCAGCCCCTCCAATGTATTATTTTGAGGTCGAATCCCGCCCGAAAAAGAAAATCGCGATTGCTGTCGCCAATGATGGAAGTGAAAGGGTCAGTTTTGATCTAACTAAATTTGAACGCAGAATCGTTTAAAATAGTTGAGTAGTTTGCAGAAAAGGACGGTTCGCAAGATACTTAGGCCAAAATAACGCAGATTTGTGAAACACATCTTGCCTAGTGCATGTTTAGAATGCATAGGGTTTTTCTTCTTGCCTTAGAGCTGTGGATATCTTTTCCTTCTGCAACCAAAAGAATGTTTCAATTGCAGGAGCTGGTAATCGAAAGCAGAAAAGGGTGTCCAAAATGTGTCGAGAACAGAGCAGAAATTATCCACTGGAGGTAGGGTTTAGGGCTGTGCAAAAAATTTACGGTCTCTCATTTCGCAACGCTCTCTCGCCGATCAGACAGAGCGAGAGAGCATAGGAAAGTGAGAGACCGTACAATTTTTGCACACCCTGGTAGAGATGTCTAGCCAGCTTCTGTCAGTGGGGCTGATCATGAAAATGCTTAGCAGAAGAAATCACATCGATTCTGCAGGAATCTGCCAGAATGGAAATGCATAATTGCAGGGAAAAGGCGAGCAAAATGTTGTTGGAAATCATCGGACTGCAGCATCAAGTAACTGTTCTCAAGAGAGAAAAAGAGGCCTAATTGGTGAGAAGGTGGATCTAGAAGGGCACCATATTACCGTATGAGAATCCCAGTTTTGAGCAACTGGCGAACTGAAGTATTGTTTTCGGCGCATTTTATCCCATAATAAATCATCGTTCTCTGTACGCCTTTACCTTTCGCACTCATCTCTCCCTAGTTATCCTCGATGTTACGTTGTTATGTATTCGTTAATCCGACTTCAGATAAATTGTTTCGTTTGATATTATTGTAGCTTCCGTTTGATCTCATATCAGTGCGTTCGCGTAAGAATCACGCATATTCAGGGTATTCCGGTACAGCAAAAAAACGCCACTATGAGTTACCCACAAATTATGATAGGCCTAGGTGTCCTACATCGATTTCTGATAATGTTATGTGTCAGTCATCCTCATTTGCATAATTGCATGCCCTCAAAGTTTGACTACATTTTCACGTTTATGGCTGCAACTCAGCGGAAAGTCATCAGATCTTCATGAAAATCTGGCGCAGTGCCTGATTTGACATGCTGATCACGCTCCAGTTGTTCCATTTGCAATTTTTGAGTTTCATTTTTTTCGGTCAACTTTGAACTTAGATTTCTCGAATACTAAGCCGAACACCTCGCTAAATTTTTGATATGTTATGAGACACTATCTGAGAGAGCCGAGCAATATCACCCTTGACCCGTACAGTGAATCTCAGAAAAATCTGAAAAAAATCCCATAGGTGGCTCTTATGAAGTAGAGCTGAAAAATCGACATTAGACTTCCGCATCACTTGAACCTAATTTACGGTCGCCCTCCCGGCTCTGACCGGCCCTGTATACAAACTTCGAAATGGATGATCAAAACTTCCAGTTGAGTGGTAAAACTGCTAAATCAGGTTAAAACAAGAAATGTGACACAAAATTGCAAAAAAAAATTTGGCGGGAAAATCAATTTTTCCCGCCAAAATTTTTACTTTGAAGCGCCCTGAAAAAAATTCTCATTATTCGTTCCTTGGAACCAAGCTCAATCGATTCCTCGTAGAAAACTGCCCTTTGGCGATTTTTTTCAGATTTTTTATCGTTCCCCGAGTTGGTCGTTTTAAACGCCGAAGAAAGAAAAATAGCATTTTTCACTTATTTTCTCACCTTTTCGCACGTTTTGTCAGTGGTATTTTCCCCGAACATCATTAAAATAGCATTTTACGAACTTCTGCGAATAATCAACGT
>LS515342.1:446296-457514 GCA_900490845.1 Pristionchus japonicus
CTCTTCTCTCAGGACAAGTCCGCCTACATGGAAGCGCAAGGAGGAGGAGGAGGATGCTCCAGGTACACTTGAGGATCCTCCTGGGCTTCCCAGGATCTTACCGTACCCCCACCGATAGCCCTTATTGCAGAGAGGAGTACAGCTCGTTCTCGCCTCGCCACCGTTGCCTCTCTTCGCCGGGACAAGTCCGCCTACATGGTATTGGGCTATCCCTGAATTCCTTTGAATTCCTTTGAATTCCTTTGAATCCCTGATTTTTTTGAACAATTGACAAAAATGTTGAAAAAATATTCCTGAAATAAGTTTCCGCTTGCGTTATGAACAATCCAGTTACTAAACCTCACATGTTTCTTCATGAAAATCATCCACTCTTCGAAATCGGAATCCTTGAACTCCATATTGGAGATGAACTCGATTCGATACGTTCGATCCTCCGATCCAACTCGAAGCTTCAGTCCCTGCACAAACCTCTTTTTACAAAAAGTGCATAACCCAGAAAGCCCTCGATTGCCTTGTTTAGTCAACTGTTCGTATTGATGATTCAAGGTTTTAAATTATATAATAAATAACGTATAACCTTGTTCGTTCTCGTCTGCTCAATATTGTACACCTTGGTAACCTCGACAACATCGAGAATTTGGGCAATCTAAATAAGATAGTTCCTTCTCCTGCCTCACTTCCACTCCACTTACTCTGTAATTCTCTCTATTCGGATTCCCGGGGAGCTTGCCAACTCCAAGTTTGACAAAGCAACCAACGACAGTATTTTTGAAGAAAGGAGCATGCACAAACTTGGCCAATTTAGTACGATCGAAACGAGCCAGTTTAAGATGACCCAGATTAAGACTCTGAAAGAAAATTAAGCATATCGACACATTTCCGAAACTCCTCAATGCATATGCATCAACAAAATCCCAATCATGGAGTTCAACTTCTCTTAAATTCAAGACAAACCCCTGGAACCCCTCTCACTCTAGTGATAACGTGAAGCATCAAATCAAAATCTCCTTGTATATTTGAAATGCATTATGTTGTCGACTTATCCACACAAATATTAGGAAAATGGTATTGACTATGACTGAAGCAAGGACACAAGGAGTACCAGTACGAACCTCTTCCTCCCTCCGTGCACTCTTGAGAGCAGGCTGATCACTCGTCGATTCATTGCCAACTCTCTGCAAATATTTATTTTGTGAAGTGCTATCTCATAGAGTCAAGGCTGTTATAAAAAAAACACGACCTTGCCGCGCCGATTCTTTGCTCCAGCATTCTCCATCTTTCAAAAACTTGGCGAAACAACGGCCCAGATACTGAAATGTAGATCCCATGGTTATGAAGCACATTGAAATATGAACAGGATCAGAGCACCTGGATATTTTTGGACAACAGTTAAAGGCAAGAGTAACACCATGTTTATCCAACTTTAACACACTTCAACAACACTAACAGGAGAACAACAACGAACAACGTAACAGCGAATTCAATGATAAGTGCAATTCCCTTTTCAATCGCATTTCCACCATCAATCACTACTGTCCTCCATTCGGAGGATTGGTAGGGAAAGCATCGATAGCAACAGCGACAATAATTGCATCATCCTTAACGTATCCCTTCTCCTCATCGAATAGATCCTGTATGAACATTGTAAAATTCAAATTGCTTTCCGTTTCAGAGATATCACGATGAAGCGACAAAACGGCAGGGGTCAGTTATGTTTTACAAGAAAAATTCGTACTTGTGGAGATCACCGGAAGGGTACCTACCCACCATCCACCCCGACCACCAACCCTGCATTAGGCATTCTAATATATTGAGGGAAACATATCCGTTCTTCCGGGGAACTCCACAAGTGCCGAAAAATTTACCGAACCTTGAACGAAATTAAGTTGCATCTCCAACCGTCGCCACTCTCATAGACATCCGCCTCAAAATCTTTGTGCTCGTGATGGTATAGTTTCTTAGAATCCTGCGAGATCAATCGAAACTCGGCGAATGCTGCACAAGACCACCTGACATGTGAACTATATATTACAAATTCTGACGAGAGAACGCTAACCCATCCTTCTGCGAAGGTTTAAGAGCAATTTTGACGTGACCTTTATTCTTGTGGATGCAGATAGTCCTAAAAAAGTTTGAATGTAATAAACAAAGCTAAAGTGCACACTGACCAGGCATTTCCAGCGAATGTAATCGGGTGAGAGTGAACTCGCTTATCGGAAAGTTTCGAAATCTCCGTGAATCTCGCACGGAACATCAATCCAGTGGACTGTCAATCAAATACGATATCAAATAAATTTGCTCCAAGATACCAATCTATAGATTCCGCAAAAATATTGTTTAAAAACTGCCGGCACTCAAAATATTAACTCAATAAATGAAAACCCACATGATTACTCTCTTGAATCGACTTTAGAAGTGATCTAGTCTCAATAGCGTTCTGAAAAGGAATCTAGATGCAAAATCATCAAAAACATATAAAAATACGTTTTCGTTCTTGATCGCCACCGTTTTCATCTCAGCAATCGAGTCTGTCATCGAATTCAGCTCGGCAATCTGAAAATAAAATAGATAAAACGCGGAAGAACCCCCTATTTATTACGCCCAGTAATCATTCTTTCGTAAACAACATTACGACACTCCTGCACATTCCCGAACATCGCTTATTCATCACATTGTCAACCATATCCAACCACCAATCCAAACTATTTTATCCAGTAAATAATTGACACTCATTTAGGTTTCACTTCATTTTCCGGATGGAGCGCCAAAAATAGAAATGCTAACCTTGACATCCTTCGCTTCAATCTCAGAGCATTTAGACTCGAGTTCAGCTTCCAATTCTCCAATCTGACATTGAGCAAGATATTTTATTAAATTAAAATATTGTTTGAACAAAAAACCTTCTTGTTCTTGGCAGCCAGCGCGAACTTCATAGTTGCGGATATCGATTCGAGTTCCTTCTGCAAAAATTACAAATATATCTATAAGCACCACTCTTATAGTTGAAGTTTTTTTTCCATTGAAGCGAGTAAACCCTTAAACAGCTAATTTTTATTTATGGGTACGAACAAACGCATTTACATCCCGTTATATCAATTAGTCTACTTTATATGAGCCCGTTTGAGTAAGAGTCGGACAAAGTCTGGCACAGTGAAAAAGTAGAGGTCTGAGCTAACTATGATTTTCGATGGGCCTTGTGGTGCTAAGAACATAATCGGATGCTCGATGCTCAAAAATCACTTTTAGTTAAGTTATGCTAATTGCAAATTAAGGCATTTTTAGGGTCTTAATAGAATAACTCATCAACTGGAAATGCAATCAAAAAAGTTCTGGAAGTGACCCCAGCTCATTTTTCGTGCTGAATCCTAAACGAAAAAAGAATTTTGTATTTGCATAATTTTGCATAATTTAGTTCATGGATTATGCGTTAAGGTAAAAAGGGACCTCTATAACTTTGATAGAATGTGAAGGACACCGATATGATTAAACGTGCAAAAGATGGGCGCTGTACGATATATACAAGCTGAGTTATGATTTTTTGAAGTTCAGAAAATTGAGAGTTTTTGGTGAAATTGACGAGCTTGGCCATTTCATTCCTTTGTCTCCCTATTGCCAATAAACGATTAAATATATTCGTGTTTTGTGAGTGCGAAAATAATTAAAGGGATACCTTGTATTGCGCATTCTCTTGCATCATTTGATGAAAGTCTGGCTGTGAATTACCAGCCAACACGACATTCAAAGTTGTCGCCATCGAAGCGAGTTCTATCTGCAAGGAAAAGACAGAAGATATTACCGTTGTTCAAGGCAATTCCGTCCCGAGGAAGCCCTGTTAAACCACAAAAAAAATCCAAATCTACCTCTCTCCTTACGATCACATAAATCCTATTCCACAAAATATTCAAATTCTCATTAGAGCTCATCACAACAAAATATGATCGAAAGTTACCTTGTATTGCGCATTTTCTTGCCTGAGTCGTTCCATCTCCGATTGTGAATCACCCATCTGAACAAGAGAGATTGAATAATTTCAACCGCAAAACATCTTCTGCGCATACTATTGATGCCAATCCTCCACAGGTTCGGATTATCCTTTTCCCTTAAGCGAAAAATCCGAGTTAGACAAACGGTATGATTAGGATCTGAGGACCTGGGGATTTCATCTATAATAGACATTAATAACGTGAACTTCTTTATCAAAACAACTTCAACGAATCGCAACTAAATAATTACGTAAACAAAGAAAACAACAGCAATACAGGTGATTAAACGAAAACAATATTAACGCCTTCACAAAATTTCATTTCACATAATAGATTACTCTGTCACTGTTCACTCCTTCTCAATGGTCTTCGACTTCTTTGAAGGATTCATCTTCCTACAATGGATCAACTATTTGAAATACTTCTTCTAAAATTATTTGCATATTCTTATCTGACGTCCACTGATCGTTATTGCGTTTTGATTTTTAAAAAACTGTCATCTTTAAGCTCGAATTCTACAAAACTGCCTAAACAAACGAAATTATATAGCGCAATCTTTATGACACGTATCTTGCTAGGAGAGCAAGTGGCATCAAATAAAAGAGGGCGCTTTCAGAAAGAGCATGGTAGAAAAAGTAAACAGAAAAGTTTTACATTCGGTATACTCACGAGTTCCTCAGATTCATCTTCAATAGTCTCATGGATGTTATTCGGGGCTTCCTCGAATCGAGCTTTCTCCTTGTTCATCTGAATTGTGTATTAATGATCTCGAGATTCTTGCTATTGATGACCAGTTTTTTGAAGACCAATTATCATGTTATATTCCATAACACAGCGTTCTGACCCCATTGTTCTTTCCAGAGAAGAGTAGAACAAAGGAATCAGTATCCCGCAAAGCAAATTATTCAAAATGAGCGGGGAGAATGATCCCTACTCTTCCTCGATCTTGGAATTCGATTCATCCATATCACTCATTCTTCTCTGTCGAGAAACGCTGTGATAACGAGTGAATTTCGTGGTAATAAATGCATATCACTATCACTCATGCATATCACTCATTCTTCTCCATCGAGAAACGCTGTGATAACGAGTGAATTTCGTGGTAATAAACATACCCAAGCAACTTCTTCGTTAGTATAAAAATGACTCGCTGCATTGTCGATATCCCTCATCTTCTTGTGAATAGCACCCATTGACGGAAGCGATTGATTCTGATATAGTTTATTTAATTATTGAGGAGGAACAATAGTAAAATACTGTAAAATACTTAGCAGCGGGAGAGATTTTGTCTCTCTGGGGCTTCCGAGCATCAATATATGAAGCGACGCTCACATTTTCCTTCATTATGGTAATCCACTCTTGAAATTCATTATCAGTGAACGTTATGTTCGAGATGCAATTCATTCGACACAGTCGTTCTTCTCCCGTTCCAAGTCGCAGCTTTAGTACCTATATAGTACAATCCATTTACTTGATTTAAAACTATTTTAAATATAAACATCATATTAGCAAACCTTGTTCATTTTAGTCTTCTTAATATTGTACACTTCGCTAGTCTCGACAACATCAATCAATTCGGCGATCTGAGCGGATTTTCTTCAAGTAGAATTAAAATTATTTTCGAGGTAAGAAACACAAGGATAGATCGTAAAATGATATGGTAGTATCTGTTGTACACATTGTCGGCTTTTGTTATCACAACTAACTCTGTAGTGATCAATGATCCACTCCTTCTTTTCCTGATGTTTATCCTTTCCAATCTTGACAAAGCAACCAATTGCGAGTTTCTTGAAGAAGGGAGTATGCACATATTTGGCCAGTCGGAATCGAGAGATTCTAGCCAGCTTTAAATCCTCCAGACTCGCAATCTAAAATGGTCAACTATATCGGTGAACACCTTGAAACGAACTGTGGCCGAAATTTGGGTCAAACAATAAAGAATTTGTATGTTATAATTACTAGAACAGAAGAAACAGTCAACTCACGGGTCTTAGCTCTTTGAGTGTCGCATTCACACCAGTCAGTTCGCTGAAATTTAATAAATAATATATATCAACATTTAGATATTTTAAAATTATTTTAAATTAATAACAAGAGCGCCTTACACATTTTTCTCATCCGCCTCCTCCACTCGCTCTCTGAGAATTTCGTTATGACGAGTCAGTTTGCTGGAAATTGGATACTTTCATTTACCTTGTGAACAATGCCATTACGAAACTTATAGGCGATACCTATTAACATCAATTTACAATCAAATCCTCTTACGAAGAACTAACCGTTCTTTGATGCCTATTTCGAATACATTCCTACTAGACTCCTCCAAATCTTTCTCAAGCTTAGAAATCACTCGAGCAGCATCACTGAAATTTAATCAAATTTGGTTATTTTCAATTAATGGCGTTCCTGCACCTCTCCGGACAAGAGGGGGAGGGGAACGAATTGAGTTTCAGTGATTCCCTAAATAAAATGGTTTCCTGCAGGGTTTTTGGTCGGAGTGGACGTTTCGGGGATATTTAGAGTTTCCGGGAAAGTGTAGGAGTGCCAAAAATTTGAATTATTATACACAACTGACATGATGATCGGAATTTCAGCAACTTTTGCCGCCGCAATTTCCAATTCTTGCTTGAGCGTGATATTCTCGCGCGATAAATCAATGAAATTTTTTTTTGTAATCGTATGCTATACTAATAAGTAATAAAACTAGGCCGAAACTAACTCGTTCATGTTTCTCAGTGCATTCGATTCCTCTCTTAGTGTAGTGACCACCCCCGATAGATCACTGAAACGACAAATGCTGAATGCAGAAAAAGGACAGCGTATTCACGAAGCTTAAAAAATCGGACTTCTTTAATAGTAGAAACGTACTCATTCGAGCTATTAGCCGCCTCTTCTCTCATTCTCAATCTAGCCACTTCGATCTTGAGTCGATCATTCTCTTGAGCAGATTTACTGAAGTTCCGATTTAGCACAGAAGCAATAATAATATGTTGTTCACCTTTCTCTTCTCCTCACTTCGTCAAATTGCGCCGAGAGCTCAGCCAATCTGATAAATAAATCTTTATTGATACGATAGGAGTTAGAATCCTCAAGATTCCTTACAAACTTGGGGACTTGTTTATATTTTTTGGCTCATTGTCAGGTTGCGACCGCTCAGAGTGAATTATAGTCATACAATACCTCTTCTCCATTTCCTTCTCTCGTCCATTCGAATCGAGAACCTCACAAGGAGGCTTAGCTTCTACCACAGACTGAAAGAAAAAAAATTGCATATTTGCTCACCGAAACTTAAGTATGATTAATTAATTAAACAACCTCTTCTTCTTCCACCTTCTCTCTCTTCTCTGGCTGCTCCTCCGGAAAAAAAAGAGGAATTCAATATTAGAGATTGACTACGTTAATCGATTATCTTGCTAGATTCTTTTTTCCAACGACTTTTAGAATCTCGAACAATTGAGTTGAGAGAAAAATATGCGCAGATTATTTCAGAAAGAATGTTTGCTTCTTTGAATGTTTGCAAGAAAAAAAAATGTCTAAAACGGTTTACAAAGTATTCTAGAGTAATTCTGAATAATAGCGTACCTTAGATTGAGAGACGGCGTCACTCATAATTCGAAGTCACGAAAAATCCCAGCTAGTTATCTCAAACAAATTTTAATGTTGAATTTCAAGTCAGAATCAGTACAAACAGGATCTGAGAACCTGACCAACCTGAATAAATTGGGAGTGATGACAACAACTTCTTTATCAAAAACAACATCGTTAAACTGCAACAAAACAGGTGAACAAACAAAACAATGTCAAAAATTCAAACAACAACGAATAAACGAGCAGAACAACAAAATTGGACTCTTGTGCCAATTGCTACAGTTGAAGTAACAACGACGAGGCGAATGGACTAATAACGAAACAGTGAAATCGACTCTAGTGCTACTAGTAATCTCCCAAATTCAATCACCAATCACTAATTAACTCGACGTCTACCAAAAACTAACCACAACATTTATTCAAGAAGACGGAGATTACCCAAAGAGCCCAGATCACCTAATCAATCTGGATCACTTGGATCTCCTCAGCAGCCGTCTAACGAAAACAATACTAACCCTTCACACAACAATGAATAAACGAGGAGAACAACAAATGGCCAATACCAACTAGTCATTTCTCTAATTCAATCAATCTGGATCACTTGGATCTCTTCGGCCGCATTCTTGATCTCTCTTAGCCAGTGCTTGACTGCAGGCAGCGACACGAATCGACCGTGTTTGCGTGACTGGAAATATTTATAATTCTCTAAATCTTTTCTTTAAATTCATGCTCATATTGTGACGGCTGATATACGAACAAGCCACAATATGGTAATGCCTATCACAACAGTTTCGTTCACTGTGAACTTCTCGATTCGGATTTTCGCATGAAAATTTTCACAGTTCTCACTGGCAAAAAAGAATCACGATTTAGGTTCTCACTTGTTCGTAGTGAGAGCGAGAGAGGAAGTGGCCCAGCACGCGGCTTTTCTCGAATGTCTGCTCGCACACTTTGCATTTCAGTGCCTGCGAATAATCGGCATTTCGATAAAGGTAATACCTTTAAGGTATCCCCGCACTCGAGGGACTCTGGAGGAGACCACTGCTAGGTGCATTCAATTCGTCAGTCCGGAAGCCTAATCTCTTCTTTAGACCTACTTTACCTTACCGCATTTCGATAATCAATTAAATCTACTTCATTGTTTTGACTCTATACTCTTGAACGTCCTTGTACTACACATATCTGTGAAAACAACATTGTTGGATAAACATTCCATGTGTTTCGCCCCTATGGCACGATTACAACTGACCTTTCCATCATCCGTCCTCTCACAATACGCAGCAAACTTCCGCTTCTTTATCCTGCTCTTCTGCCCTCGAAGCCACTGCGCCGCCACCTCCAGGGGAAGTGCTGCAGTTTCACATCGAACGTAACTGATTTAAAAGGTAAAAGGTAAGGGTATCCCCGTACTCAAGGCACTTGCGTCCTGCGGGAGCCCACTGCTAGGCAAGTGGCTATATTTAAAGGCCAATTCAATCCGATTTAAAATAATAAATATTAAAGGGAAGAATCGTAAGGGCGTAACTAAAATGAAATTGATATGCCTGAAAGATCAGCCTCTCAAAATGTAGTTCAAGCTCTATTGAAGTAAAAAATAAAGAACAGACCGTTGTATCCGTCGCGAATTCGCAGTTGGAAGAGGTCGAACGAATCTTTAAAAAAATTGAATAATAGAAAATGGAAAATAGGCGATAAATATATCACTCCAAGCAAATCAACCAGGTACCAGTTTCAGTGCTAGAATAGTGAACCGCAAGTTGACAGCCAGTTTCGGAAAATATTCAAAACAGATCTCACCGCTTTCATCATAGTGATAAGGAGAATGGAGCCGCTGCTTCTCCTAAATAGAATAGGAACATTACAAGAATAAATTTTTGGTTTTGGCACTAGGTCGGATGAGAACCGTCGAATAAAAACTGACTGGATGAGAACTCTTGTCTCTCGCCCCCATGAATGTTCTCATCCGACCAAGTTCTTTAACTTTGGAGAAAAAAATCAAGGAAGAAAGTCATTGTTCTGGTAACAAGCAGTCATTGTTCTGGTAACAAGCAATATTTCCCATTAAATACTTAAACCAAGGAAGATAGAGAACTTGTACTGACCATCTCTCTCACAGTCTCCTCATCCTGTATTCTCGGGTTCCCCACTGGATCGATGCGGAGCTTCCACCCCTGGAAACGCGATATCGATTGTCTTCACTACAATCCTTACCTTGTATAAGCTTCCACACAGCTTGGCGTAAGCTCTCAATGCATCGAGAGGAGAGGCGAAAGCGATGAGAGCCATCACTTTCCAACCGTGTTTCCCCGTGCAGAAAAGCTGCGAATTTTATATATTTCCAGTCGATTAAGCTTGTGTACCGTACCCTCAATTCGATAATCTCTCCAAACTCCTTCATCAGCTTTCTCAAATCTCCATGGCTCGTCGACTTCGGAAGGTTTAGCAGTCGGAGACATCCCGTGTCCAGTATCTTCTCATAGATCTGGAAGGTAATTAATTAATTAACGCAATTATCTAATTAATCGATTAATTTACGCTGTGAAAGAACCACTCGTCCCTCCTTTCGCTCTATCACATGCCAAACTAATTTATGAATAACTAATTATTTGAAATTAGGCCACCAGCCACCCGCATAATTATGCAGGCATCCGAAATAAATAATCTATATTGGAATTGAAGTGATAAATGAGAAAACAAGAGTGTTACGAATAACATTTTCTTACCGCCTTATCATCCCGTCTCTCGTACTGAGCGAGCTTGCGCGTCACTCCTTTCATTCTGGAAATAAAGGTGAAAAAAGATCGAGAAAACGTTCAATTCATTCTCTCCTTACGTCGAGAAAGAGTCATAACTCACATCATTTCATTCTCTTTATCCTTTCTTCTCATTTCTTCCAATTCCTCAATGAGCGAGATGTTTTCTCGTAATACCTCACTGAAAATTAATTCGCGTCATTATAAATACAAGAACTTGATTTTAAAATACTTTTAAAACTAACTTTTCACTCTTCATCGCTTTCAAGATCATACTTCTCGCAGCACTCAAATCTTCCTCGAGCGAGGTGTTCAAAAGAGACAGATTACTGTAATTTGAAAACATCAATCGTAGATCATACATAGGACCCATTCCAAGGTTAATCTACTACTCACTTTTTCGAACTAATTGCTTCGGCAGCTCTTTTTCTTGCGGCATCCAATTCTTCTTTGAGTAGAATATTCTCTTGCATCAAATCATTCGAGTCTGGAATCATCATTCTACCATGATCATTAACACACATCTATAATTATAAATTCTATCGTGAAAATAATAATGCGAAACCAATTACCTAGCAGATTCTCAGCAGTTCGTCTCGCAGCTTCGGAATCAGCTGCTTTCGTATTAGCAATCTGGAAGAACAGCTTTAAGAGACCCTATCTGAGAAGACCAACCTTCAGCCGTACAAGCAAAATCAGAAAAATCTGAAAAAATTACCATAGTGGTACCCTATGACGTAGAGCTCAAAAATCGACACTAGGATACCGTATCTCTTCTACCTAATTTACGGTCGCAATCCCGGCTCCGCTCGGGGGTGCATACAAACTTTCTAATGAAGCATCAAAACTTCCAATAAAGTGATAAAACTTCGCTATTACGCTAATACAAACATTTTC
>LS515354.1:1264-36780 GCA_900490845.1 Pristionchus japonicus
CTCGTTCAGGGAAATCGCCCGAAATCGAAGGTGCAGAAGAGAGAGCAGAGTGGAGAGAGAGAAATGAAGGGACAATTGTCCATGAGCGACGGTGAAGAGGTAACTAAGCAGGATCATTATCGTATCGGACGATTTAACCAGAACTTCGCATGATCGTTCGCTAATCTTATTTATTCAGGCAACCAGCTCTCAGAAGTCGGCGATGATGTCAGCGAAGATGATGCAAGGAGAGAAGATAAGAATGGATAGTGATGAAGAGATGGACCAGGTAATTACAGTTTTGAATATTGCTCTTATCGAATCGCCTTTTTGCTAACACAATTTACTCCATTGTCCCACTCTAAGTTATGCTATATTATATGAAAACTGATTTGTGACATATTCAGCCAACTTCGTCGATGACGATGAGGAGGAAGATGAAGCACGACCCCGCCGGAAGAGACGAAGAAGGACAAGTCAACGTCGGTCGAGGAGAGGATCAGGTATCATCAACTCTTTATTGCGCGCAAATCTAGGTCTCGATGTGTTTCAGAAGGCTGTCCCTCAGCCCGTCGAGACGAGGAACGGAGAAACGAAGAGCCGAGTGAGAAGAACAGGTAAGACTGATTGTTTAATCCGCTAATCAATTGATATCATTCAGAGGCTGAGCTTCTCGTTGATGGCCAAGCAGACGTTCCAGTAATGGAGGTAAGAGTGAGTTGCATGAGATGCATGCAGCTGCACTGATCTGCCTCTAATCTCACTCGTTCAGAAAACGCGATCGATGGCGAAGAAGAAGGAGAGCATGAATGGAGAGAGAGAAGAGAGGATAAGAAGTGAGATGGACGAGGAACGAGAAGAGGTAATGTAGGAGTATCATCGCTAACTAGAACTGACTCCGACTCAAATCTAACTGACTCAATTCTGGCTTCTTCAGACTACCCGCAATCGCACTTCTGCGAGGAAGACGGCCAAGAAGCAACAAATCCACTCGATGGAGTCGGACGAGGAGGTCCAGGTAATTACTTTTTTGAATATTGGTCTTATCGATTCGCTTTTTGTCAACACAATTTTCTCCATTGTGCCACTCTAAATTGCGCAAATTGGTATGAAACTGTCTTATTTGTGATGTCTTCAGCCAACTTCATCAACGAGATCGAGAAGGGAAGTCAAGAAGGATGCCGCCGGAGGAGATGAGCAGGTATGATCAACTGTTCATGAAAAAAAACTAAAAACTGAAAAAAAACTAAGTTTCGATGTGTTTCAGAATCCTGTCCCTCAGCCCGTCAACAGAGGATCAATCACTTCCAGAGGCAGAAATGGAGGTAAGAGTGAATATTTGAATCGCTAGTCATTACATATCTTACAGGTATGGCCACTCTGGCCGGTAGAGCTGGCAGGTCAAATCAGATGGTGAGTTGCATTAAAACAATACAACTGTATTGAGCGTTGATGTATTATCCGATAATAATTGCAGGCGAAAATCTGGACGCCGAACTACATCAAGGACTACACTGAGAAGAGAGATATGCGAGTGGAGGTGATCGTTTTCTATGTCTAAGATCACTGTAAGACCTAAAATGGCATGAGTAATGATAAGTATATTAAAAAGTGTAACTCCATCGGAATATGCTCGAATATTTCCCTCAACCGTTAACTATCTAAATCCTCCATCTCTTCAGGTGTTCGGACGTGGAAAGAAGGAGACGGCTGAATATTGGAAACAAATGGAGGGAAAGATCGTCACACGTAAGGGAGAATTCGCGGTGAGTGGTCTTTTCTGTTGTTACACCTCTTGGCTGGTTGCAAGTTCGATATTGTGATAGATGACTCTAGCTCTGTGACTCTAGCTTGATCAAAGAGATCACATTCAGATGGACTACGCACTGGGATGCTCAAGGAGAGCATTTGGTGGTGCCCTGAGTGCTGACGACCTGGTAACTCCTACGTCTTAATTGCTAGTCAGAGAGATTCACTCACACATTAGAACATGAGCTCATCAACCATATGTGACTCTCGTTTTGGGCCTTCTCTTTCACTGAGCCTTATTTTATTCATAAATAGATCCCACTCTGTAATATATCCGATTCATTTGAGGTGCTCATGAAGTGGGCTTACCTCCCCATTCCGACCTGCATCAGACTTGCCGACCTGGGAGTTCCTCGCAACCAGGGAGTCGTGAGTAATCAATTACAATTATTTTTGAAAAGATAGTCATAAAAATATCAAATAATTACAAAAATGAGCAAGTCAATAACAAATTTTTTTAAAGTTTGTTAAAATTTCAGATGCTGGACTTCAGCAGACGGATGCAGTTCTACGCTACGGTACGTTTTTCTGGATGCATTTTCGGCCCGCTCGATTCCTATTGCTTTCTGACGCTCTTGCTTTACAGCTCGAGAGAAGGGTGCGGAGAGAGAAGGACTTCGAAAACGACTTCGACACGATCTTCTCCTGTCGATTCTACGTGCCCGAGCTCGCTCCTCAGACGCACGGCTACATCACGGACAAGGTTTATGATACTTCAGTTCATGAATGTTAGCCATTGGAATCTACAGTACCGTTCAAAAGTTTGACCCCAAAATTCAAATCGTCATAATTTTCTTCAAAATTGAGATAGAGACTTTTGGTCTGGAGCAATCGATAGCCAATATATAGGAGAATAAGGGCATATGATGTATGAGTAAAGATTGCTCTAGAATCATTCGTTGTAAATTTTCCACTGAGTTGTGGTCGTAAATATTTTATTGAACCTCGGAGGATTTAGCCCAAACGCCCAAGCCCAACGTTTGCCATTGGAATCTAAGGGCAATATTGATTATAACGTTGGATATTTTCAGAGGGCACTCGAGCTCAACAAGCTGCGAGCTGTGGAGCACGAGTGAGTTTCAAAACTCGTTCCTTTCTCAGTTCCACTCATAATGAGAGCAAATGCATACCATTTTTCATCACGATCTTAATACTTTCAGATGGAATCAGCAGTGCAAGGCACCAGTGCTCCTCATCGACTGGATGAAGCTCTCTGCAGACGCCGAGAAGCTGCGAAGCTTCGAGGTGAGCGATTACTTGCTTTGAATCGTTGTTCTCTAAGATAACAACTGCAGATAATACATGTTTGTATTTGATTAGTATTTCGAAATGGATAAAATAAAGATCGCATCCTTCACCTGAAGTTGATTTGATCAACGAAAATGAGTTACCTACGTTTCAGTTCATCACGTCGAACATCCGTACGCCCGGAGTCGTGAAGGTGATGGAGAAGTTCACGCAGCAGGGCCTCCACCACATCAAGTGAGTGTTCCCAGGGAATGCAAAGCTAAGTAAATTACTATTTCACCGATATTACGTAACCCTTTCTTTTTACAGGTGTTCTAAGGCGTGCACGGAGGGCAAGTCCATCTGCGAGAGCACCGACGTCACAAGCAGAAAGGTCAACTGCTGTGGGCAGGTGAGTCGTACATCTTTTGCCTAGTCGCATCGCGTAACTTACGATCTATAGATATGTATGTTTCAGTACGAGAAGATAGAGCTCGATCAGATGAAAGTGCCCCAGTTCGTCAAGGTGAGGTTTTCTCTTATGTACGATCTGCACGTAGATGCTTCAACCTTATCCGTGATAGCACAGTTATTCGGAGACCAATATCAATTCTGCTGTTGTTACAGGGAGCAGCGAAGAAGGAAAAGAAGGCACCGTACTTCTTCGAGTGCACCGACGCGTGCGGGTGTATCAAGGAGCGGTGCAAGAACCGCGTCGTGCAGGTATCTTATTCTAATTTTAAGTAAAGCCAATGAGGCTAACTTCACTACTACTGTAATGAATACATGAATGATATGATACAGTGAGTCGCTGAAATCTCATTCCCAATTTGCAGAATGGCCGTCTGAAGCCTCTGGCCGTCTTCAAAGTCCCTGTGAAGGGATGGACGGTCCGTGCGGTCGCTCGATACGCCCCCGATGAGCTGATCACCGAGTACGTCGGCGAGGTAATACATTACTTTTTCCGGCAACCATTCATATAAAAAATATCCAGATTGGCTTATCTGATTTCAAGTTCGTGTTCGTTAAGCAAACGTGAGACACTTGTTCTGAATAATGAAGAATAAAATCGTCCCTTCAGGTGAAGCTCGGATACTCGATCGGTGCAGCGAACGCCTACGACTACACCATGGTGTATGAGGCGTACAGAGGAAAGAAGGTGGAGGCTGCTGCCTTCATCATCAACGCGCACAAGAAGGCAAGTTGTTGAATCATAGTACTATTGTCAGTCAATCAATCGTCGACAATAAATAAATCAAATTTACTCTTTTCAGGGGTCCGAGTCCCGCTTCATCGCCCACTCGTGCAAGCCCAATGCCTACTTTGCGGTGACCATAATAGAGAGGTTTGTAGTAGCATTGGAATATCGAATCTTAACTGAAACAATTTGAATTTACAGAGATGGCGCCTGCATGAACCACGCTGCCATCTACGCAGGACAAGTGATCGACAGCGGTGAGAGTTTGAAATCGTTTCGCATAGACTCTACCTGAATTCATCGAATTTTGCGAATTTATCGTCCAATTTTATTGACGATCTGAGACTCAACAAATAATCTTGCTCTCACCTAAAATTTGCAATTACAGCCGAGGAGATCACTGTGGACTACTTCGCCGGGGAGCCATTGACGGAGAGCTACGACAAGGTCCTCAAGTTTTTCGGCAAAGGAGGCTGTCTGTGAGTTTAAAACATTATAATTTCATGACAAAACGAGAGAGAAATAAAGCGTATATTTTTGATACATCATTGCAAGAATAAACATAGTTAACATTGCAGATGCGGATCGGTTGGTTGCAGATACAAGAAAGAGATGATCGAGGCGCATCGGAAGACTCTGTAGACGAAAGGCCGTCGACTTCCCCAGTGATTGTGCTCCCTCTGTTTCTTCGTTCTTGTCGTTCAATTATCTTCTCTCGATATCTGCTCCCCTCTAATCGTTCTCTATCTTATCCACGAACATCTCAGTTCTCATCATTCTATCTCTAAATAGTTGATCGTACCTGACCCGATTCATTGCTCCTCGCAGATTCTCTCGTTGATGGTTCCTTCTCGTATAACCTCGTCGATATCTCACCAAACATTACCATCACATTTGTATCGCCTGTTCTTTTGCTCTTTTCCAGAACGAACATTTGGTCCATTCTCTCGTTAGCTCTAATGAACAATCGATTTTATTATGTCGATTCAATCTTGCATGTCAAATTGAGTGATGTTGCCCCATCTCTTTCATTAATCTCTGATACAGTTCTATGTAAGCGATTATGGTACTTTTGATCATCTCTACCCCGTTGTATCTGTTCAACTTACAAGTCGACCTGGCATTGCTCAATTCTCATCATTCATGGAGTTACTCCAATATTTTCCTTTGTCGGTCTCACTGAGTGCTCCTTCCTCATCTCTCAGTTGTTCGATTTACGTTGATGGTTCCTTCTCTTTTGATTTCGTCGATATCTCACAAAACAATACCATCCCATTGATATCGCCTGTTCTTTTGCTCTTTCCCAGTACAAATATTTGGTCCAGTCTCTCGTTAGCTCTAATGAACATTCGAATTTACTATGTCGATTCAATCTTGCATCACGTAGGAGCAAGTGTTTCCCATCTCTTTCACTTATCTATGTTAGCATTAACGATATTTTTTCGTCTCTCCACCGTTGTATCTGTTCAAAACGTGAAACACAACTCGACCTGGCATTGCTCAATCCTCATTATTCATGGAGTTACTCCAATCAATTCCTTTGTCGGTCTCACTGAGTGCTCCTCCCTCATCTCTCAGTTGTTCGATTTATGTGGATAAAAACAGTGGCTCGATCTGCGATCTCGAAGAATTCATAAACATGATATTATGTGGAGGCTGTTGCATGTTTAGCGGTATGTGATATGAATACTGGATCTAGGTTTTAGAAGAGCAGGATACACCACTCAGTCTTGGCTCACAGAAGCAATCTACATTCCTCCATCACTTCAAATAGTGAAAGGATAGGAGCTGGCTGACAGGGAAGCACTATGGAAATACGATAGACTAGAGGGGGAAGGGGACGACTGGTCCAGGTCGCGTCTCTGGGCGAACTCCCGATGGATCAGGCTTGCCAGAGCTGGGGATTGGCCGCGACCAGTATCATCGATCAGGGTGAACGGAGTGAATCATAGCGATGAGGGAGAGATGATCATAGTCAAAGTATGTGACAGCTAAGATAGATTAGAGACAAAGTATAGAAGAGAGACCAAAGATCTATTAATGATTGACATCTTCCCTTTTTAAATAGTCTGTCCTCAGAATATATGAAACAAGAAATACATTTCAACGAATCGATGAATGGGCCTTTCGGTTCAGAGGGAATCGTGGATACCGAGAGATTCGTCCGCAGAACCTGCAATGTTAAGATTAGGAGTGGCTGTTGCGAATATGTACATTCTTGGAAGGATCCTTCTTATCCTTCTACACATCAAGACATGCGAAGGAGGGAAGGAGGGAAGGTGTTTCTCCTTCGGTTCACTAGACCGCCATGAAGATTCTATAAAAATACGACTTACATGCGTCATGGAGCAAGAATACAGTCACCTTGAATCAGCGAGAATAAAATCAAATCTGATTTGAGAACGTTCGAGGAGAGTCCGATGTACACGATTGCTCTCAGAGGCTATACCAAACATTGCATGCATCCTGACAGGTCTAAAAACCGATGACAGGCGCTTTTAGCTTGTTGACGCTGCCCACTGTGGAAAATGCCTTTCTAATTGAAGTTAACAATTACAGATGAGATAACTCTTCGAAGACTCATTCTTTTCTCACTGATTACGTATTGAGCTATTCAAGGTCCTTTGAGCGCCGCTCCTTTTAGAAGCGCCAATTAGAAAGTGGCCTCGAGGTTGGTTTTATTGGCAGAGAAAAATACTACCTGATTCAGTCCGTTCGAGGAACAGTAACCCTTGTATTCAACAACAGAAGGGAAAGTAATGTACTGATACACACTAACCTTCATGTGGCGTATCTGTTGATAGTCGTCTCACAATCAGGCCCGTATCACAGGTAACAGCAGCGGATGAAGCTCTATTAATTTAGCTCTCCTTTTGCATAGTCTACTATTGAAATAGCATTCAAAATTCATACCTGTGTTTCTTCTTTCCTTATTATCTCTCCCTCCTTCCTTGTGGATTCACCGTTCGCATTCGCGCGATGACGTGAGCACCCTCGGTCATCTCAGAAGAAACTTGAATTATACCTTAATTTATTTTACACTCCTGAAATTCATCCACTGGCTTATTGATAAGTGACACACAAGAATTTATGGCAAATAAGATAAAAGACAAGAACCTGAATTACAAAAAGACATGAAACGTGCACTTTATGTTAACGGGGTTCAGGGAATTTAAGGAAATCGCCAAAAACCTTCGCATGACTAAATTAACCCGAGAATCCATCAGTTGGGTTCTACTTCGAGGCTCCAGTCATGGTTTACGATGCATTGGGGTTTGATAGGACAGGGAAGCGGCATGGATGCGATATCAGACACATGCAACACACATAGTACCGCTTAGTGATAGGGATACGATAGACTAGAGGGGAAAGGGGACGACCGGTCCAGGCCGCGTCGCTTGGCGATCACCCAATTTATCCCGTCATCCTTGACAATATGGACAATATACCAGACCAAAACGAACTACGTCTAACACACTTGATCTCATACTTTAATCCTTCAATCTTACTCTTACTAACCAGCAAAAATGTAGAATGGAGATAAATCAAGAGTAGAAACAGTCAGTCAGAATACCCACTCGTGTGTGGCGCACCTAGTGTTTCTCGAGGGAGGACTTACTAACCCATAGGTATCTGCAGCTATCTACTAAATTATTCCCTCTTGATAATACCATTCGCTGCTTTTTGAGGAACATTTCGCTCAACTACTCGTCCGCTCAACTATCCTTAAACCTTTCATACAACTAATTTACGCTGCCAGGTTTGGCGACATCACTGTGAAGCTTGAAGAGGAGCAGGAAGCGTGTAAATGCCCTGAAAAAGAAGAAAGCGTTTGTTTGCCCTGAAAGAGACGAAGAAGAAGGTGGTTGAAGGCATGGTGCGAATTCTTATTTTTTCATACCGATTTTTCGATAACAGACAGTACTGGGAACATTATTTTAAGGATCGATGGAGCAGTTTGCTGATCTGCAGAGAGTCGCCTTCCTAGCGGGACTAGAAATGAGAAAGACGAAATGTAAGTTATCAAATTCTTATGCTCTATTTTTTCACACAAATCTTGATCCATTTAGCGCTTCTCAATTAGTATTCTTCTGCTTCTAGAGGGCTTCAACTCCTTCAATTATAAAATAGTCTCGAAAAGGCGAGCACATTAGATCTTCATGCAAAAATAGACCGACAATTAAACAATCAGTGATGAATAGCAATGATTAAGTGCCCCTGTCTTGAACTACGATCAATTCGAGATTGTGTCTGCTGCGTTGGACGACTGCGAGTAAAGAGTGTGATAAATTTGCAGGCCAATTTATAGAGGCATTCCCAAATCGCCACTGTTCACGATAGATCGTAGGTGCACAGCGCCCATTAAGGTCGTTGAGATTGAAATCGGTCGATGTGTATAATATTGCATTGCGTCCCATGCTCAAATGCATCTCTTCCAATTCTACCATTCAAATCTGCTCGTCTTCAATTACTATTGAAGTTCGTAAATATCGACAATAAGAAGATTTCTACGACGCCACTCAATCTCAAGAGTATGCTCGAAGAGGAAGATTAGGCCCAGTTCATGGACTGGTATGTGGATAGTCTAACAGACTCTTGTGATATGGACAATCTTCGGGTGTTACAATATTTGAGTACACGAGATGTTATACTCACGCCTGGTGCGGGATCTGCAGCAAGCAGGTACAGGGAGTGAATATACTCTATCATTTCTTCTCGAACGAGCACAGGTTTGTAGGAAATGATGGTTGATAAGTGCAATCTGTTGAACATCATTCGGTCACAGTACAATTTCAGTCGATCGCAAAAGAATCTCTCTCACTTCCGTAGCCATCTCTTTTGAATCTACAGTAATCCATCCGCTTTGCTTTAATCTCTCTCTCTCTCTTTCTGATGCACGGATCAATCCCAATCATTTCTATTAATATATTTTTGGCAGTAGAAAAGCCAATCAATTACGCAACCCATTCCTATATGCCGTACCTTATTCCGTATTCAGCCCACATTCTTACTTTCCTAAATGCAGTTTCCTCTCGCTGGAACATTTCTGAATATTTTTCGTGTCCTTACTTCTTCCCTCAGACCTTTAAGTTCTGCGCGTCTTCAATTGCTATCGACGTTCGAGAAGCCTCATGTAAACAGTGGGGCTGAATAAGAAAGACATGCCATACGCTTGAAAACAAAGAAAATCGGTACAATACAGAAGCCGATATCGATTCACTGTGCCCACAATTACTTATCTTGACTGATCGGATGTAATGACCGGGAGAGCGACCGGGATATAGTTAGGGGCCGCAACGTAGATTCAATCTTTCTCACTATGATGTCAAATGTGGGCTCATTCTGTCCCTCGAGATCCCAGGAACATCATACTTTTTACCGAAAGTAAATATCTTGTCTCTGAGGCGCGCTAGAGCCCAAGACGTGCGCGCACAACGAGGGGAGGGAGAGGAGGGAGAGGCGAGAGGAGAGAGAAAGGGGGCGGAGCCTCTCTCGCGTGTGTCTCTCTCCCTCCCCCCGCCCTCTCGCTCCGCTCTCCCCGCGCTAAAAACACAGCTCGGGGGACATCGCTAAAATTCCAAAAAAAATTCTAAAATTCATGAAAAAATCTAATTAGTCAGAAAATCGCTATTCAAACTCAGTGGGTTTTCTCGAAATACTAAAACAGGCCCTATCGAGACCTTCAACTCGAATTACGACCATCAAGATGGAAATTTTTCGACTTTGAATAGCACTCAATCGATTACGGCTGGGAATAGCTACTTAAAACGCTTTAGAGCTAAGGATTTGGTTTAGAACGAGCTTTGTGTTTTCTCTTTCTCGAAATTGCGCGAAACCATGTCCACAGAAAAGGGGCGGAGCTTGCAGCCCCTAGATATAGTGTATCACAACGGTTATGAACAAATGCAATTGTTTATCCAAACAGTATACTGCCAAGGGATGGTTAATTGCGATTCACATACCGACAGCAGCTTTCAATTCAATTTGTATGTCCTTGACTTGCGAAGGCGTTCGGACGGGACTTCAATTGATAGAAGATTTTTCCGGCAGTCACGGAGAACTAAAGTTTATATACGACGTCGCGACGCCACGGAAAAAGGACACGACTGCCGTAAATGACAAACGCGAGTCTCAGGAGTCAAACCAACTGAGCATCGGCAACGATGACTGCAATGTCCGCAGCGAATTTCATCACATCTGTGCTGCCTGTTGTGGATATTGAAAAACCGCCTTCTCAATTCGGAATCTGATTCCTTGTTGCAGAACAAGCTCTTAACATCATCTACAATATAGTCAAATCCTACTTCTACGACATCATTGTGGTCTCTGCATTGATTGTTGCACCTGACACTGCTATACAACCATCTCGATTTCGTGCACTCATCCAGTTGTTTCACATCGTTATGGGACACGTCTATGTATCGCTCATACCTGTTTTCGAATGTGCAGTCTTCCTCGTCGTACTCGAAAACGAATATTTTCGCGTCAATCGCATCGATAGTTGGTCCACATGGCTTGATCTGTCCACTCGCACGCGACCACTGTCCAATCCCCGACACCACTCTGTTTCCACAATTGTTGAATTTCTCAAGCAACTCTGGCATTTCGGCAGAGTTGTTATCGCTCTGTATTTCCAGCTTACTAGTTTGTATTTCAGCCATTCTGATCAGGAGAGATCCAGTTGCCCTCGTTTGCCCAGTGGCTTGATCGTCCATGCTTCACTCGGCACTGCCGACTCGGGTAGCAGCTTCCTCTCGATATGCCAATCTGACGAAAATTCCGTTTCAATCTATCTTATTGAGTAACCAGCAAGATTCATTTTAACGGCCGACAAAAGTCGTAAGCCGCTTGCATCTCCTCCCCCCTTATAAAAGACAGTTACAGGCTTTAGCTTCCCTGCTAGCACCTATTTATCCCCGCTGGACCACCTTACAACCTGGCAAACTCAGGAGTTCGGCAAGATCATGAACGCCACTTCTATGTCTTTGACTTGTGGAGACGCGAGTTTACGGAATTTCAATTGGTAGAAGATCTATCCGGCAGTTACGCGGAAGAGAAGAAAGATGAGAAGAGAAGAGGGAAGAGATAAATGGAATTGCGGAGAAATGGTAGAAGACTCGAATGATGTAACGCACATTAAAGGGGGCGTTACACAGAGTACGCAATGCGTATGGGCTAGAACCGGGAAATACTAGCTACTGTAGTGTTTAAGCCGGGGTGTGTGCTGGGTCACACTTGTAATCAGAACACTCAAATAATGATATTTAGAGGCTTGGACACAGTAATATTTATGCCATGCATTTCAATTTGGTATTTTGTGCTTTCACTTTCAATACAATTCAAATACTCCGCTTGAAAAAGGCTGGGAAATTTATTTTAATTTATGCATTATGTTATTGAAACAAAAATAATATTAAAACAAAGCAAAAACTAATTAAAAACGAAAAATGCATAAGCGCGCTCCACCGAAATAATCGCGCGCCAAGAAACGCGTGTCATCGCGCGAGAACGCGCGCGCTTTTGAATTCGCGCCGCCCTCCTCCTCCCGCGCGTTCTCTCTTCCTTTTTCGTATTTTCCTGCTCCAAGTCGGTATTTGCTTGTTCGTTCTTGTCGTGTTCACCTCTTTATCGCTTTTCCATGCTCTAATCACCACCCAATTCCTTTCCCACGCTCCCCAGCGCTTCGTAACGCGTATTGACTTGCTTTCGAGCCAAATCACAAATGAAAACGTCACTTAGTTGTCACTTCGAGTGATTTTTGCTTGTCGGTCATTATTGTAAACGCATGCTTTGCTAAAAAGAGTTGCCAGAACCTCGCCAAAGCCTCAATGAGGGTTTTTAAAGTTCCGCGCGTAACCAAACCGTACTCCCTTCCTTTCTCGTTTGAAATGTTCTTCCCATCCCTTTCCCTTCTGTTTTTTGCTTCTTGTATCAAGTTCTGCTTTGTTAATTGTGCTAATTGCGCTGCAAAACCATCGATCACTGTTAAAATCCCAGTTTACTCATCATTTCCCCCTATTTCATCGTCTTTCCACTCATTTTGGATGCGTTTAGTGCTCGAAAAGGCGGTGCTCAGTAGTTTTTGACGAAGCGTTAGTTACTTTGACGTGAGGCACTTCCTTGCTTGTGTTTATCATCATTTCCTCCCTTCCTTGCGATTGAATTCCCTACAAATCGTAATTCTCACACTCGGACACGCGACGCGGCTGTCCTCGCGTTGCGTACTCTCTCTCTAGCTGTCTGTCCTCTCTCAGTCGCACCCGCTTTCTCGTCTAGCCGCTTCCCTCACTTCCCACACTCGCCCATCGCCCAGCGCTGTGTTTCCGTCCTGCACTGAGCGGCTCGCGCCTTTCTCGCAGTTCACTTCTTCCATGCTCGTGATTTCAATCCAGTAATCGCGTATTCCTTTCACTAAAAGACTCATTTGAAGGGGACCGGGCCATATCAAGAATCGCCTGAAAACACGAATATCGACAAGAATACGAATATCGACAAGAATACGAATATCGACAAGAAAACGAATATCGTCAAGAAAATCATCAGACCAGAGATCAATGGCAGGACAGGTAATCCATTCCGCACTCCCCTCGCTGTTTCTGGCTTCCTTCTGTTTGTGCAATGTTGATCCCCTGTCCCCTTGAGTTTTGAATCGGAAATGAGTTTCATATCGTTTCAGAGAATTCCTGCTTCGGAAGTGCGCGGAGTCGGATGCATCGAAGGACAGGTCTTCTCGGCGTGCGCCGTTCAATCGGATCTCGTGATTCTCGACCGCAACTACCAGCGTGTACAGGTGAGGATGGGGAGAGTGGGAGGGAGTACGCGCATTTTCTCAAAACTGCTACCTCAGCTCAACTCCAATCCAACCTTAGTTTCAATGTCTGCTACTCTCGCAAAGTCACTGCGAAAACCGATGGTTTGCCTGCTCCCTTCGAGAGACCAGCCTCTGTATGCCTGTTTTGAGCGTATTCCCTAATCTTGATTCCCCGCTTGCTCTCTCTCTCTCTCCCTCTTGTTATATCACTCTTCCACTCGTCTCCTTTCTTTCATCCAAAACGGCGCCATCGAAACAAGATAATAGACAAGCGAATGGCCGACGCCGATTGAATCGAACTCTATGACTGGCGCTTTCGAACTAATATCCATTTCGATCTCAGCCTGAAATGTGTTATGTCCTGACCTCGGTAGCCCCTCCCCTTAGTCCTCCGCGACCCCGGATATGAGAGTGTGCAGGAAAGTGAATTTCCACCCTTCTCGTACACTGTTCCCGTGTGGTGCTGATGCTCTTCGCCTTCTTACGCTATAATTGTCGTCTGTTGTGAGAGGGTGACAGAATACCGAGCTTGACCATTACGCTCTGGATCAGGGTTCTGGTTAGGGCTATCATGCCCCGATATCCCGAATATCGACGAATCTGAGCCAACGAATCCACAAGTATAAATGGATAGCGGGGAGGACGCCTTAGAGATAGAAACCCCAAAGCAGGTGGCTGATTTCTGGCAGTGGTACCAAATCAGGGCTCAACTAGAGAACCTTCATATTTCCCTACTGCACCTAAATTATCGATTTTTACGATTCCAAAGTTGACCGGTCGTGATGCGCCACAGATGTGTTATTCGTGCTGGTGGTAGCTATTAGGGTGGCGAAAACGACTCTTCGTGCCACATTTCGGATTAGCCCCTGCGAGTCAGAGTTGAGTCAACAACTCATCCGCAGAGAGTGAAAAAAATGTGACAAGTTCTATGATACATTGATTACTAAATTTGGTCCTCTAGGAACTGAGAAAAGAGGTCTGAAATGATAGCTGACTCGCACTTGATTCGCTCTCGACTCGCACGAAACGAACGCGAGTCATCCGCAGAGAGTGGGGTTGTAAATGCGCGCCCCTCGGGCAACCGAAAGAAAGAGATCGGAAGTGCGGGTACCCGAAACTCGTTTTCGCCACTCTAGTAGCTAATGAAAAGGCTTGTGATTCGGTTATGAACTCGAGTTGACAGACCTCGGGCCAGAGTTCGCGCTAGTATCTGTCCCCTCCGAGTAGGCGAAACTAGAGGACTCTACTTACAGATGCCTGTAGCACATTGACAACCTAGGTGTATTAGAATTGTTGCGTATTATAGACCGTTCGTGCAATGGTTTGATTTCAGGTGATCGCGCGGCCGGCGGAGAGCGATCCCACCTTCCAATGGATGGCAATTGGCTGCTGCACTGAAACGGGAAGGGTGAGCAGCCGCATTTATTAGTAGTCACTGGGTACTAGATGAATCGTACATTGTCCATGAGAAGGGTTGAGGATTGATTATTGACGAGAGAGACCTTGCCATTTTGTGATAGTAAAGAGAAAGGGCAATTCATACCTAGTCTACAGGTTATTTTATCGATATTCTATCGTAAAGTTGGGGATGTAATTGTCTACAATGATGTGGCAATTTCGAGACACTGTAGCGTTTTGAATCATTCGCCTCTCGCCAATATCAAATAGGAACCAAAAGAACCTTTTAATGAACGAACAGAGCCGGTCTAACAACAATACCTAATGTCAGATTGCCGCCGGCTTCCATAAGGCAATCAAGGTCTTCAAAGCGACTCCGGACAATGTGCGTGCCGGTGCTGCTCCTTACAACGTGAGTAATCGCCCAGTCGATGGACCATATTTCATCTTCAATCACGAAAACGATACGCCTAATTTCCTCTACTGCTTCTAGCAATTCAAATTAATAGCAGAATTAAAAAAAAATATATATTTTGGAGGGCGAAAATGGCCAAACCCTTCGTCGCATGACAGATTAGGAAAGGCTGTTGATGCGCTATTAATTCAAAAATTGATCCTGACCAGGGAAGCGAAATGGGGCGGAGTTATGTGGTCCGTTTTTGCAATTGTCGATGGAATAGAGACCTTGCAAGTCCTTACTCTTTTCGTGAGATCCTGCACTTTCCCGGGCATCCCCTAATACCGCCGATCACTTCCGACCAACAAATCGCATTCTTCTTCCGAAATCATTGAATCTCTTCGTTGCTCGGTTGTGTTGGATAGTGGCTATTTTCAGCTATTTTTCATCAAAGTCCGCTTGACTCTCTGACCGCCCTTTTCGATGCATAACAATGGCGCTACCCTCTGCATTGAGAGTGATTGGCATCCAAATCCGAACGCCATCTCATTTCCAGAATTTCAACTACCGGTGGATCGATGGAGAAAAAATCCGAGTTGACGACGTCGTCAAGGACGTCATCTTTGCCATGAACGGAAGGAGACTGATGGTACGCGTGTTGATCAGTTTGACTCAGTTTCGAGTCTCTAACACATCTTTCTGATAATGTGACGTTGTTTGCCCCATTCCAGGTGGTATGTGGCAGCAACCTTATCCTCTACGAGAATCAACCGAACGAAGAGGAGCGATCAAGACTGTCGTTCGGTGTTAACAAAGTGAGTCTAAATGCAGACCGTCATTCCAGTCCGTTTTTAGTCACTCAGCAGTCCCATATCCAATGGTCTCTACTCTGACTATTTATTCTGCTCTTTCTAATACGGTAGTGAACAACAAAATATACCTAGGATATTTAGTTTCTCAAAACAATGGTGTTTCTCGTAAGATTGTCGGGCATCGGCAATATGATCAACTCGATCCTTGATTGTAGCTTCCGGTTAGAGAAGGAGGGTAGAAATTGTAGCGGAAAATGAATCCAATCGAAGCGTAGGGCTTTTTCGAAACGGATCCATATCGTTCAGTTAGAGCAGCTTAGCCACAAGCTTGACGATGTTAAGGTCTATTACGGTGCAAAATTGCAAAAAGAAGCGATCATGGTCGTTTTGATATTGGGTGTGTTTCTCTTGCCCATTATTGGCAAGTGCATACAGCTAGATAACTTACACTGACGAACGCGATCTATTCCAGCTACTGCAAGACAAATGGAGCGAAGTATGGCGAATGCCTCTCGAACAGCCAATCTTGTTACTCAAGTTCTCCCCTGACGCAAACTATTTCGTAACGTGCGAAGTGAACGGGAAGGATCTCAAGATCTGGTACAATGACAATCCCGGTGAGTGATTGGGTGAAGAACGGAGAGAGAGAGAGAGTGCGAGAGAGAGTGTGCGAGAGAGAGTGCGAGAGAGAGAGAGAGAGAGAAAGAGTTGTTATAAGAATTTACAAGGCATCATCAAAAAAATGCGCTGAACCACTAACGAGTTTCGCCGTTTCAAAGAGTCTCGTTCAAAGTTTCTGAAAAGATTAAACTTTGATTAAATCGGTCCAACCAAATGGAACATTACCTAACTCTAATAATTTGAAGGCGTATCTCGTCCCTTCAAAATGAAATGTGAAAAACTCGTGATCAATTCGATAGTGACGGGAGTGGAATGGCGACAGATTGGCAGATTGATACCCAGGTTCGTTGCTGTCTAATCTATTCTGTAGAAATTCTTTGAAAAAAGAAATTATTTTTTGAGTAGAAAAAAAATTAATTATAAGTTGTGAGCTTTTCAGGAGATTCGTTCGGAATTCGTTCGTCGTCTGGACTGAGGGCGGAGAGGCATTCCTGTATCGTGAGATGCTTCCAATGGATGAGCTGCTCTCGATCGACGAAGCAGTGTGTCAAATGAAGAACCTGATCTGGATCAATTCGAAGGACCGAGTGTGAGTTTGTTCACTTTGTTCAGCAATTACAAGCTGCTATTCTAAACATTCAACGCTGATGATTGCATAATCTTCTCAAAATGGCCCAAATTCAGACCAGTGAACCTGCGAGAAGCTCTGGAGGGGACGGAATCATCTGAACCGCTCAGGAAACTGCCGTGGAGGGAAGGCATCACCGTGGGCAAGAGTACGATCTTCGCAAAGGTCCACAGGATTCGTGTCGGTGAGTGCAATTTTGAGAATTGTCAAAAATGAAGATGTGAACAACTTTTGGAACTTGTATAGCAGGGAAGCGAGGAAACCTCTTCCAGTAATACTTGAGCATAGTAAACGGAAAGTGTGATGAAACAACAAAAAACGAAAAATGTTCAGGCAAAGACGATCTGCGGCCTCACTGGTTGAACATCAAGGATCATGAGTTCACAGAGGTATTCAAATAGACAAATAGCACTGTTCTGAATTACATTTCGAGTGAGAGAGAGTATTTTGTACAAATCACTTATGATGCCATGGGAACTGTGAATTTTTAGTTTCTGGTCCTTTGGAAGTCGAGAAGAGAGAGACAGAAAGGGTTTAGCTTGCAATGAGTTGTAATGCAATAGTCATTTATAGCAGATAGGCGAACCAGGAAATAGATGGGGTCGCTCATCAGTATTTCCCAATCCATGATGGAATGAAAAGAAGTGGGATGGAAATGTTTTAACCTGTAATGATTCTGCTTCCAGGGAATCGAGAGACTGCTCGAGAATGCCAACATCGAGGGATCTCCGCCTGACGATCAATCGATGAAGTGGAACGAGGAGAGGACTGAAGTGAAGGACTCCCGGTCGAGGTGGCCGACTGCAACGGCGATTGTGACGCCGACGAAGCCAGTCACGGTTGCTATGATGACTGCAGCCGAGGATGTGGCGTGTACAAGCAAGTGAGAACTTACTTTCTTCAAGGAAGGCTATGTAGATACGAGATCGCTGACTGCAATGCGATCAACTGATTCAAGCGTGGTTTCGAAGTTAAAAATACATTTTTTGTAAAAAAAATAAATTCTTTTCAGGTCAATCCCTTCTCGCAAATCGAAGATGGATGCAGAAGAGGCACCCGATGAGGATCAGATGTCCGGAAGAAAACGCAAACTTCCGGTTAGTTGCTGGGGAAACTCCTGAATTAGCTGTGTCACTAGAGCAGTTCTCGGGTATGAGCTAGGCATTTACAAACAAATCCTCATTTCGCTGTTTAGTGATATTCTGCAATAGTCAATCCACTG
This sequence comes from Pristionchus japonicus, assembly GCA_900490845.1. Taxonomy (NCBI): domain Eukaryota; kingdom Metazoa; phylum Nematoda; class Chromadorea; order Rhabditida; family Neodiplogasteridae; genus Pristionchus; species Pristionchus japonicus. The sequence continues at coordinate 19,368 of LS515354.1, forward strand.
TATTTTCTATAGTTGCGCACAATTTCATGTTTATTATTAGGCATTTGTAATGCAGAGCTTTCTATGATGTTTCTAAGATGGTAGAGATGATCTCAAATCACAAAGTAGTTATGAATTTCCAGGGATCGATGGCGTCGCGAGGGGCTCTGGACGCTCAGCTCAGGGAGATCCTTCTGCAGTGGCACGACAAGTCCGACTGTCTCGTGGCCGTCCACCCAGTTGACGGAAGCATTCATTGCTGGTCAGTTTGTGAATTTGATGCTGGATTATCTTTTCGAGCCCAATCTGGATAGAATACGACTAGTCTATGGTTTTGGCCCCTCGGACCACGTGTAACCTGAAGCGGATTCGTATTGATTGATCTATTCAGGTCTCTCTCTAATCTCGATGGTGTCGGGAGAGTGATAGAGATTGGCAAGCATAGGCTGGATCGTGGAATCCCTGCGGGCGACGCAGCGAGCATCAATCATATGAAGTTCGTGACATACAAGGAGGATCAAGTGCAGAGGACGAACGGCATCCCGGGAAGTGATACCCGTGAGTTTTCATTTGTGCCTCGATATCAGCTCTTGGTTTCCAAATAATAGAGCACAGTTCTGAATTTTTGTGCAAAGATCAAAGTTCGAATTGCAGCGGGTCCGAGCGTGCGCCAGAATCCGGACGCGAAGATGATCTTCGTGCAGACGATTCATGTCGGCGGGTGAGATGTTTGCACACTGCTTCCACTGATTCTTAAGTTAGATCTGTAGGGCAGTGAGAGGTTTTGCAAATACGATGTTCCGTACGGGAGTCATGTTGATGATCCCTTCCAGTCAGCCAAACATGAATAGTGAAGTTATCATCATGAAGTCACTCATTGCAGCGCGCTCAATCGCTGGCTCCTGAAGATGAGAGAGGATCCAATCGAGAACTACCTGCATGTGATCAGTTGCGACCATAAGGGGTGAGTGAACACAAAACGGCAAAAGCAGTCCATATCCAACCGTAGACAGCAGCATCAATCTTCACGCAGCAAAACCGTTGTATTGTAGAATAGATCGACTGACTGGAAAGCACTAGTTATTCAATTTGTTATCACGAATGTTCTGTTTGTAATAATGCAAGGCGGAAATTGGTAAAAAGATTAGTAACTGTCAATGAAATTGTTCCGATTACTGTATCAGAACGGCTTAGCTTTCAACCACAATTACGTTGGGACAGATTTAAAAAGAGTTATAATAATTGTGATTATTCAGAAACTGGCCCTGATCGAGTTTTGCTGATGGCTACACTCAGATTCAATAATAAGGTGAGCAGTCAATTAGAGAACGTTGTAGCCTGAATTGGAAATCGGGATAGCAAAGAAACAAAAGCAGCTTACGTTTGTTGGGCGAATCCCTTGGAACGGTTTTTTCTTGGGATATAAATAACTCCTTAATATTTTGAGCTTGGATGATGAAAGATTCATTGCAGATCGTCTCCCCACATCGTCTACTTCGTGTACATCAATCATTCATCGACCCTCCCTTCTGCATCTACAATATGTCGGCTGCATCTTCTCTAATCGGTTACAATCCCAACCCCAACTCAAATTTACGATGTTTTGTACATAAGTGAAACCCCATATCCCTAACCCCACATCTCACTTTCCCCTGTTGTGTACATAAGTCTTATAGAGTTGTTTTCGCAAGTCTTATCTGTTTTGTACAAAATTGCAATAGAAGTTCTTTGAGAACTAGCATAATATCACTACCATTTTACATGTTACGAAAGACTAAGAGCCAAGAAGCATAATTCACATACTGTATTTTCCCAATTGCTCAAAAGACAATAAAGAGTATAACCAAGAGAACTTTTTCCTGACGAATATCTGGGAATTGATAAGGAGGGGACGAATTGATTGCCATATCCATATTGATAGACAATTAAGAATTGAGTTAGCGAGGATCGCCACAACATAGACACGTCCCCATACGGAGAGTGATTTAAAGAACGGCTATTATAGTACTGAGAATGTGGAGAGGAAACATGTGTTCAAGATGATTCTGAAATTGGCAATAGGATCTTCACTTGGAGGTAGTGAATGATGAGCCTATGTTGCTCCTGCAACAGATACTGTTCCATAATCATCTTTGTCTGCACGGAAGAGATAGTGAATGGTAGTCATGCAGTATGCTCTCGTCGAGTCAAATGATTCAAATATGAAGGCACTACACATAGTGATAGTAGGTCTTGAAGGGAATATCAGTTGGAGAATCAGCTTTGAATCTTCTTATTCTTTCGGAGAAAACAAAAAGATTGACTTGAGATGCTATCTGTTACACTCAGGAGCCCAACGACTAGCGAGTGGGTAAGAATAAGTGCGGACCGAATATCTAAAGTGTCTGTGGTGTTTGGTGTTGCATCTTGAAGTGTTGAAGACATTATTATTCAAAATCTGAACAAATAAAGAAGCGCGAGAAATGGTCGCGACACCATCGAACATGCCTGGAGATGCTTCTTCGAGCGGTCGACTATACTTCAGCTAATGAAACACAGTTCCCTGCAGTAGAGGCGATGTTGATTGCGTGCTCGTGGTCGCGATGCACCATCGCCGATCCATCTGAAAGAATAATGAGCTAGTGAAACATCCGCTACTACAACTTTGAGCACTCGTGCAGATAAAGGATTGCAACTATGGTAATGACCACACATCACATCAGTCATTATTGCTCACCGAATTGTCGTGGTACTCATGTGATCATCGATGAAATGCTTGCTTGTTGGCGAAAAACGAATCATTCAAGTTGGTGTAGGCAACTGAATTGGCAATAATGAATTATAACAAGTATGAATAAGGAGAAAAGAAGCGAGCACTGTAGCGAAAGCACATGGCAATATTGAATCCTTTCTTTTCCTTCTCCGAACGCTTAGTCAGAGGTGGAGGATGACACACAAATATCGCGAAGATGAAGGGAATTAAATGTAACAAAGGAAAGCGCAATACAATAATAATACTGCTATGTGAAAGCACAAGAACAATGATCTGAAGCCGTGTGAAAGCAGGTATGATTGCAGCCGGGTTCAAGGGATACAACGAGATAACTCTCCTCTCTTCTGGATGACACAAAAAGTTCGAGATGCAACACGCTATCTGTTACACAGGAAAGCCTCACAGTGGAATGCTGGGATGATAGAAATTGTCTCTAGAAAAAAGCTGATGCTGCTTGATAATGCATCTCTCATCGATTCACTTTCACTATGTGATTTGGCAATGGAGAACCTTCTGACTCAGCTAACAACAAAACCCGATCCAAAACTTTATTAGTTCTCACGTAGCAAACATAGAAAGTGATGATCTTACAAATATTCGGGCACATGGCAGATTGGTGTTCTTCAGCACGGACTTCGGGCGCAAATCAATGCCCGCTACACCTAGCTTGCTGGCGATTTCGCGACAGCAGTGATTCTCTACGATTGCATCTGTAATCTGTTCATGTTCAATGTTTTCGGTTGGACTGCGACTTCGATTGCGACGTACTGATAGTAGGTCTTGAAGGGAAGATCTGTTGGATAATCAGCATTGAATGTTCTTAATCTTCAGGAAAAACACAAAAATGATTGACTTCATATGCTGTATGTTACACTAAGAAGTTCAACGACTTTCGAGTGGGTAAGAATAAGTGACCAACGAATTTCTAATATGTCTGTGCTGTTTTGTGTAGCATCTTGAAGTGGTGACGACATATCGTTTATTATTCAAAATCTGGACTAATGAAACAACGCGAGCAATGGTAACGACACCTTCAAACATCCCTGGAGATGCTTCTTCAAACGGTCGAGTATACTTCCGCCAGAGAAACACAGTTCCCAGCTATGCTAGCGATGTTGATTGCACGCCCGTGACTTCGGTGCACCATGGACGATCCGAAGTGCTTGATCATCTGAAAAGTGAATAATTATCATCGTTGATCTAGTGACCCGCTATTTCCACTTTGATCGATCAGACAGAGGGCAGACGAAATGCCACTATAGAAATGATCACACATCACATTATATATTAATAATCATTATTTCTCACCGAATTGTCGTGGTAAACATTAAATCATCGCTGAGAAGCGTGCTTGACGGCGAAACGCGAATCATTTAAGTTGGTGTAGGCAACTGAAGTGGCAATAATTAATTATTACAAATATGAGCAAGAAGAAAAATGCGAACACTGTAGCGAAAGTAGCTAGCAATGCTGAATCCGTTTCTTTCTCTCGCTTCACCTTTACAAAGGGGACAAATTAATTGAGCGATGAATGACATTTATCACGATTGCCAACCAATTGATGAAGAAAAAGCAGCATTTTTGCTCATGCAGTACAAGGACAATGATAATGCGATTTGAATTCTGGCGCAGCCACCATGACCAATGGAATAAAACAAGGTGTGTGCAGGTCACATTGGTAGGAATTGGCTACAGCCTGGATCAGCGAGTAGAATGAGCTATCTCTCCTCACTTTATCTCCTCCGGAAGAGCACAAAAAGTTCGAGATGCAACGCGCTATCTGTTACACAAAGAATCCACTCGGCAGAATGTTGGGATGATAGGAATGTTCTCTCGATTTTGAGGAAACACAAGATTGACACGCATCAGAGGGTTGAATTAGCAATCTCTCTAGTTCTTCTCCTCCGGGAGATCGCAAAAAGTTCGAGATGCAGCCCTTTGTTACAGAGAGTCTCCACTTGGCGGAATCTTGGGGATGATATGAATAAAATATTGCAATGTTGAGAGACAAAAATGGAATGAAAAGTGATAATATGCATCAGAGCAACGCCTTGTTCAGTGTGACTACAAGCTTTTGTTCATGCTCTGACTCTGTAGAGAACATGCACTATTTTACACTTTAATCTGCAGAATCTGCATTGAATGTTCTTATTGGAGAAAATGTTGGAGAATCTGCATTGAATGTTCTTATTCTTCAGGAAAAAAACAACAATAGTTGACTTCACATGCTGTCTGTCACACTAAGGAGCCTAACTACTCGCGAGTGGTGAGAATAAGTGAACAACGAATTTCTAATATGTCTGTGGTGTTTTGTGTTGCATCTAAGTGTTGACGGCATATCGTTTATTATTCTAAATCTGGACAAATAAAACATCGCGAGCAATGGTAACGACACCTTCAAACATCCCTGGAGATGCTTCTTCAAACGGTCGAGTATACTTCCGCCAATGAGACCCAGTTCCCAGCAATGTTAGCAATGTTCATTGCATGCCCGTGATTTTGAAGAACCATCGCCGAAGTGCTTGATCATCTGAAAAGAAAACGAAAAATGATCATAGTTGATCTAGTGTAAACATCCGCTACTACAACTTTGAGCACTCGTGCAGATAAAGGATTGCAACTATGGTAATGACCACACATCACATCAGTCATTATTGCTCACCGAATTGTCGTGGTACTCATGTGATCATCGATGAAATGCTTGCTTGTTGGCGAAAAACGAATCATTCAAGTTGGTGTAGGCAACTGAATTGTCAATAATGAATTATAACAAGTATGAATAAGGAGAAAAGAAGCGAGCACTGTAGCGAAAGCACATGGCAATATTGAATCCTTTCCTTTCCTTCTCCGAACGCTTAGTCAGACATGGAGGATGACACACAAATGGCACGAAGATGTAGGCAATTAAATGTATAAAAGGAAAGCAACAAAGGAATGCGCAGTGTCATACAGTAGAATAATATTACTGCGAGGTGAAAGTAATCACAGCAAAATGGTCTAAAGCCGCGTGAAAGCAGGTATGACTGCAGCCGGGATCAAGGGATATCTCTCCTCTCATTCTCTCCTCCGGAAGAACACAAAAAGTTCGAGATGCAACACGTCTGTTACACAGAGAAGCCCCTCGGTGGAATGTTGGGATGATAGTTTTTCTCTCTCTAGATTTTGAAGAAACACAGCCAAGATAGAATTCATTCTAAACACAATCGGATGCTGTTTGATTATGAATCTTTCATCGATTCTCTTTCACTATGTGATTTGGCAATGGGGAACATCTTTCATCGATTCTCTTTCACTATGTGATTTGGCAATGGGGAACCTTCTGATTCAGTTAACAATAGAATACGATCCAAATCTTTATCAATGCAATCAAACAAAAAAGTGATGATCTTACAAATATTAGGGCACATGGCAGATTGATGCTCCTCAGCGCGGACTACGGGCGCAAATCGAAGCCCGCTACACCTAATTTTCCCGCGACTTCTTGTTATTGTCTTCGATGGCATCTGTAATCTGTTTGTTCGTGTTCACTGTTTCAAGTTGGACAGCAATTAGAATGTAGAGCACGAATATCTATTGAAGAAACTGACTATTCAGGATAAAGTAGTCATTCTTACTCTGAGTTCATGGAGTTCACTTGTGTTCGTTGAGGAGAGTTGATAATGACGTTGGTAAAATAGCCTTTGGAGTTGGTCTAGGCAACTGGAATGACAAACATTGAGCAGTGATTGAGAATTGTAAAAAACGGGATCGAAAACAAGCACATTCGAAAACGGAACTGAGGCATCTGATATTTTCTTCTTTTCTTCTTTCTATGCGTGACTACTGAGGCGATAAGGCACATTGCACGGAGATGCGAATGATTTTCTTGACATTTGCAATCTATTTGATGATTGTTTAGTCACTATTATCTCTCAGACCGTATAGCAAAGACGATTCAAAAAAATGCGTGCGTATCGTTCTTGACAATAGCCGAGAGGGCGGTTATGCAAAAATTGAAAGTAGGTCATGACGGGAGAGGGTTCAGTGAATAGAATGAGATGTCCCTCTTCTCTATCTTGCTCTCCCGGATGAACACAAAAAGGTTTGGACGCAAAAGCCTTCTGTTACACTAAGGATTGGAGCAGCCTGAAAATCTCTCGCTGAGATTGAGAAGAGAGGGAAGTAAAATGGAGTAAATGAGAAACAACGAGCTTTAATCCTCGTGGACTGAATAATCGGCGTATAGATTCACCCCTCTTCTAAAACAGGCATGCAATTCTTAGAACATGCGAATAAACTTTTAAAAGTAGCAAGTCAAGTCAGTAGTTTCGTAGTTTGTTCAAATCTCAACCGGTTCTCCTCCATTCTCCATTCACGCGCTCGTGATGGGCGATCGACTCTCACCCCGCTCTCTTCCATCCCCAGTCTGATGAATCCTCGTCCGTCAGCTTGAGCAACCGGATGAGTATCGCCCACTCGGTGCACTACAATGAAGGACCCTGGACTGGTCCCATCGTCTCAAGTGATCTACCGTCAAAAAGGGCCCTATTCACGAACCCTGCTGTTCGATCTGAACCACTACGTAATGACTTCGGACAATATCAACTAGCGGTTGTTCATGTACCACTATTGTTCTCAGGGATGGTCGAAGGTTGTTTTCTATCAGCGCTGAGCTTATTGCGAGAACCGATAGCTGCCACGGACAACACACTACAATTGGATGTCAAATGAAGATCTCAATAGCAACGATATGTTTAGTAACTTTCCAGATTGAAGAACGAATAGCAGCATATGTTTTATCGTTTCTCCCTTATTGTAAGTTGTCCAGGACATTATTGCGTGTCCATTACACTTTCCGGAGTGACGACCCCGACTCTGTTCTTTGTTCGCGTTATCAGACGATGAGGAAAAGTCACCCGGCCAAGGAGAGACGCGTCTTATCACTCACGCTTTCGAAAAGAAAGTCGATTTCCTCACTGGCCGCGCGTCATATTTTAGGATTAAGAGTATTTTCATTCATTTCGCCTTTCGCATCGTCTTTCCTCCTTCTCTGTGCGTTTCCTTTTTCCAAATTTATACCCGATCAACCGGTTCCAACAGATTTCCATATCAACGGCTGTAAATCGTCATCATGACTCATCAAAATGAGATTATGCCTCTCAGAAATAACGCTCTTTCGCAATATTCATTTGCATCGCGTGTCACCCTATTGAAGCGTTACTTATCTTGTTCAGTTCATTGCTCTCCTACCGGAGGAGCATTCCCAGTCACTGGCATGGCTTCCTCAGCAGGGAAGAGGAAAATGAGTGCGTCGGGAGAGAGGAGAAGGGGCAGACCCTCTAAACAGCAGAAGCGCCGATTAAGGTACCTGTACCAGTTCATGCAAAGATAATACATATTTTTATATCGGCATTTCAGTTCGATCATCTGTGCGAAATGCAATTCTGTAATGGAGGATCAATATTTCATCAAATGTCCATTTCAAGAGAGTCACACATACTGCTTTCCTTGCACCCGTTTCTCCATTCACCAGCAAGTCATGCTACGGGTACTGTGAACGATCCTCTCAAACCTGATCTTTTCTCTTATTTTGCTCAAAATATGTTGAATGGAATGATCGTTTCGTTTAAGCTTCATTAGTGGTATTTGAGAATGCTGAACATTTGGTTAGAATACTCGAATAGGCAAAACATTCATGTCCGATTCAGTTTTTAATTACTATCTCTGAACCTTCTCAAAGGAAGATCCACCGTATGTAATTATTACACCTATGTATTTCAGGAAATTCGATGCCCTTCTGGCATGAACTGTCCCAGTAGTGCGCAACACCAGCATCCCTGGGAGTTCATGAATCACGAAGTTGAGGCAATTCTTGAAGATTACGAGCCGCTCAGTTTCGATGAGTTCATGAGGTGAGCCTCGTTGTTGCTTTTACTATTTTTACTATTTCCGGTTTTGAGCAAAATGCATCTATGCAGTTTGATGTACAAGGCGATTGGCTGTTCATTTTTGTTCCATTTCGTCTTTTCCCCATTTTGTCCACTCAATTCTGACAACCTTCAGTGCGAGAATGTTTCAGAAGACGTGCGATAGTAGCAGTCGTCGTGAGAGCAGCCGGATTCAACCCCAATCTGCCAGCGACCGGAGGCTGACTTCCATGAGGAGCTAAGTACATATCTTTAATTGTGTACTGGTAATCCATTCGTTTGTACGTTCCTGTACTGTCTTCAGTCTATAGCGCGTCAAAATAACATATGCACTCTGTTGTTGCAGTAAACGTTTTGAAAACAGTGAATACATTTCTAACTTTATCAGCATTGAATAAATTCTTTTGTATCAATATCTTCTCGAACTTCACAGTCTCAGAAGAACCCAAAAGTGAACCACAAATCCATACAGATATATGAATACCGCATTCACAATCCCAGGCATCGATAATGTTGATCACATTCAAACAATTTAAATGAATTTGTTCAATGATATTTATAGTTTGTGAAAATACTAGGGAAGGAGGGCGCGCTGGGTGTACCAATCGCCTAATCCTTCAATGTAATTTTTTTTCTACCGTTGGCGCCCTGCTGAATGGAAGGTCAATCATTCATCATTCCTTTCTCACGATAGCAATGCGATACGAAATTCTGCTGAATCATTTTATTTTATCGCAAAATAACATTTCATGCATGGGTTACTTTGAAGGGGTGAGATTAACATGGAAGATAAGATGGATTCTAATCACTAGTAGAGCAAAAAAGCGCACATCAGTACATACGTGTTGCATTTATAAGAAGAATTCGACATAGCTTATCTAGAGACGGTAGAAGACGAAAGAACGTACTCATTAGACTAACTGGGTTATAAATGGGGAGAAATGAATGCGGAGAGAGAAGGCGTTTGGGATTAGGACTAGAAAGAATCTTAATTGATACGTTCGAATGATCGAACTAAGCACTATCCGAATTGCTTACGAACTCTCAAGGCTAACACAAAAGGGTAAAACGAGAGAGGACTGGGAAGACAGCATCAACTCAATACAGACGCGACATCAGGCTACGCAACGACAAATAAATACCTTGCGAAAGTGGTAATTCACGCAGAACAAATGTGTACCTAGAGTATTAAGAGAACTATCGCAACAGGGACGGAAATCGATTCATAACGACTAAACGGACATTTGGATGCTAAGAAGAAAGAAGAAAGATGGTGCCGGGGAGGAGAGAGGGAAGGAAAAACGATTGAACAAGAAAAACAAGGAAAACTAGGAAAACAGGAAAACGAATCCTGTTGCGCCTAGGTCGAGTGCGGAGTAGTCAAGACACATCAACCACACGCACATTCAAACTTTGAGTACTTCTTTCTCATGCTCCAGCTGTGCTCGTAGGAAAAACTCGTGATACTCTTGCTCATCGTTGAATCTGAAAACCAGTTATTTAACTTGTAATAGTATTTCTATTTTAAAAATAAAGAAATACGAGTGGTCTTCACCTCAACGAGCTCTTCTTACTGTGAGCACAGAGGAAGAGAAGTTTTCTCTTCTGCTTTGGGTCCTTCGGCCCACTGAAATGGAACACTCTTCGACGTTATTGGCCCTACGCATGCATTTCGATTTCAGTGATCTCTCGAGTGACGCTACGTAGAGCTATTGCGATAAACATTTATTAAAAGCATACGTTTCAACGGTCAGCGATCTGGCCAGAGGTCCCATCTCAGCGAGGAATCGCTCATCAGGAATTGAGGAAGGAGGGATTGCAAGAAGTTGACGAGCGATGGGAGCCAACCGAGGAAGTTTCTTTTGATGATGGCGCCAGAAGTCGCAGACTTCTGCTTCTTCGGAAAGATCATCCTCGATTGCGAGTTTGACGAACAGATCGTACTCATTCTGCAACCGGAACATAAATTTAAAATCAGTTTCTCACATAATTGGGTGATCATGATAATCACTCCTTCCTAGCACAAAACCTTACTTTTTGTGCCTCTCTCGTCGAGCTGAGACCCAGAATAATCAATACGGATCTCCTTCGAAAAACAACAACTAACTTTTGCTGGGCTATCCTCCATCGGCTGTATTTGAGGTACAATTTTCGAAAGTAGGCTAGATCGCTTCATTTTCGGAGGGCGAGCTTCAATCCGACCTGAGAATTAGAAATTTGATATATCTGTGGTATAAACATGACAGAACAGCTTTTCATGAACATGCTGGGACAAAATAAATGATTGGTTCCTCACCGTCGACTTCGAATTCACCGTCCGCCTGCTCGAAAATCTCTTTCAGTTGATTAGAACGCACTTGTTCGTCAAGCAGCTTTGCAATCTCGGGGTGAACGAACCTGCAATCATCCAGTCTAGGAAATCCAAAGAAATCTGACTCTACTTCATCGACACGGATTCAATACGATGATCATCGAGCGATAAGGATCTCTCATTAGGTCTCTCGGAAACTCGACCACAGCTTACTCTCACCTCGGGTCCAACAGGAACGCTCTTTGCACGATTGCACCTTCGATTAAAGGCGCCAGGTATTTGTTGTATAGTTCAGATATGTAGTTGTGATATATTTGGAGTTGGCTCTCATCGACGTTAAGCCTGGAGTGTTTTCAATTCGTTTCAGCACATCGAGATGTTCCGAATTAGTAAGCACAATCCAAATGCGTGAACAGCATCGAAAGGAAGCTTCGATGCGTTTTCACAATATTTTCTTATCAGATTTGAGTAATTCCGAAATAATCTGTGTTTGCAAGAATACAATGAGAAAAGAATTATGTATATCCTCATCATCACCCAAGTGAAGCAGTGAACCGTGAAGCCGCGCGCGCTCTCTCTCTCTTTCTCTCACTCACTCATCGATGGCCTTCTCTAGAGCCTTAACGTAAGGGATAAGAGAAGAGAGAGTCGACTGGTGCGTCGACATCTGCAAAATAAAGCAATATAGCGAATGTACATGTTTCAGCTGGAGTTTTTAGCGAATAATATACATAGAAAATCGATACAAAAATAGACCTTCGTACCTTAATAGCGAATTGCTCGACTTCATCGAGAAATTTGACCAGCTGTTCAATTTGAAGAACTTCTATGTCCTTTAGGGGCTCTCTTCCAGCATTGATCAGGCAATCGTTGAAGAAATCGTTGGACGAGTCTTTGAGATGATTGATCTAAAATCCAAAGAGTAATATTTACGGCACGAATGAAGTATTCAAGTTTCCGTAATTTGAAGATAACCTTTCGATAATCTTTGTTAGTAGTCACATAGATGTCGGGCTCATACATTGCATACCTGTATTGATGCAATTCGCAACATTCGGAGAGTGGTAGTCCATAAATCTCTCGCGCCGTATGGCAGAGATGTCTCTTTGCACTGAGCATCCACGAGCCTCCTAAGAAGCAATGTTGTTACTAGCTGCGTTCGTTTGAAAATATTATCAGTAGTTCACGCATACTTCTTGAATTCCTCTCGACAGTCTTCGTTCTCGTCGAAATAAAAAACGAGCCTTCGAAATGCTCTGAAGAACCCATGTCCTTCTTCGATCTCATCGATAAATTCGGAAACAAAATTATCACACGCATGAAGTGCGCAGTCCAATCTGAAACGTAAGTTGATGAAACCACTACTGAGAAAACAGTTGGCCCTCAGAAGATACAAGGTGTCACTGAGAAGACTATCGCCTGGACCAGGGTACTCTCATTCGAGAAAATAGTCAGAAGAAAACAGTAAATGTATAAATAGCAAACCTCTTCTCAAATTCGTAGTCTTCGAATTCATCTCTTTGAGTAATGCACGCTACAGTGCGTTTGAATTTGTACGGACTAGCTCCTCGCATAATATCATCCACCTGAAAGGATTTGAAATTTTTTCCCAAAACATGCTTTCAAGGAGTGCAATCTTTTATATTTCAGTGGTGAGAGAGGTCACGTTCATCTGATAAGGCTCAAGAACTTGCATGTACCCACTGCTTGTCTGAGATAGTAGAGTTCCCGTGAACACACCTCGAATTTAGAATGTTCGAATGGCAAGATGTAGAACTGTCGCTGCCAGTCAGCGTCGATGAAAGATACAGTGAAGCCACACACATACGCCCAGTTGTCGAATGTGATCGTAACTTCTTCATGGCGAAGAGAATCAAGCTGGAAAGAATGAGAACGATGACGTAAAACGCATATTGTGAAATTGGCGTATCTATTTTCCAATAAACAACGCATCTACAAATGCTTGTGTAATTTTTGAAAGCCCTCTTGCTTGAAGAAAGCAGGAGATAGGTTTAAAAATACACACAAAGAGTATTTAATCCCGACTTGACAAAAACATGAAATATAGTTTGCACACATTTCAGCATCTGCAAAAATAAAAATAATTAATTCATCGAGATAATTTTTGACGCAACAGGTTGAACTTTATTTTTGACGAAAAGACAAGCGATGCAAATGAAGATTGACCAAGAATAAGGGAAGATAGAAATTTGAATATCTGGTTGATGCAAAAGTTTCTGAGGTTTTTTGCGCTCAAACATTTCTAGCGATATCAATGTCCATCTTTAACCAATCAGTACAATTTTCTCCATAGTCGATAGGGGCTTGGAAGCTCTTTCTTGGAAGCTCTTTCCAACTGTCTACGAATGAGGGTCACAGCGATAATTCAAAGAGAACCTGGCAGAGATTGGAACCAACTTTTCGCCGCTCCAGTGCTCCTCTGTAAAGGAAGATAGAGTCAAACACAAACCACTATCGCATAGCACACCGTTTGGTTGTTACTCTGCAAGTATGGCGATGTGTAAGCATCATTCGCCGTTCTCAAGTTGGGTCATTTTCTAAATATAAGCATTTCTGAATTTTCCCGTAATCAGTTAAAATCGATGTATATTATTGTCGATGAACCTGGATACCCCAATAGTATACGAACTTCAACAAGTTACTTCGATAAGTTTATAATAATATTTTGAAGAAGATCCCGCTCGTATTTCATGAGCAGCAAAAATATGAACTTTATGTACAAAATTCTGACGACGAAACTGACAGTTTATCTTTTGTCATGCTTCTCCTAGAAGTTGGGAGTTGGCAATTTTGTGCTTATCCGAGAGAAGGACCCTTGCTATGTAGCTTCAGTGTTGGGCTAAGTGAGGGGATCGCTAGAGCTTGTTGAAAAATTTATTTCCCGCAGCACAAAAGATTATATTTTTCGGTGCATTTCACGTCACTTTTCAAATTAAAATTTGAAACTCCAATTTCATACAACGGTTGTCGTGGCCCAACATCCTTCTAACCAATGAAGCAGGCAGGTTTCCGCTAAGTGAAGGCAGCAAGCTAACATTAGATGAAAAGAAATCCTCAGAAACTTTTGCATCAACCTAATACACTGACCAATTTGTTGTGCACGTCTTCGTACTCCTCATCCAAAAGAGTCCCAAACGATTCAGGCGAAGGAAAAGCGAAAGTCGGATCGAGTGCCTTCACAAATGCTCGCACTTCGCCACTATGAAGAGAGGAGATGTTGAATCCACCTGCATAGAACCGCGTAATTTTCTTTTTCATTTTAACTTTTCGACATTATTTCTACCTTGAACATATAAAAAATGCACAATCTGATAATGAGTGTACGGTAGTTTGATTTTCTCGAACGATTAGAATTGCTCATTACGTGTCAAGGATAGATCCTTGACCTCTCTTCTATACGTACGTATCATCTCTCTTAGCTGTAGCATGCTTTTAGTATGATCATCTCTTCCCCATTCCTATGAATCATTCCGTTGTCCCCTGGAACCTGTGGTGGAAGATGAATGGGCGTGGGCGATCCCCCGCTTCGGGGAATTCGCCCAGAGACGCGGCTTTGCCCGGTCGTCCCTTTCCCCCTACTAGTCTATCGTATCCCCATCACTAAGTGGTACTATGTGAGTTACATGTGCCTGATAATGGTGCGTTTATCGTCGCCGCCCCCCCCCCCCTGCGAGTTAGGTCAGAATGACCTGCTCAGAGGGGGGGGGGGGAGTCTGGAGAGGTGGAATGAGGAAAAAATCAACGTTTTAGAGGGGTCTGGCGACGTGGCTCTCACATTTCATCTCATTCGTCGTCCTCTGACCCCCCGAAGCGGTCTCTCAGACCCCTCTAGATCGTCGATCTGTCCCACCTCTCCAGACCCCCTCAGCAAGTCATTCTGACCTATCTCTCAGGGGGCGCGGCGACGATAAACGCACCATAAAGTATCTATACCGTTTCCCTGTCCTATCACTGGAGCCTCGCAGCGGAAACGAACCACTCCCCTTCAGGTTAAATGACTGTGAATAAAAAGAAGAAGTATTCTTCATTTCTGACCTCGAGCTACAGCCATCAAGAAGTGTTTCTGTGCTCGTTTGTGTCTCTCCTTGTCGTCCATCGCCACTTCCTCAAACTGTTCCGGGTGTCGTTTCTTGAGATGCTCTTGGAGTGACGACGTGACCTTCTTATCCCGGTACAGGTAGCGAACCTGCAATTGCTACCATGATTTCTCAGAGCGGACAATGTAATAGACAGGGAGTTACCTCTTCTTTGCACGTCAGACAGCTCACGAACTCTAATCCGTTTGAGTCATCGAAGAATCGGAGGAACGGGGACCGATACTTCTGGGATGATTGGATCCGTTTCTTTTGAGAAGGCAGAACAGGAGGCAGAGCAGGGGAAGGCAGAGCAGGGGAGTTAGAGGAGTTCTTGGTAGACATATGGATTGAAGAGAGAGAATCGTCCTCTAGAAACACTTCAATCATTATTAAACACAAATTTTGGAAACTGAGAAAATTTCTACACAATATAAAAATCAAGTTTATCCAACATTCAAAATCTACTTTTTTATTCTGTCTAGTGTTTTATAAAATCCAAAGCTCAAGTCAAACGTTCGAACAAGGAAGAATATGAACTACTTACCGTCTGAGCCGTTTTCTTGATGGATATCTCTTTTACGATCCTTGCTTCGAGTAAGCATTGTTTGCCTCTGAAACAAGGATAGTTAGAAACGCGAAAGACTCAGTTATAGAGCTTTGACTAGGGAAGGACTACTTTGCACTCAGTTATAAGAAAGATATGAGAAGATGACGTGATGACAATTGTTAAGCCAATGTCTAGAAAACAAGAAGAGTCTCTCCGCTCGTTTCCAGTATGATCTAGTTTCATACTCACGTAGCATCGTTATCCGCCCTCTCTCCTCAACTTCTAGTGAAGTAAACCTTCCGCCCTCTTCTACTCTCTCCCCATAGGGATCATGTATCTCTCCCTCGTAAATAACGAGATCGTCATCCTTGCTCATAAACCGTATCCATTATCTACCGTATTCCTGTTTCCATTCTCATCAGGTGCTGTATCAATGTGACCTTTCTCGTCAGCTACCGTATCCCTTTTAGGCATAATATCATTCTCACCACATCATGTTGGGTACGGTAATTCTGAAACTCAGGGTTCGATCGAATTCAACCACACATGCATAACACCGCCCTGGCCTGAGATTTGAGGAGTTGCGTGTTTGAAGTCATGGGATCAAAGTTCAAAGATTAATTTGGATTACGGAAGCTCCACCAATCAGGGATAGAACCAATCCAATCACAGATACATAGCATCGGCCTAGCTAGAGAAATGAAGAGTGATGCTTTTGTCGGCATAGGGTCAGAGATCAAAGATCAAATTGGGGTACGGTAATTCTGAAACTCAGGGTTTGATCGAATTCAACCACACATGCATAACACCGCCCTGGCCTGAGATTTGAGGAGTTGCGTGTTTGAAGTCATGGGATTAAAGTTCAAAGATCAATTTGGATTACGGAAGCTCCACCAATCAGGGATAGAACCAATCCAACCACAGATACTTAGCATCGCCCTAGCTAGAGATATGGGGAGAAGCACTTTTGTCGCTGGCTGTATTGTACATACTTTGGGTACTTCAAAGAGTACACAACAAGAATGGGTCCGTCTCTCCTAGCAACGCACTCTTGATGTCGCGTAGATACATGGACGGAGACATTCAATATGCGTGGTATCAAGAAGGGAAGAGAAAATATGGAATATGGTAGTCACTGCATTAAAGCGCAGTAAACACATCATGTGTTCAGTCTCGCGCTAAGATATCAAACTCGCTCCTGGCCCTCATGATTCATCACTGATACGTAATAGTGAGCAGTCAGTGTGGTTATTACTTTAGTACCAGCGAATGCTAAAGCGCCAATCAAAACTGAGAACTGACGTGCTTGAGTGTAGCTTGTGCAGTTACTGTCGACGATTTCTCTCAGAAACGAGAGACGGAGTGCAGACGGAGTAGTGGCTTGACGATAGTCAGAAGACACTGAAAATAAAATATATTGAAGTCACTCATCAACGTCAACCCCAGCAAACGCTATCGATATCACGCACGTTCAACAACGGCAAACTGCAAGTAATTCATAAAAAGAATGGGAAAAGTTGGACTACAAGCTATGACGCTGATTGTAATGTTCGCAGCGGTCAAAATTGCGTGAAAGAGCAGTTTGGTGAGGCTCAACATTAAGGAAACAGTAATGCTCAAAAGTGTAGAGGATACGTCATTATCCTCATTTCTTGTATGATTTCTGCGATGATTGTTGTTTTCGACATGCATGTTTTGTCCTTGGCATGCATGTTTTGATATTGTTTTCCGGCTTCAAGTCAAGATTTATGCAAATTAGCATATTTACTGGTTTCGTTAATTACACAGTTGTGCTCTCCTAAATAATAATATTTATTTATC